>OY856409.1:1888624864-1888834864 GCA_963693085.1 Alisma plantago-aquatica
TTGACTTGTTTCAAGTTTTTCAACCACCTTTCAAATGTTTGTTCTATTGGAGGATAATGACTCTAATCTCTCAGGGGATCCTAACTATGGGTTATGAGTGGACAGAGAAGATTTAACACTTAAGTTACATGATATGTCATTACTTTTACATTTTATACTTGTACAAGTTTTTACATTGAGTACAATCATGAGAATAATATGCATTTAATCATATTGATCTTCAATTATCTACATGATATGATCTCCTCATCTTATTGATCCCTGAAATACTCAAGTCGCATGTTTTATCCAAAAGAATGAAATGCTTTTCATCATCAAAACAAAGGGTATGCTAATGTACAATTTACCAACAATCTCCCCCTTTTGAAGATGACAAAATTTTCTAAAATAAGGTAACATATTTGCAATGAAATGAGTTTCATACCTGTGACATACCTAAGATGACTAAGTCCTTGTATCTTGTAAAATGTATGCTAATATGCCTAAAGAGATATGGAACATGATATCCATCTCTTATGGAAATTTTAGCACCATTTAAGTCCGTTCAAGAGATCATGAAACTCATGAAAATATTTTATTTTATTTCCCCCTTTATCATTCCAAAAAATAGACAAATTATACTAACTCCTCCTGAATGGGATACTCCACCTCAATATTATACTCATGTTTAAAATCAAGGTTAGATGAAAATGTCCAATTAAATCCACAATACAAAATAGATATTAATTTTTCAATGATTTTGTTTTCATGAACAAGTGAACACAAGCAAGCTCAATTTCATTAATAATGAAGTCATTACATAGATCTTACTACTCACGACATATAGGTAACAAGAAAAGTATTGCTGGAATGAATTTAAAATTACATCAACTTTAGGTCCTTTCCCATAAAATGGAGTATCACCATAATATTGGACAAGTGTCTGTCAATCAAGTGAACATGTCTTTGTGAGAGCATATGCTTCCAAAAATGTAGGTGCCTGATCAAACTGGAAAATGAGCAACTATGTCTTGTAGTTGCATTGGTGAATATTGGGTATGGGTAAGATCATCTAATGGTGTTGGTGTAACTTGGGTATGTTTGATGTAAGGATTCAATGGATAAATGCTCCCAAGATATTGTGCATAAGGATAAGTGTTGGGAACATTAGGAGTTAAGGCTTGCATTATATGTTGTAGGTAGGTCATAGCATTATGATTGTAATCAAGGTGCCTCCCAATTTGGTATGTGGCTCCTTTGAGATTGGAGACATCATTGGAAAGATTTTTAATGGAGTAGTTGGGAGGAGTAGGAAGTGGAGAATTGGCTTCAATGGATGTTTCTGCTTTAGTCCTAACTCTTTTGTGCCCAAAGTCAATCCCCATTTTATCAATGATGTTTTGTGTGATTCTTTTGGCACATTTGTAGCCTATGTATTCTAAATTTTTTCCAAGGGAATATTAGATTATTTGACAGATGGAATCATCATAAGGTGGGTTCCTAAAAAATCAAATATGTTGGAAAGGATGATACAAATGAAGTTTGTGGGAATGCTTTTAAGAATGGCATAAATAAGGCACATCCTAAATTTGGGAATTTTGGTTTTATTGGATCTAGGATAGATATTATAGATAATAATAAGATTTACTATCCTAACCTCAGGGATTAAAAAAGTGGCATAATAGGTTCCCCTATGCTCATGTAATGAAGTGTTAGGAGAAAATATTTCCTTTCTAATATCACCTAGACTGATGGTTTCTTCTTCAGTGGAAAACTTAGAGATGGGGTTGCCAGTGGTTAGGTCTATAAAATCAGCATTCTCCTCAACATCTATGTCTAACATTTTTAGAATGTCATTTTCAAAAAAGTGGAAAGATAGACCATCAACGATAGAAGTGAGGAGTACGGGTCATAGGAATCTCTAGTTAGGTTGGTGTAGAATTCACTTACATCTTGGGTAGACCAAAAATGAAATGAGGGGATAAGAAATTCCTTCATTTTTTGCACCTTAAAGTGTTGAAAGAGATCAAGAAGGGTGATGAAGTCATTGAGTTCCACTGGACGACGATGAAGAGGAGACTTGGATGTGAGCTTTCAGTATCTTTCTCCAGTAGTTGCATCGATAAGGGGATGTCGTTGACGATACTTAATGCCAGAGTTGGTGCACATGTCGTTCTTGATGATAATTGCTTCTTGCTACCACGAGAAGAGGATGCCAACTTGAGAAAAATATGGTTCAAGAAGATGTAGATATGATAAAGGGGTAAAGGTTGTTGAAAGATAGCTCTAAAGAATGCTAGAGAGGTGGTAGAGTAGAATGCTCTTGGTTGTTACGAGAATTGTCAGATTGGTGGCCATTATAGTAAAACAGAACTGACCTCAATTGACAAACTTGCTGACTGAGCCCCCAACGACTCTATAATGACTAGTCAGTCAAAATTAAATTTGAAAATGTTTGCAACAATCGAGGATTCAATAGAGAATTTTTTCAACTGAGGGACCTATGATTCAAGAATTTTTCGGCCAAAGGAATGTTTAGAAGATTCTTAGATAGGATGCACACAGTCAACTAGCGGTCTCACCAAAAGAAACTCAATTGAGAATTTTGTCAACCGAGGTCATGCCCGGTCCAATATTGTGTCGACCGAATTTGACAATGTGAGCAATATTTTGTAATGGGAATGGATTGAGCTTCAGGAAGTACTTTGTTCATGATACTAAATCATTGTAGATAAATATTTTGTAAGAATAATTCTATAAGTGTATGCAATAAAATTACTCTAAATTTATGTCAAAACTCACACTAGAAACTAAAGATATGATAACAAATATTGAGTAAATATATCAAAGAAAACATCTTCTAGAGGAGTAATAAGTGACTTCTTTCAAATATATAGAAATTGATTCAAAGGAAGTGTTTTTGTAAAAATATCATCTAATTATTCCTCTATATCAACATGATGAAGAGAAATGTTATTCTTGGAAATATGATCCCTCAAAAAGTGATGTTTAATCTCAATATGATTGGCGCAAATGTGTAGAATGGTATTATGAGCCAAGTTTATAGAAATAGTATTATCATAGAAAATTGGTGTAGAGGAATTTATAAAAGTATAATCATTCAATACTTGTTGCATATATAGAACTTGGGGACAACATGAACCTGTAGCCATTTATTTAGGATCAATGGTAGTTAAAGAAAATGTATTCAGGATTAGTGGTAGATAAAGCAAATGTATTTTGTTTCTTACTAAACCAAGATACTAAGGCTCTTCTTAGAAAGAAACAACCACCACTTGTGCTTTTTCAATCAAGACAACAACCAACATAATAAACATCGATGTGAGGTTTTAAATCTAACAATTGACCTTTAAGATATCACAAACCATAATTTATATTTCTGACAAGATATCTTAAAATACTTTTGATAGATTGAAAATAATAATGCAAAGGATTCAATTGAAATCTAGCGCAAAGTCCAATGACAAACAAAATATCTAGTCTGGATGCATTCAAGTATAGAAATCTACCAGTCATGGCCCTATATAAGTAATCATCAATGGGTTCACCATATTCATCCTTTTCAATTGTAGTAGAAGTGGTCATAGGAGTAGTAGCATATTTGTAGTTTTCCATATTAGACTATTTTAAGAGTTCCTCAGTGTATTTCTCTTGGCTTAGAAAGATTCCACTAGGCATTTTTTTTATTTGAAAACCAAGAAAAAATGTCAATTCTCCCATGAGACTCATTTCAAATTATTTTGCATGATGTCACTGAATTGAGTACATAAGGACTCATTTGAAGCACAAAAGATAATGTCGTCAACATATATTTGAACTAGAAAATCTTATTCATATGATTTGAAAAAATAATGTAGAATATTATTTTTCAATAGAGAAACCATTATCAAAAAGATATTTATTACGTTTTTATTTCTATTTTGGGGTACTTTATTAGACCATAAAGGGATTTCTTAAGTTTATAAACATGATCAAGCTTGTTATGAATTTCAAAACTAGGTGGTTGGGCAACATAAATTTCTTCTTCTATGATTCCAATTATGAAATCACTTTTTACATCCATTTGAAAAAGTTTGATGTCTTTATGGGAAACTAGAGATAATAACATTCTAATGGTTCAAGTCTAGCTACAGGTGCATAAGTTCATCAAAGTCTATTCCTTCTTGTTGATTGTAACCTTCAACAACAAACCTAGCTTTGTTTCTAACTACTTCCCTGGCTTCATTGAGTTTATTTCAAAAAACCTACTTAGTTCCAATGATGGTTATGTACGGAGGTCTAGGAACTACGTCCCATACATTGTTCTTAGTAAATTGATCAGCTTTTCTTGCATAGAAATTACCCAATAATCATCTTTTAGAGATTCATTTATATTTTTAGGTTCAATAATTAGTACAAAGGCCTTGTTTGTGACATCCCTAAATGATGATTAAGTTTTAACTTTATCAAAAGGATTTCCTATGATTTAGTCTTGAGAATGATCTTTGATTATTATAGGAATAGACTATTGTGACTCATCATTCTGATCATGATTTTGTTCAATTCTAGATTTTTATCATATTTTTTTGATATGGTTAGATCCTCAATTTGATGTGTAATATCAATCAAGTTTTGATTTTCATTTCATTTTCAGCACTTTGTGTTGTCATTTCATAAAATGTGACATGAATTGATTCCTTAACTTTCTTAGAAATAGTGTTGTAAATCCTAAATTCCTTACTCGATGTTGAATATCCCAAGAAAATTCCTTTTTGTGATTTTGTGTTTAATTTATCTCTATCATCCTTTGTGTTCAAGATAATAACAAGGTGTACCAAATGTATGAAAGTAGTCAACTCTAGGTTTCTTGTTAAAGATGAGTTAAAAAGGAGTGTTCTTAAGATGGTAGTGAATTGAGACATAGTTTAAAATATAGAATGTTGTATTCACTGCTTCATCCCAAAATGTTTTAGGTGTGTTGTGTTCAAGTAACATTGTTCTAGCCATTTCTTGTATTGACCAATTTTTCCTCTCTACTATCCCATTTTATTGTGGGGTGCCTACAGTGGAATAAATATGTGTATATCCTTGGGATGTATAAAATTCTTCAAATATAGGATTTTCAAATTCTCCCCCATGACCACTCTTAATGGTGCATTTTTTTTGTAGTTGATTGTTAATATTAGAGAAAAATTGGATGGAAATTCTGATATTATCATCTTTTGTTGGATGAAAATGAACCCAAGTATATCTAATATAACCGTTAATAGATTGAGTCCTCATGAGACCAAACAAATCCATGTGAATAAGTTCTAATGATCTAGTAGTACTATGCAAGGCTTCAACTTTGAAAGAAGTTTTAATTTTCCTGCCTAGAGGGCATGGTTCACAATTTTTAGGTTTATCAAAAGAAAGTTTAGGAAAACCTTGTAGAAGATCAAATTTAAGCAACTTTTTGATAACATGTGAGCTTGCATGACCTAGATTTCTATGCCATAACTGTAATGATTCATCATTTTCAAGAAGACATTTTCCAATACTAGCTTTCATAGAATTAGGTCTAAGTATATAATGATTTCCTATTCTTTTTCCTTCATAAACAACATCATGTGTTTTCTATGAGAAACTTGCAACAAGATTTGTTTAAAAGAACATCATATCCACTATCACACAATTGACTAACACTAATTAAGTTGTGATGCAACATTACCTATCCCAATAATTTTACCCTTGACATTATATCCAAATGTGAATGTTCCACTCTTCTTTTCATCAATTGTATGAAAGCCTCCTTATTTCCAGTCATATGTTTGGAACAACCACTATCAACCACCTAATCCTCATTTGATTCTTCATCATCTTCTTTTACCATGATACATTCTACTTTTTCTTCACTCCCGCTATCAATGCTTGAGTCATCCCAAGCTGCATTGTATGTTTTGTCTCCTTTATCCTTATTCTTGGATGGAATCTTCTTTCTCTTCTTGATTTTGGGACATTCATGTTTTACCTGTCCTTTTTTCCCGCATTCGAAACACCTAAGAGATGAGGAGGAAACACTAGAATTTTTGTTAGATTTAAATATTCTATATTTCTTACCATTTACTATGAGTGCTTCTTCTTCATTGTCTTCTACACTTGTCTCATCACTATCTTGGGTAATACATGTGCTTTGGTTGATGCTTTTAATGCCATGTCCTTCCTTCTTCTGACGTTGAGTCAGTCGACCATATGCTTGACCGAAAATGACTTTAGAGCATAAATATGTAAGATTAGTTGGGTGCTCTATATGCTCGACCGAGGTGGTTCTCAGTCAACAATATGTTCGACCGAGGGTGTCTCGGTCAACTAGTTTCTTGACTGAGAGTGTTACTATATATATAGGGATCCTAACTAGGGGTTATGAGTGGATAGAGAAAATCTAACACTTGATTTAAATGTTATCTAAGTGCTTGAACATTATATACTTGCACAATTTTTTACATTGAGTACAATCATGAGAACAATAAGCATTTAATCGTATTGATCTTCAACTATCCATATGATATGATCTCCTCATTTGCTTGATCCCTGAAGTACTCAAGTATCATGTTAGATCCAAAATAATGAAATGTTTTTCATCATAAAAAAAAAGGATATGCTAATTTCCAATTTAGACGAAAATTGTCATCTAAAGCACATAAATGAGAAATTCATTTCTAGAATCCATATGGTGGTTGTCTAGACTGTTTTGGTTAATGAACCAATAGAGACATCCAAGTCTTATGTATTCAGAAATATGACAAAAGCACCTTCCAATAGATGTAGTGGGAGAGTGAGTATTCTATTACGGCTCATACATACTGATGTATATAGACATTTTAGCATAAATCTAGAGGTTCTTTGTAGTACCTCATTATATTTATTGATGATCCCAGTAGATATTGTAGTTTGTATTTAATAAAATTCTTAATCTCATGAAGTGTTCATGGAGGTTATGAATGAAGTACATTACTAGGTTGGTAAAGTTATTCAGACACTTCGATATGATTGATGTTGAAATGTTTTAAACCAAGACTTTGAGGACTGTCTGGGAGACCATGATATGGTATCATGATGAACTCCACCTGAAACACAAATATAGTGTATCATGATTGTGTATCAAAAAAATGAATCACACCTTGTTAGTCATGGTGATATTATCAATAAATCTAGCTAATCTTACAAATTCCTTTTTGGCTCATGCTTTACACTAAAACAATGTACCATCTAAAATGGTTCAAAAGACACCATATGTGATATGGCATGGGAGGTGTCCTGATATGTCTTATATAAGGATTAATACTGAAAGCTTGTGTAATAAATCGTTTCTTGAAAAGATATGTCCGCATTTCACATAAATTCTATTTGTTGAATAATACTTTTATATTCCAATTCAAAAACAAAAGGGTTTGTTTCCAGGATGTATGTATTTAGGAAAGGGAATTTAATTCCAAAGAAATCAGTGGGAGAAAAGTAGAACTCAAAAAGTTTGAGACCAACAAGAAAACATCAAACTAAAGAGGTACATAAGGAACAAGGATAACAAAAGTTTTGTGGAATCTCAAGTTCCTCATGTAACATGAAACATTGTAGATCTAGTAGAACACACCTTGAGTTTGAAATATTATGATATTTTGTAACTCAGAAAGGCAATGAGTTGTTCATTAAACAACCTACCTAGAAGCTATTGATGGACCAGAGTGTAAGAAATGGCTTGAGTCAATGAGATCCAAGATGGAGTCCATGTAAACCAATAAGGTATGACCTTGATGGATCCCCCTAAATGGGTAAAACCCATAGGGTGCAATTGAGTCTTTTGAAAGGAGACCGACTTGGATGGTAATGTGCAAATGCTATAAGGGTAGATTGAATGAAATGAATTTCAAACAAGTTCAATTTTTGTACATGATGAAATTCTATCACCAGTTTTCATGGTTAAATCCATCAGGATCATGCTTTCCATTACAGTTTAATGTGAATATGAGATTTGGCAAAATGGATTTTAAATTGCATTCCTTAAAGGAATATCATAGAGGATATGTACATGACACAACCTGAAGGTTTTATAAATCCAATTATTGCTAATAAATTCTATAAGATACAAAGGTCAATCTATGGATTGAAGCAAGCTCTCAATAGCTAGATTCTTCTATTTGACAAAATAATCAAAGAATTTAGTTTTAGTTAGAATGATGATGAAATCTGTGATTAAAAGAATTTATTGGGAGCATATTTATATCCCACATAATGATGAGGAATGATGTCCTTATCCTGCAAATATTAAAACCTAGCAAGGAAGTACTATATCTAGAAGAACTTAGATGACACATCCTATATCGCAGGAATTAAGATCTATAGAGATAGATCTAGAAAGCTTCCTGACCTAAGTAAGAGCACATACATTGGCAAGATGTTGAAGGGATTCAGCATGAAGGACTCAATGAGAGAAAATTTGTCCATGTTGCATTGAATTAGTCTCTCAAGATCATAGTATCCCAATTCTTATGATGAACATTAATATATGAGTAAGATGCCAATTGAATTTTTAATGTTATGTACTCATCCCGTTATCTCGTATGTATTTGACGTGATGAGTGGATATCAGTTAGATCCTAGTGGAAGTCACTGGAATTCCATAAAGAATATACATAAGTACTTGAGAAGCACTAAAAGGATCGATTCCTTGGTTATGGTAATAAGGAAGAGTTGGGTGTAAAGGTTACACCACTGCAAGCTTCCAAAGTGACAAAGGATATCACGATCTGAATACGTGTTTGACCTTAAAATAGAGCTGTAAGGAGGAAGTGTTCTGAGCAAGAGAAATTTTCTAACTCTACAATAGAAGCCAAGTATCTTAGTGTGATGAACACAATAGAGATTATTGTATGGATATAGAAGTTCATATAGATGAACTTGTAGGAGGTTCCTACCATTGATGGCATAGAAGAAATACTATGACAACAATGGAGATATTGGATAGGCAAGGAATCTCAGGTAGCATACTACAACAATTCCATCTCATGTGAGAAGTCGTATAACAAGAAGATGTGAAACATACAAAATACTGACTAGAAGCAAACATTGCTAACCCGCTATAAAAGCATCAGTGTAGTAGAAACATGATGTACATGTTAAATATCACTTGGAATAAGATTTGTAAGTGATTGGATCTAAGTGCAAGTGGGAGTTTGTTGGTGTGTGTCCATAGAACCAATGATATGATGATTATATTGGGACATCATATACTTGATTTGATAGTTATACATGTATTTCTATCTTTTATCTTTTTCCTCAATCATGAGATGATGAAACAAACATGGTAGATGTCTAAGTAATGATGTTACATAATGAGATATGTCTTTAGGTTGAGGCCCTAAACAATGAGATCATATCTATAATAAGAGTACATACATTCTTGTTATGTCCTTGGTCAAATATTACCGTGGAAGCAAAATAGCCAACAATAATACATAAGACTAGTGTGTTTTAACTTATGATAGAGTCTCATTAGTCATGATATGTGATATGTATTGCCTAAAATGGGACATGAACCGACCAATTCAGTTGGTGACCCGAACAGTTCAAGGTCTTAAGCAACCAGTTCAATTTGTAAATGATCCAATGCAATGATCAATATGATTGGATGAAGGATTGATGTTGATGTCATGTTGTGCATTAATCATCACATTATAAGTGAATATGTATGTGAATAGGAAATATAGTAAACATACTGGTTCAAGTGTTGAAACAACTATTTCACATGTGAACCAATTAGTCCAATAGTGAACCAATCATTTCATGGTTCGCAACTTCCCAACAATTCCTGAAATTCCATCTCTTCGAATCCTAGATGGTTTGAAAACTGTAACCCTAGCCATCCTATAAATAGAAGGGTGGTCAAGGCTTTCAGAAGACGCAACAATAAGCTCTAACAATTTTTGTCCTCACACAGTTATTGTAAATAAAGATCCTTAGAAAGTCTTACCCATAAAAGGGAGAGACGGTAAGGAGGGGACAACACGTGAGAGCAAGTCAATGCTAAGGCATTGACATTCAAAGGGAAACTCCTTCCCATTGGCTCTGGATGTGCAATATGGAGTTCTCGATGGTCCGTGTGGACTATGTAGAGGCTTGGAGGTCATTGTCACCTACAAAAATTAATGCCATACGTGGTGCTACACCAGGATGTAGTCTTCAGTAGTTGTCCATGTGCATCTTGTGAAGAGTGCACATCACTGAGCAAAAGTAGTCACTAGACTTGCTCCAGGACCAGGTATACTTCTTGCTACCTTCTTTCCTAGATACATCATTGTTCACGTCATCTTCTAGAACAATATACAGGGACAAATTTTTTTGTTTTTTCTGCCTTATTTTCATCTCTATTCCCCAACAACTTTATGTTCTAGATGAAAAACCATCTTATCACTTATATTGAATTTTAACTTCCTTAGTGAAGCAATTGAATCTCACATTTTACTACTCCAAAAAAGTTCACACCCAACATTACTCCAAATCCATGTATCTCAAGTGACAAATCATACACTTATATACTATGAGATATATCTACAAGCACACACCTAGATCTTGAATCTCCTAGGATCACATGTACTATTGTCAAAACCCTGGACATTGTGTCATCGTTATGAATCTTATATACGGAAACCCTAGTCTGAAAGGACTATGTAGCACCCATACATATTAATAGTAATAATGGAATTCATAATGAATTTTGAATGGCATGCCATTACCCGATGAAAATATGACTCATCATGGTTGGTTTGCAGTTTGTACCATAATCTGGTTCAAGCATTCTCACAACTTATACCTTTACCAAATTATAATGTAGGTCTCCTTTTGTACTTGTGCCTACATAAGCGACTACCCCTCTGTTAATACTCTTTTGTGGATTTTTGGATCGTTGAAACTATCACATCGATCTCTTTTATTGAGATTTCTATTAAGTCTTCTAAGGACATTATATAGAATAGTGTCCTTATTGGGAAAAAGTGTCCCACTTGACAACATGTTAACATGTAAGGGTATAGGACCTCATTATTTCACTCAATGGTATCATTCACATTTTGGTCACTATAGAGGAGATAAAACATTACTATACTATGCTAGTAATGATGGACTCATCACAATTTAGGAACTAGAACCGTCTATTCTTTGGGTCAGGTAACTGATTCCACTGCCTCTATTATTTCTTCCTATAATTCTTATGTATTATGGAGTAGCAAACACATAGAATGATGACTTCAATCTCTTTAGTGGATAAGGTGGATATTTATTTATCCTTGGTTAAACATTAGGAGTAGGTTAAGATAACTTAGCTCATGCTTGATTCTTTGACTAAGCCTCCATTAACTGGCCACAGTCATCCTCCAAACTCTTCTAACATAATCTACAAAAGTCATGAATGTTCATGCAAAAATTTGTAATATACATTTTATATTGAAAATCAATATTAAGTCCTTAGTTAAACCTTGTGATCATGTAAAAGTACATAGCAAAAATCTATGGACAAAATCTCATGAAGTCCAAGAACAAGAACTCATATTTGGTGACTATCATTGTTCCTTGTGTCAATGTCTCAAACTATCACACCTTTTTTCATACGTAGGTTTCATGATAGTACTATGAATCATACCACATATTGAACTCTACCAATGTGTAAATCTCTCCTATTTCTTGACTCTTCTTTCATCCCTACGAGTGACTAAAACTTCATGTCAAGCAACCGTTTGTTACCCAAATCCTAACTCCAAATGACTACATTGTCAATGGTGATAGGACTTAGGTGTCTATCCCTAGCATGGTATTAACAATGGGTGGATGAGGAAGTATAAAGCTTAGCATACATGAATAGATAAAGTTACAAATCATAATGTCAATACACAAAAAGTATTATTAAGGAACATTGTCTTATTAAAAGATTTCATTTACACATTAAGGAGTAAAATTTTTACAAATCTTCTCATGTACACTAGGGATCTTACAACAAGTACATCTGACATATCTCACCAAGCCCATCAACTTCTAGCCATCTTTGAACCTATAAATTACATGAAACAAAGTTGGTCAAGAGACGAGGTGATAAGTATAGGGCTGAAAGATGTGTGTGTATGTCTACATATATATATATATATATATATATATATATATATATATATATATATATATATATATAGAGAGAGAGAGAGAGAGAGAGAGAGTCTGGCTAGAATACACTCGAGTGTACAAATCGCAGGAATACACTCATGTGTGTTTGCATATCAAGACTATTTTTTGTAAAATGTAAACTATTGATCTTCACCGTCATACTATAACTAGGCTACATACAAATTTTGAGCCCATTTGGATGAGTATAAGTCACTCATCGAAAGGCAACAAAATCAATGCGCGAAACTAATTTGAAATGCTTAATTTTTGCAGTTTTTATAACATGACCTATAAATGTCCAAATGTGCTCAAATTTTGCGTATGAGCAATTCACAAGATGTTTAAGAAGATCAGCAGATTATATTTTTGAAAAAAAAAATATTACATCATGAAAAATCACTTGAGTGTATTCTTCTCCGAATACACTCGAGTGTATTCTAGCCTGAATCTCTCTCTCTCTCTCTCTCTATATATATATATATATATATATATATATATATATATATATATATATATATATATATATATATATATATATATAAAGCTCAAGATAACTAGTTCAGTTTTATGGTGTCACTTCATACCAACGGGATAATAGATATACCATTTGTGCTTTGAGAGGGATTGAAAAAAGATCAAGTATAACATCATGCAATAGAGATCAAGAGAATAAAACAAGGTAATTTTAGCATATAAGGGGTCAAAATGGTAGATTAGGTTCATAGAAAACATTATATCTCAAAGAGGTCGACCCTAGGAAAAAGATCACATCACATCATAAGTTACTGATTTCAAAGATCTACTATCATTTGGTGGATTAGATAGATCATAAACTCCCATAGACCAAGGCATAGCCAAACTATCACATAATAGGGGCACAACATTGCATTATGTATCATATAGAGGAAGCATAGTCAAAAGGAGATTAGGGAATTATCCTTGTCTCATGGATTGGTAATAGTTACTAGTTTTTAGGTTGATTAAGAATTTGGTGTTAAAAGGAAACAAGATCAGTGTCAATATGGCAACACACATCATTAAGGTCCAAGCAAGTCATACATGTAAAGTTATGGTAGTTCATGAGCAATAGGGTGATTTTAACCTTCATCAGGCTCACAAGAGCATGAAATCTACTTATTTGATTTAGAAGAGGTGAAAAGTGAAATAAAGAACCATACTCCATCATAGTAGTGCACTAAATGTATTCATTATACTAGAGTTCACATCATTTAGGAAATCAGAGAACAATAAGTGTAATTAGGGTCTGGCACCAAGTCCAATGTGTAGGTGTTGTTGATCTGATTGATTTAGTATATTTATTTCCCTAATTTGGACTTATGATGAGAGAGACATCATTTTTATAAGATATGGATTACAAACTATAGGGATTGATGTGGCAACACTTTGACAGATATTGATGATGTGTAACACTCGGACACAGTGCCCAAGGCTCCAGTAGAGTTTCAGGAATGATGATTGTCCCCACAGACCACCATTAGCCTTAAATGGACCGTACATGACACATGCTCATGTGGGCCCCACCGACTGGAGGCGAATTGGCTCTGATACCATTTGTAATGCCTGAGCACACTACTCAAGGCTCTAGTAGAGTTTCAGGAATGATTACTGGCCCCACAAACCACCACTACCTTAACTGTGCACTTTGTCCTCACTCACGCTCAAGTCAGGGTCAACTTCCCGACTGGTCACCCATCCTAGTACTACTCCAAGATGAGCACGCTTAACTATGGAGTTCTTTAGTGATGGGCTCCCGGAAAAGGAGGTGCACCTTGGTGATATGGGTAGTCCAATCATTCCTTTTAAGATCATTTTATCTGAGGCCTCAAATCCTGGGATGTTACAATATGTAACGACCCCGCCTCCTGGTAACCCCCAATTACGGGAGACCAAGAGGTCAGAGCCATTATCCCAATTTGCGGATCACAGGTTCAACAAATAATCAATAATAATTATCAAATTCTACAAGACTATACTAAAAAGCTGTAATAAAATAAAATTTTTCATACCTTTTGAAAAAACTTGGATTTCTAATCTTCTATCCACATACGGAAACTATTCTAACTAATCCTCCTTGCAGTTTAATTCATGTATTCACAATATACCAATTTACTTTTTGTCCTTTTCAATGTTGTACCTAAAACACCGACAAATAAAATGTCGATCAGCATAAATGAATATTCCAGTATGTGGGGGAAACAATAAACGTGCAATTAACTATAACAACATATTGCAGTCAATTATCATTTAACAAGCAACTTTACGTTTTAAACATAACTACTCAATCCATTCATACCCTAGCCTCTACATTATCCCTATAGTGGACCTGGACGCTACCTTCCTTATGGTAGACCCCATTAAACCCCTCATGATCCTACCTAACCGGTGAATCAATTTCTAGGGTTGAGTTGCATGGCACTACCCATAGGTAGCCCACTCCCTAACTCATGGTGTGATAAAGAGTCTCATGGCACTACACGTGGGTAGCCCAATTTCTAACTCATGATAACCTGATGTCCTACTTAACAAGTAGTCCATGTACTAGGTTACCCTTTTCATTATTAGCAAAGCCACAGAGGAGGAGTAGGATCTGAGCCAGTCATGTATATATATTTATAGTGATAATCATAGTTACTTTATAGTTGTATGAAATAAGAGTCATCCAAGTAGTTATTTTTAGGCAACCGATAAAACATCCGGGAATCGCCGTGAAACTAAAGCGATTAACCATAAGCGTAACCACATACCTAATCCAAAGCAACTTGAAGTCCAAGCAATAATATTCATGAACAATCAATCAAGCAGTCATCAATATCTTGAAATTAATGCATAACATCCAAGTGTCATTGTTTTATTCCAAACCTTCTCAAGATCTACTTGCATTCCACCTTAGAATTTCTAGGCCAACTTTAGGGTTTTATTAGGGTTTTAGCCTTCATTATGCATTTATCACTTTTAATGCTCTTTTAGTCCACAAACCCAAATGTCAACATCATAGGCACAATTAAAAGTCAATTAAGTCCAATATGCCTCTTTTACACTAAAACTACTATCTTTATCCTTTTGGGTTATGTCAATATCATTAAGCCCAATTATCATGTTCGAGTTCTTTTAAATAGAAAACTCAATAAAGAATTATAGTCCAATACTCAAAGGAACCCTAATTACAATGTCTCACATCTTTTGGGTTAGAAAATCTTAAATTCACATTAATTCCACTTTTATACACCAGGAAACCCTAATTACCAATTTCAGGGTATTTATCCACAATTACTCCAGTAACACTATTTTCATGCCTTCTAGATTGATTCTCATATTTAGATTATTAAATCTCATAACTACCTAAATTAGGGTTTTTAATCCTTTTTTAAAATCATGAAATCCTAATTACACAAGTTATGAACAAATATATCCTATTAGATCTCTTTCATCATATTTATGTAATTAAGTCAGACTTTGATTACTAGTATCAACTAAGTCTAGCAAAATATCCATAACTAAGATCTAGGGCTTAGATATCTTTAAAGCGTCAAAGTTATCAACTTTAGGTACTTTTCCAATTAAAAGAAGAAATAGAATCTGATTATATTTTTATTGTATTCTTCATTTTTTTAGAAAGATTCATATATAATTCATCTTAATCGGAGCTGTCAGTAATTAGTTATCAATTTCGTAAGATAAATTACCTTTACCCAATGACAAGGAACCACATCAGCATTAAATCCCCTTTTTTCCTTTACCACGCGGATCCGATCTCTGGGGTCGAGTCTCATTTTTGCCCCTACTCCATCAATCTTGGGCCGCTCACACCTGGGGGTAGGGATGTAATTTTCCCCCTTTCTTCCTCTACCTCCATTGGCCTCTCTGTTCACGAACCAGGCCCCCAGCTGGGTCAACTGGAGGGCTGACCTCGAGTTCTAGACCTCGAGGAGTCATGCGAAGGTGGCAGCGCGTACGCCTGACCATGCTGAAGCCATCGGTACTTCCAATTGCTACTGGAAATGGCCCGAGTCAGGAGAATAGGAAGGGGGTTTGCTGGTGGGGTTAGAGGAGAAGAAAAAGGAAAAAATAGATATCAGAAGGTGAAATTGGACCCTAGGATTGTGTCTGCTAGTTCGACGAAGTTTCACGATGATTTTTGTGTCCTTGAATTGGATGCACATCTATTTATATAGTCATGGTGTCAAAAGGCAGACGGCTAGGGACCTCGGAATTGGGTGAATCTTCTGGATATCCCCAAACTAGGTGAAACCTAGGGTAGGTGGGTGTGTCTCTTGCTTCCGAATCTATTGGTTTGATTTCTGAGTCTGCTCATCCATTATCTTACAAGATAATCGCTTTGGAAGGTCTCCAACCCACACCCCCATGTTTCCTTGTTCAGTCAAGGAAGGTGACAACACAACCATCATTTGATCTGAATCCAATGACTATAGTGTCACGCGTGTAGATCCAATAAAATTCTATTAGGAAGCAAATATGTGACATTTAATACTTTCCTCTTATTTTGTTCATATATTATGGATTTTGTAAAATCCATATCTCCCAAACTACTCATCTAAACAATACCAAATTTTGAGTGAAACTTAATAATAACTTAATCTATCATCATGAAAAATTTGGGCTCATTATTCAAAGAAATCGAATCCCTTTGTTTAGTTTCAAGTTATTGTATATTCTTCACCTATTTTCTCTTTCCTTTGCTATTAATTTATTATCTTGGATTCCTTGGACCTCAGGGAACCTTAATGGATCAAAATTCCATATTGGGAATATTTCTTTAGCCTCTTTCCTTATCTTTTATCCTTTTCTTATTTATTCCTTTATTCAAATAAATTATTTTTCCTTTTATTTTATTTTGACTACTCTTTCTATTAGAAATCACATGTAAATGAAATTTACTCAAGTGTGGCCATTAACGCCACTCTCTATGTATTCCTCATAAATACTTTGCTTAATATCCATTATCTTGTATCTTTCTCCATTATTTGGACTTTTCTTCTTTTCTTCTCTTTTATATCCATTATTGGATTATCAAAATAGTAGATATTACGAAATTCATATCAAAGGGGAGATTTGAAAGTAAATCCATTCTTTAAAGCAAAGAATACAACTTTTTCAATTAATTCGATATTCATAAAATTATTACATTTCAATTATGAAAACACATGTAAAATTGAGGTTCTAACATCCTTCCCCTCTTATAGGAATTTTTCCCTCAAAATTCGCTCAAACATACAAACAACTAGGATAAGACTTCCTCATGTCCATCATGGCTCCCATCTGGTTTTACCCTTTCCATGGTTCTTCCCAAGAACCTTCATCATCTTATATTCTTATATTTGAGTCCTTTCTCACCTTGGTATCTTATACCCTTATAGGTGACTCAGGTCATTTCAGCCTCCCTTGGGGCTCACTAGGTTCATTACTCAGCACATGATTTGGGTACCTCACATAGTGCTCTAAATTGGACACATGGAACTCATCACCCATCACATTATCCTGAGGGGTAAGGCTAAACATAACCATCTCCACAAATCCACCTCAAATGGACCCATGTATCGGGGACTCATCTTCCTCATCTATAGCTCTGAGGGGTCGGATTTTCATATCACATATTCTCCCACAGTGAACGGCATGTCAGTCTGCTTTGCTTCATCTCACGACTCATGTCGTCCCTGGGCTCTTTTCAGCCATTGCACGATCAAAGAGACTTCATCTACACACACTGTGGTCTTTTTCTAAACTTTGCGAGATCCCTTTACCAACATCATCTTAATGAAGTACTGACCAACACAACCTCCCTTACAGAGCTTCTTTACATCCTGATACTAGCTATGGTGGTTATCATCCCATCTTACATAGGACAAGAACTGTCCCCATATATCACCCTGATTGAGCACACATACTCTCATCATACCCTCTAGTCTAGATCATACTAACCATCAGTTAGGGGTGATAAGCTATGCTTGTGTCAAGTTCTTCATGTACCTACTTCCACCTTATGGAAGTGAATCTTTAGGTCACTCTCAAGAACCTTTGAACTCACATCATGGTATAGTTGAACCATCTCTCTTACATGTATTTCAACCGGATCTATCTCCTGACAGTATTCTCTTTTCTTAGATTATGTCATGTAAGGCGATCGACCATAACCCATATTGCATCTTGACCTACCTTGGTCTAGGGGAGACTCACCAAAACATCCATAGTGATAAACTCCCATTCCCTCTCGGGGACTCTTTATCCTTTGTATCAATTCACTGGGTTACTGGTGTTCATCCTTCACCTCCTGACATGCATGGTGACAAGCCACATGCAACTTCATCTTAGGTATCTAAAGTACTACTGCAACTTACTATCTTAGTAGTACCACAGTGTATGGTGAACTTGAAATCATGATCTCCTATATGTCATGATTCCTTAAGGTTGATTCCTCAGAAACCCTAAAACACTCTAGTCGGGGTTTCATCATCTTCTTTTCCAACAAAGTGCATTTGAGGCTCTACAACCATCCTTTATTGCATCAAGGCCTAGGTTGGCTAACCAAAAAACCAATAACTTGATCAACATATATGGTTACATCTGAGTGTTAGCCAAACTTGTCTTTTTTTTTCAAACTTAGGGCTAACCTAACAACCTCTTCTAGCCTCTAGCTAAACTAGGAAGCTACATCTCAACCAGAGCATCCATTACCACTTCACATCCTTAGGTGTTAGGTAATGTTGAAGACATACACTTCCATGTATTCCACTTATTCAAACTCTAAGTATATATTCATTAGGAAAAGTCTGATCTCATTCTCTTGGTTTTCAAACTCAACCTTGTATAACTCATAGCTCATTATAAAAACATCCTCATAAGATGGCTACCTTAGTTCTCTTGTTGTTTGTAAACCAGCCATATATCATACACTCCACAAGGGTACATTATCACCTCTATCCTCATACCACATTGAAACGTTCCAACTCACATTTTCTTTTATCATTGGTGTATGGCATGCGTATTGTCCTATCTCTCACTCCTATAACAAGATTAAATAAGTATTTGGCTGCAGTCCAAATACCAAGTTCTTCCCATTCCAAGAGTAGAGATGGTACATCCCACCTTGGCAGTACACCTTCAAATCTATGTTGAAACGTGCAACATATGCCTCTACATCACGAACATCTCGCCATCAGGGTTACTTCCATGGAAAACTAGTTGCAAACCCACTTGGGTCACCACACAATCCTTGGTCATCTCCTCTAGGTCTGTAGGGTGTCGACACTTTTGGGATCATCCCTCTTCCCTTATGCATCAGAGAGTGCCATCCATATTTTCCTTTTGGTTCCCATGAGTTCATTAAGGTGATCAATCTCCTAACCCATGGCCCTCAAACAATGATAGTTGTTACCTCCTGACCCTATGGTCATGTGAAACTAAGGAATTAGGCAACTCCTACTTCCATCGGTCTTATCCCTAATTTACCCTAGGATAGACTCAGGATTTTATTATAGTACATGTCCAACTTAGAACCTTACCCAAGTCTCCATCAACATGCACCTAGAGATGGTTATCTATGGGTCTACAAGTTCATTCTCTTACCATGTACTCTTCACTTAGCTTCTCAAGATCCTATGAGACCTCTTTAGGTTTCCTTAAAACCAACAAAAATTGGTATACACCCTACAAAAGGGTCCCTCTCCCAGGATGGGAGGAAACTACATCTAAGGTCACAAACGTCCTTATGTCTAGGGTTTACATCCTCATGAGCATGCTTAACCCTAGCAGCTACTAAGGCACAAGTAGACAACCTACTAGACCATGCTAGGTTATACTTGTTCTTATTCATCAACATTGGACCAAGAACAAACCTTCCCATGTCACCAACTTACTTGTGAGGGGTTCATCAAACATACCTTAAACTTAAGGGGTTTTCCTTTCCTCTAAACATGAGGAGTTACATGCTCAAATCAATAGAAACTCAGATCTCATCATGAGCATTAGGTACACCACTTCCCCTCTTAGGCCTAGGAACCCTAGGTTCACTTTTTGGATGTCCAACTGCATGCTCACCCTTTTAACCATGAACCAAGAATGTACAAGGTATGATGTGCACTTCCCATGATCCTTCTACTTGAACAACACTTCAGAGTGGAGTCCTCCGCAAGGACAACCAACTGGGTATAAGGCCTCACAACTTGTTATTAAACCTTTTCATGGTCTAAGGAACTCTTCTTCCCATCTCAGAAGGTAAACACCTATACCATAGGCACATCGGTATCAGCAGTCTCATCCTCTCTCAAGGGTTTGGTTCCTCTAGAGGCAACCGAGATACCATCAGCCTCTAGGAATCATGCATGAGGCAACCACAACCATCCACTTAGGTCACATCATCCTCAACTCCCCATTGTTCCTCATATCTCAGAGTCTAAGCTTCCAACCTTCTTTCTTGGGTCCTGCTCTCTCTCTTTCTAGAGCTAACCCTACAGACAACCTTACTACTAGAGGTTCTTTCTCCATGAAGGATCGAGCTCACAAGCATACCCCTACATAGGTGAAGCCTATGTTCAAACTTATGTTCACTCAAGATTATCCATAGCTCTTTATACTTATCCCATAAGCTATCCAACATTCCTTTCTAGCCAGGGTTTTAACCTACTACCAGCACTACTCAAGGTGCATACTATGCCATGCTCATATCATCCCATATGGTTTCTATAGGTTCTTCACTAACCTCTTCAATGAAGGAGTTATCCTTCACTCTAACTTGCATGACCCTTCCCAGAGTTGGATCGCCAAAGGTACTAGGTCAGCCAACCTCACCTGGATCAAACTATCATAGGGATTCAAAACTCCCATCTCTAACCACCACTTAAGGTTTGGATTAGCATCATTCTCATAAGATGTGCCAGGTCTCTACCTATAATGGAGGTCTCTACCTCCAAGACTAACTCTCTCTACATATCCTCCTGACAAGAACGTCTAACCTCAGGTCTCTCCTGAGGGCATGTCAACACATGTCATCCGACCTAAGCATGCAACCGTTCTTTAGTTTGCACTTAACTATTAAGCTTATGCCCATGACATCTTATTTACATGCTTTTCATTAATTTTGTGGTGGATTCCTTAAACCTTATCAACTTTACCCATACATCAAGAGGGTGAGGAAAAGAGAGAGAAAACCCTAATCCTTATAATCTTTAATGACATTTGAGTTTGAGAAGGGATGAACAAGATGAGAGAGTCCTAAAGGTATCTTATTTCGAGTCAAATCCTGAGACATTGGCCAGGCAGTCACACAAATCCGGGAGTCCACGTATTCTGACTAGCGGTGCAGAGGAAAATCTTGCTAGCCCCCAGGCGTGATCCTTTTCTAGACACCTTTGTCTTTCAAAAAATCCTCTAATAACTCCCTCGAGTTCTACAGAGTTTGTAAAATTTAATAATTATTAAGGATTAGATGAGGAACCAGCGCTCTGATACCAAATGTAATGACCCCGCCTCCCGGTAACCCCCAATTACGGGAGACCAAGAGGTCAGAGCCATTATCCCAATTTTCGGATCATAGGTTCAACAAATAATCAATAATAATTATCAAATTCTACCAGACTATACTAAAAAACTGTAATAAAATAAAAAATTTCATACCTTTTGAAAAAACTTGGATTTCTAATCTTCTATCCACATACAGAAACAATTCTAACTAATCCTCCTTGCACTTTAATTCATGTATTCACAATATGCCAATTTACTGTTTGTCCTTTTCAATGTTGTACCTAAAATGCCAACAAATAAAATGTCAATCAACATAAATGAATATGTCAGTATGTGGGGGAAACAATAATCGTGCTATTAACCGTAACAACATATTGCGGTCAATTATAATTTAACAAACAACTTTATGTTGTAAACATAACTGCTCAATCCATTCATACCCTAGCCTCTATGATGTCCCTACAATGGACTTGGATGCTACCTTCCTTATGGTATATCCCCATTAAACCCCTCATGATCCTACCTAACCGGTGAATCAATTTCTAGGGTTGAGTCGCATGGCACTACCCATAGGTAGCCCACTCCCTAACTCATGGTGTGCTAAAGAGTCTCATGGCACTACATGTGGGAAGCCCAATTTCTAACTCATGATAACCTGATGTCCTACTTAATAAGTAGGCCCTGTACTAGGTTACCCTTTTCATTATTAGCAAAGCCACAAAAGAGGACTAGGATCTGAGCCAGTCATGTATACATATTTATAATGATAATCATAGTTACTTTATAGTTGCATGAAATAAGAGTCATCCAAGCAGTTATTTTCAGGAAACTGATAAAACATCCGGGAATCTCTGTGAAACTAAAGCGATTAACCATAAGCGTAACCACATACCTGATCAAGAGAAACTTGAAGTCCAAGCAATAATATTCAAGAACAATCAATCAAGCAGTCATCAATATCATGAAATTAATGCATAACATTCAAGTGTCTTTGTTTTATTCCAAACCTTCTCAAGATCTACTTGGATTCCACCTTAGGATTTCTATGACAAATTTAGGGTTTTATCCTTCATTATGCATTTATCACTTTTAATGCCCTTTTAGTCCACAAACCCTAATTTCAACATCATAGGCACAATTAAAAGTCAATTAAGTACAATATGCCTCTTTTACACAAAAACTACTATCTTTATCCTTTTAGGTTATGTCAATATCATTAAGCCCAATTATCATGTTCGAGTTCTTTTGAATAGACAACTCAATAAAGAATTATAGTTCAATACTCAAAGGAACCCTAATTACTATGTTTCACATCTTCTGGGTTACCAAACCATAAATTCACATTAATTCCACTTTTATACACTAGGAAACCCTAATTACCAATTTAAGGGTATTTATCCATAATTATTCCAGTAACACTATTTTCATGCCTTCTAGATTGATTCTCATATTTAGATTATTAAATCTCATAACTACCTAAATTAGGGTTTTAATCCTTTTTAAAATCATGACACCCTAATTACACAAGTTATGAAAAAATATCTATTATTAGATCTCTTTCATCATATTTATGTAATTAAGTCAGACTTTGATTACTAGTATCAACTAAGTCTATCAAAATATCCATAACCAAGATCTAGGGCTTAGATCTCTTTAAAGCATCAAAGTTATCAACTTTAGGTACTTTTCCAATTAAAAGTAGAAATAGAGTTTGATTATATTTTTATTGTATTCTTCATATTTTTCTAAGAAAGATTCATATATAATTCATCTTAATCGGAGCTATTAGTAATTGGTTATGAATTTTGTAAGATAAATTACCTTTAGCCAATGGTAAGGAGTCACGTCAGCATTAAGTCCCCTTTTTGCCTTTACCACGTGGATCCGATCTCTGGGGTCGAGTCTCAGTTTTGCCCCTACTCCATCAATCTTGGGCCGCTCATACCTGGGGGTTGGGATGTAATTTCCCTCATTTCTTCTTCTACCTCCGTTGGCCGCTTTGTTCGCGAGCCAGGCCCCCGGATGGGTCAACTGGAGGGTTGACCTTGAACTCTAGACCTCGAGGAGTCGTGCGAAGGTGGTGGCACCTACACCTAACCATGTCGAAGCCATTGGTACTTCCAATTGCTACTGGAAATGGCCCGAGTCAGGATAATGGGAAGGGGGTTCGCCGGCCGGGTTAGAGGAGAAGAAAAAGGGGAAAACATATATCAAAAGGTGAAATTGGACCCTTGGGTTGTGTCTTCTAGTTCTACAAAGCCTCACAATGATTTTGTGTCCTTGCATTGGATGCACATCTATTTATATATTCATGGGGTCAAAAGGTAGCCAGTTAGGGACCTCGGAATTAGGCGAATCTTCTAGAGATCCCTAAACTAGGTGAAACATAGGGTAGGTGGTTGCGTCTCTTGCTCCCAAATATATTGGTTTGATTTCCGAGTTTGCTCATCCATTATCTTGCAAGATAATCGCTTTGGAAGGTCTCCAACCCATGCCCCCCTATTTCCTTATTCAGTCAAGGAAGGTGACGACGCAACCATCATTTGATCTGAATCCAACGGTTGTAGTGTCACGCGTGTATGTCTAATAAAATTCTATTAAGAAGCAAATACGTGACATTTAATACTTTCCTCTTATTTTGTTCATATATTATGGATTTTGTAAAATCCATATCTCCCAAACTACTCATCGAAACAATACCAAATTTTGAGGGAAACTTAATAATAACTTAGTTTATCATCATGACGAATTTGGGCTCATTATTCAAAGAAATATAATCCCTTTCTTCAGTTGCAATTTATTGTATATTCTTCACCTATTTTCTCTTTCCTTTTCTATTAAATTATTATCTTGGATTCCTTGGACATCAAGGAACCTTAATGGATCAAAATTCCATCTTAGGAATATTTCTTTAGCCTCTTTCATTTTCTTTTATCCTTTTCTTATTTATTCCTTTATTCAAATAAATTACTTTTCCTTTTCATTTATTTTGACTACTCTTTCTATTAGAAATCACATGTAAACAAAATTTACTCAAGTGTGACCATTAATGCCACTCTCTATGTATTCCTCATAAATACTTTGCTTAATATCCATTATCTTGTATCTTTCTTCATTATTAGGTCTTTTCTTCTCTTTTATATCCATTATTGGATTAATTAAAATAGTAGATATTACGAAATTCATATCAAAGGGGAGATTTGCAAGTAAATCCATTCTTTAGAGAAAAGCATACAACTTTTTCAATTAAGTCCATATTCATAAAATTATTACATTTCAATTATGAAAACACATGTAAAATTGAGGTTGTAACATGATGGCTGTGGAACGTCAATCTTTGATCTAACGACCCATCCTTGTGTACACCCTTATCTGAGCCTTTGAGTAGTGGGCCAGGTCTGTTAGTTTCTCCAACCCTCTTGGAAAATGTTGGGCAGCACTGGCGGTGGCCAGATCACGGTGGGTAGCGACACCCTCCTGTCTCCAGTCACAACCACATGATAGCAGGCTTCCTCTGACCACTGTGCTACTCTGATCGCATTTCTTGGCCTCTACATAGTCAATGTTTGACTACTAGATTGCATGGGAGATATGTCAAGATGACATTGGATAGATCTCGATCCTCATGCCATGACCCCACAATTGGTGTTCGCCTCTCCTAGGCTGTCCCAAGTAGCGCCCATCTGTAGAACTTCCATGGCAGTTGTTCTCATGGAGCTCTCTAGAGGGAACTGCTCAAGGCTTCCTGGCATCGGGGTGGCTAGGCATTGTTTCATCCAAGAAGGACCAGGCCCATCGGTGCCACACAACCCATAGAGGACGTCGAGTTGTAGTAGAGCTGCAATGCCCAATCCTCATCTAGGTGGAGGCTAGGGTTAGCTAAGAAGGAAGGGAAGGAAAAATAAAGGGCTGCAAGGCTAGGGAAATGAGGGAAAAGAGAGAGGAAGTCTGGGTGGACTCATGTGGGGTTTCAATTGCACAAGAAATCATTGAGATTGACACATATTGGCCATCGCAAAAGTGGCCTATTGTAGTAGGTGATACAGTATGGACCAATAAAGGAGATAAAGGAGAGGCGTTGGATGGACAAGTCTATCATGATCCATGGGGATCCAATGGTGGTGAGGTGTTGTGCCCACCTACCCATACCGTGCATCTGGATGGGCCATGACTATTTGGGCCAAACAAGGTTTAAAATCGAGCTATAATCTATTAAATGTGAAGTAATTTGAGCTAATTTCAAATAGCCGTAACTTGGGCTGTGAAGGTCTGATTGAGGTGATTTTTGCACTGTTGGTTTCATAATTTAACACTCTATCTCATACAAATAGAAAGGTTATCATAATAGTCAGTTTCAGCTTCATTTGCAAGTTGGTGAATAATTAAAGAAATAAACTTAAATCAAAAGGGCAAATTAAAGGCATACATTGTGAAATTGGTCATTGATGTGATAAAATTAGAGTATCACCACACTCCAACTATTGAATTTATATGCACTTGAGTTGTTTGAGTAATAATAGATAGAGAAATACAACATCATAGGAGTGAGAAAAGCCAGGTTATCAAATCCTTTCCTCCTTAAAAGAATTTTTTTCCTCAAAGTTCATCCAAGATCGTAGTTGAGGATCAAAGTTTCATATACGTCATGCTTAAATTAACTACCCAATATGTGTCAAGGAATCTCCCATCATGGGGTGCACACATATGTTATTATCATGTATTGTCTACCTAGCTTGAAAGTATGCATGTTACTTGATGTTTTATCATATAATGACATCTTTTTGACATTAGGGTTCCATAAACATCATCCATATAACTTAGGGTTTTGCTCTATGCTCATCAAGCCTGAGGTGGAATTGTCAAAATATATGTTATTGATTCCCAAATGAACATATTATTATCATTTCTTTTAAAGGAGATCACCATTGAACTTGTATTTCATCATTATTATATATTCCATGCATGTTTTAATTTTCTCCCAAATTCTACCACTTCTAATCCATTATGTTCATTTTTTTTATCTTGGACTGAAATTAAGCATTGAATCTCATGATTATTCAAGATAATATCTCAAGGCGTCATTGTATCTAGTTCATGATTTTGAACATACATCTTCCATGTGAGGTATGGTTTTCATCTTAGCTCTTTCTTAAGGGAGTGATTTATCATACATGAATCAAGTTTTAACTAAAGTGACATGGTCAAACAAACAACAAGGTCTGAGAAGGATTGCTAGTGATATTGACAAAGGCCTGGTCAATGAGGCTTGGCTCAAGGTTTGGCCGCACTCAGTGATCAAGCTGAATGACAACACCCTTAGTGATCATGCTATGATGATTATGAACATGGTCAATAAACCTCACGTTCTGAGACTGTTTAGGTTCTCGAACTGGTGGACTGAATGGGAGGGGTTCAAGGAGGTTGTGAATGAAGGCTGGCACATCCAGGTGGAGGGAAATACGATGTATAGAGCTATCAAAAAGCTACAGAATACGAAGAGAAATCTCAAGAAATGGAGTAACGAAAAGATGAATCTTACAAACCTACTGTCCAAAGCGGCTAAGGAGTATTACAGGGCCACTACTGCTAGCCGGAATGACCCACTCAATCATGAATTCATTAAATGGGAGAAAAAGGATGAAGACATGGTTCTCTCTCTTAAAAAGGCAGAAGAAGTATACTATTGGGAAAGAAGTTGAATGCTATGGATCACTAACGGGGATCACAATACAAAGACATACCACGCTGCTGTGAGAAAAAAGGAAATGAGAGAAATGATGCATGAAGTCATTGATGAACAAGGAAGAATCATTAATAGTAGAGATCAGATTGCGGCCAATGCGGTCAACTACTTCACCTACTTGTACAATAAATGCTACTTGAATACACTGGTATTTGATGATCTTCTTCCGGAGAGTAGGGTGACTACTGATATGAATGTGTCATTGTGCAGAAGAGCCAAAGATGAGGAGATTATAAGTGTTGTGTTCTCTATTAACCCATCCAAGGCTCCTGGGCCGGATGGGTTTAATAGCAAATTCTTTCAGGTCATGTGGGATACGATTAAAGATGATATTTGTGGAGCAGTTAGGTGGATCCTTGAAGGACACAACATGGTCAGGGCGGCAAATCATACGTTTATAAAACTTGTTCTTAAGAAGAAGGATGCTATGACTATGGGTGACTACAAACCTATTGCCTGCTACAATGTCCTATATAAAGTGGTTGCTAAGATCTTGGCTTCTCGTCTTAAAGATATCCTTCCTCATATTATATCCAATGAACAAAGTGCATTCATATAGGGAAGAAAGATCTCGGACAACACCCTCCTAGTTGCTGAATACCTGGTGGGGTTCAAAGTGAAAAGAGATAAATCCAAAGCATGCATCAAGGTGGATCTTAACAAGGCTTTTGACCATGTTAGATGGGGACCTCTATGGGCCATTATGAAGTCTATTGGGTTTGAAGATAGGTTCATTCTTATGCTTAAACAGTGTGTTGAGACATGTTCCTTCTCGGTCTTGATTAATGGTGGACATGCTGACCTGTTCAAAGCAAAGAATGGCTTAAGGCAGGGAGACCCGATCTCCCCCCTTCTGTTCACTGTGGTGATGGAAGGCCTAACCAACATGTTCAATGCAGTGGAAAGTAAAGGGACTATTAAAACTTACAATGTCAAAGGTATGAAGGTGAAAACACATCTAATTTTCGCTGATGATGTGATGCTTTTCTCTATCGGCCATAGGAATAGACTCAAAGAGTTCAAAAAAGTCTTGGTGCACTTAGGGAACATAACAGGGCTATATATAAGTTAGATCAAGTTGAGAATCTACACCTCTAAGTCTTGTGATGCACGAAGAGGTAGGCTTAAAGCTGCAACTAGGGTAAAGGGTGGTTGTTTCCCAACTAAGTATCTTGGGGTGCCCATTGCTGGGGGAAAAGGTACGTCTACTGATTTTGCTGCTTGCCTTGATGGGTTGCGTAGCAAAGTGGAGGGCTAGTCCTCGCTGAAGTTGTCCCTAGCCGGAAGGCTTGTTCTGGTTAGAGTTACCCTACAAAGCATGATAAGGTTCTGGGCAGATGTATATGAGATCCCCTATGTGGTTGTTGAAAGAATGAGGAAGATCATTGCTAACTTTGTGTGGGCTGGTAGAGGACATGGTATTGCATGGGATACCATCGCTCAGCCATTCAACAAGGGTGGCCTCAATCTCATCGACCCTTGTAAAATAGTGGAAACTAGTCAACTGAAGAGGTTGGATAGATTTATGAGGGAAAGAAAAAATGCTTGGTCTTCTTGGATGCATTCTAGATATGGGTGTACACCTGTTCCTATTGAGGATGTTGACTCAAGAACATGGAAGAATATGTGTAAACACTGGGGGAACGTGAGTACTCAGTACATTGTGGATGGGCATAGTTTCGTTGCTTTGATGAATGAGAACATTAAACCATGGATCGACAGTGACACTGGGGGCACGCTACCTTAGACTAAGCTGGTTTAGGGCCCGTACCATACTCCTAAATGGATTAATAATCTCTATAGAGCTATCCTCAAGAAGTTACCTACTAGAGATAGAATGAGAAGATGGGGTGTACAAGTTGTTGCTGAATGCCCTCTCTGTGAGGAGGTAGAAGAAGACCATGACCACACCTTCAATACTTGTAAATTCTCGAACTACATCTCGGACCTGATCTGCCTCAAGTGTACTTGGGGAGTGAATGACTGTAATAGCTTGGTGACGAAAGCTGGTTACTTGGTGAATAGAAGTAGCAACAGAGCTCAGTTAGGCATGGCTGGTGCCTTGCTGGCGGCTTTTAGTTTTTTTGTATGGGAAGAAAGGAACCGTAGGATTCATGAAAGAACTGTTAACAATGAATACGTAGTGATTAACAAGATTTCTAACAACATAGCTAGAATGTTGATGGCCAAAAAAGGCATGACCGGGGGGTTGCCCCACCGTGCTAATTTATACTGGGGTTTTTGTAGTTAGATACACCCATGTATATTTTGGTTCCATATGATGTTATTCTTGTGTAATTTGGTCTGTTTGTACAGTCCTTTTGGCAATATATTTACCTATTTCCTAAAAAAATAAAGTGAGATATTTCACGCATCAAGCATCATTTGAGGTACAACATTATAATTAACATTGAGGTCTCATAATTATCTCACTTGTATCTATAGGAAGCCCCATAAGCATGATCCACTCAAGCTAAGACCTCTTTGTGTCCAACATGACATGCTAACTACAACCATCTAGTCGTAATAAAATCTCTACCCAACTTTCAAAACCAAAGGCAACCACTAGATTCCTTTACAAATAACAACTAACTGAAGTACAAGGCTCATCACAAAGATCACACATCATGTACATCATCTTAGGGTCTTGGGACATCTCCCTGACCTATATACCAAGCATCATATATTCAATTTCCTCTTTCTCTAGGGTAACATTTCTTTTCATAGGAAATCTAGGGTTCTACAATTTCAAGGGACCACACATTAGGTGACTCAACTCACTTACTAAGTAGTAGTCTAGATAGGGACTCATCTTCATATATTTCTTCATGCATATTTTTCAACATTTCAGGTATTTTTGAGTTTATGTACTCTGGCCTTCTCCCATGTTGGGTCGACTCATATCAATTCGTTGTTGGGAAATGCGAGCACACAGTATAGTAGTGGAAACAAAAATTTATCTATTTGTATTCCCCAATATAGCAAGATTGTGTCAACTACTATGAAATAGGAAGGATGGTTTTACCAAGTTCAGCCTGGTCTTGGAGCAAGTGCAACGACAAAACTCAATTCTTTTTTTTTTAGGGAAGTCAGAGGGTTTTTATTCATCTCGCCCCTCTCGTGCAAGCAAAAACTTGGGGATCATTACAGCATACATTTCTTTCAGCAGAAATAAAATTGGTAGTACTACTACCATTACAGGACTCAGAAAAGATAATATTAACTAGACTACTAGGAGGTACCCTATATACTAAGGAACCATCCTTGGATTTTTGGTGATGTTTCGCAAGGCCATCAACAACCTTGTTCCTTTCTCTAGGGATATGATTGAGCTTCCAGTACTCCCTCCACCCACTCTTGATGTCAGCTAACCAAGGCATAATTTTAGGGAAACGTTGTATGTCACCTTCAACAGCTTCAATAGTCTTCTGTGAATCAGTTTCGAAAGTGATCTGATTGCAAGTAAAACCACTACTGACCTCGACTGCCCAGTGAACAGCCCTGACCTCGGCTTCCAGAATGCTACTGGCATAAATCTTCCTACTCCAGCCTCCTATCCATCTTCCATTCCAGTCTCTGCAAACAAAAGCAATAGTCGAACAGTTCTTTTTGCCCCTGAAGGTTGCGTCAGTGTTTATCTTCCAGCAATTGAGGTTCGAAGGCTGCCATCCTCCAATCTCCTGGTGAAGCCTTTCTTTCTTACTTCCTGCAGGTGTGAAGGCTAGATCAGTAAGCTTGCATTCCTTCTTAATAATGTCAGCTATATAGCTGCTAGTGAAAGAAGTTCCTTAAAAAACATGAGCATTCCTCCCTTTCCAGATTTGCCAGCATCCCATCATGAAAATTGTGCTCTTGCTTTTATCAGTATTAATACAGGTTTCCAGCCATTCCCACACATCAGTAATCGAGAAAAAGTTGTTCCAAAGTTGGTTCCCCAAAATGACTCTCCAAACAGCTTGGGCTCTGGGACAGTCCCTAAGAGCGTGTAAAATGGATTCCTCCCGGGCACCACAAATGGGACACCCTGCATTAGCAGTCCAGCCTCGGTTCATCCGTTTCTTATTAGTTAGAATTGCCTTATGACCAACCAGCCAGATGAAAAATTTAATTCTTCTAGCAATCTTTGCTTCCCAGATGATGTTCCACCTTCCCTGGACTCTAATGTCCTTATTCTGACGTAGAATTTGGTAGGCACTCTTAATCGTGAATTGACCAGTATCGGAATGGTCCCAAGCTAGCCCATCTTCTTCCTCCTTCTGTCGAGGTATATCAACTTTGGTGACATGATAGACAACTTCAGTAGGAAGCCAATCAGCAAGGAAATCTGTATCCCATTCATTGGTCAAATTAATCAAGCTCGCTACCTTCAAGTTTTGCAGCTCCTCAGGAATTGGTCGACTGCTGTATTGGAAGAGTCTGCCATCCATATCACACCATCTATCATACCAGACGTTAATGTTCAGTCCATTAACCAGTATCCAAGTCAAATTATTTGATATAAACTCTTTAAACTGTAAGGATGAATGCCCTAGCCTGGATAAGCTGATGCCTCTACCTTCAGTATGCTTGTTGTACTTGCTATCCAGACTCTTGCACCAACTGGAATTCCTTCTGGTGGCAATATCCCAGGCGTGTTTAGCAATGTGAGCAACATTTAGCTCTTTCATACTCCGAATACCAATTCCCCCATGCTCCTTGTTGCAGGTAATCTTATTCCAAGCAACCAGAGAAAGGGGGTGGCATTTATGATTACCACCCCATATAAAGCTACGGATCATGTTGTCTATACGATCACATACTTTGATAGGAATCACAGCCGTCTGCATTACATAGCTAGGAATGGCAGTAAGGGTTGACTTTGCCAAGCAAACCCGTCCAGCCAAGTTTAAACAACGTGCAGACCATGCTGCAATAGCAGAATCCACCTTCTTCAACGTGGGGTTGTAAGTGTCCTTGGTCACTCTACCATGAATGAGAGGAACTCCTAGGTATTTGCCTAGGTTGTTAGTGACGGAGAAGCCACTGATTCTACCAATTCTGGACTTCATGTGTTGGCTCACATTGCTTGAGAAATAAATAGATGATTTTTTACAGAAATCGCTTGGCCCGACACCCTACCAAATTGTTTGAAGCAGCGCAGAATAGTCTTCATCTCTTTAGTGTCCGCCTTGGCAAACAGGACCATGTCATCTGCAAAACATAGATGGGAGATCTTGGGACCCGACTTATATAGCTTGAAAGGCGTCCACTGCTTCTCAAGAACCTGTTTCTCAATAGCTTGGCATAGGCGTTCTAAGCACAACACAAACAGATAAGGCGATAAAGGATCGCCTTGTCTCAAACCTCTAGTCTCCTTGAAGGTGCCCGTTTCTCTACCATTCCAGATGATAGAACTTTCGCCAGTGGAGATAGACTGTATGATGTAATTGCTGATGATGCAGGGCATACCAATCTTTTCAAGAGTGTCTTTAATAAAAGGCCATGTCATTTTGTCATAAGCTTTTGACAAATCAATCTTGATTGCCATCATCCCTTTTCCAGTTCTTCTAGTCCTCATAAGGTGAATAATCTCTTGAGTGATAACAATATTGTCGGATATTTTCCTACCTGGTACAAACGCGCTCTGCACCAGAGAAATCCAGTGAGTAAGGTGGGATTTGATCCTTTCCACAATGATCTTTGAAGTGATTTTCAGACTGAGATTATTGAGAGATATAGGTCGAAAATGTTCACACAGTTCAGTCTTCGAATTCTTAGGGATCAGAACAATGGTCGACCTGCACATGTCTTCGTCTAGGTCGCCACCTTGAAGAGCATTGTAGATAGTCATCAGTAAGGAGTGTTTAACAGTATGCTAGTTCTTTTGTATGAAACTACCATCTGCACCATCAGGTCCAGGCACCTTTTGCGGGTTGAGCTTGGAAATAATATTATGAATTTCTTCTAGAGAAGCCTTTGAGCTCAATCTCTGTTGTTCCTGCTCATTAAGTTTATCAAACTGCCCAATGTAATCCTTAATGTCTTCCGTGTGAATAATAGCAGGTTCAGTGAATAGCTTCTTGAAATAATTCATAATGAGATCACTCATATCCCCCTCATTGGTAGTCCACACGCCACTGTCATCTCTGAGCATGGTAATTGTATTGTGACATCGTCTTTGTTTCACGTAAGTATTGTAGAACTTAGTGTTAAGATCGCCATCAGTCAGCCAATTAATATCGCTTTTTTGTCTAGCATCCTCCTCCTCCTTCTGTAGAATTTTGCCATATTGAATTTCCATGTCAACTATCATGTTGGCAGTGAGGTCGTCATAATGTTCAGCAAGGTTTTGTTGCAGAAGCTCGATATTTCTCAGGATTCTCTTCTTATCATAAGCAGTACTCTTCATGTTGTTCTTGGCCCAATTGTTGATGTTCTTGTGAGAGTTCTTTAAAGCATCATTGAACTTGAGGTTGGAATTCCAGCTGGCTTTGACAGTATTACGAAAGTCCTTAGAGTTGGTCCAGGATTCCTTGATAAAGAATCGGTTTGGTCTATAAGCACGCTGAATATCTCCTACAACAATGGGGCAATGATCAGAAAACAACCTAGGAAGGTGCTCGATAATGAAGGTAGGATATGAGTTTAAGAACTCAGTATTCGCCACAGCACGATCTAGTCTTTCTTGCAGACTTCCAAGAATGTAAGTGAACTTCTGCCCATTAAAGCCAAGGTCCGTAAGACCAGCTTCCATAAGAGTATTACTGAACACCCGAGCTTCATTGAAGCTGTAGTGTCTGCTTCCACTCTTTTCCTCCGGCATCAAGGTAGCGTTGAAATTGCCCATGGCAATCCAAGGCAAAGTGAAATTCTTGCCCATCGAAACTAGGTGTTTCCAGAGCAAATTTCTAACAGTAACATGTGGATGAGCATACACGAAGGTGATCAACACTTTATTGTTGATTCTTCAAGTTATGAATTGTTGATGGCAGTTAACAATTTGCACAGAACAATCATCATCCTTCCAGCAGACCCAGATCCCTCCAGAGAAGCCCCTAGCTTCGCATCGGAAGGATCTATTGAAACCAATCTTCTTGATAGTAGTTTCAGCTTTCGCACCACTAATCTGAGGTTCAAGGATGGCTACCAAGCGAGCTTTCTTCAAAGAGATTAAATCCCTGAGGACACGACAAGTATCTTTATTGCCGATTCCTCTAACATTCCAAACGATCGTATTTAACATTAAGAACAGGTCTAGATGGTGTGTGTGTATTGAGCAGGATGTACCTTCTACTCAGTCCTCCATAAGGAGTTCAACTTCCTCTTCTTTCTCGTCAGTCATCTCTGTAGCATTCTCATCTACCTCTCCCTGAGTGTGTGGGCTCTTCATTCTGCGCTCATAGGGTGGTTTTGTTCGAGCAGCTTTCATCTTCGCTCCCGATCCTTTCACCTTCCTTCCAGGGGGTAAACTGAAGGCATTGGGGTCAATATCCTTTAGGGGAAATCACGACTCCACTTCCTCGTCCTCCTTCAGCTGAGCATCCATCTGCTTATCAGCATTCAGATCAGAGATACTCTTTGGTTCCTCCTGATTCATGATGTTGACAGTTTCATTTGTAATTTGCTCTTCTCTTACATTTCCTTATCCAGTAACTTTGTTTGCTTCAAGGGCCTCAATGTCTATAATTTCATCAACATCGGGATTGACAGCCATGTGGGCGTCTAAATGTGTAGCTTCATTCTCCTTTTTCTTGTTGATATCGTTCATAACTTCACGTTTGACATCAGCAGTCACCACAGCCTTCTTTTTCCATGTCTTCGGGGGTACAGTAGATCATCTTGTACTCTCATGGTCGTCCACTGTCATCTGCCCTTTGTCCTTGGGATGGTGTTGGTTCGGTTCCTCATCCTTCTCCTGTACCTCAGTCAAAGTAGCAAATTTGTTCTGGTTGTTTGGTTCACTACTCTGTTCAGCTGCTTGGTTCCTTTACCTTTGCTTGTATGTCGTTGGGCGTCTCTTTTGTGTATGCCACTTACTGGCCTGATTGTCCTCATGTGCCATACTAGGACCTCCTTGTTCCCTACTTCCACTCTCTGTTTATTCCTGTGGAGCACTTGCTTTCGGGTTCAGTAAGCATTTAGAATCCAGGTGCCCTAATTTTCCACAGAAATCACAGGATTCAGGAAAGGCTTCGTATTCGACCTGATAGATCACATTGTTGATGGAGATAGTGTTTATCAGCGGTTTTGTGGTATCGACCTCAATGGCCAATCTAGCAAATTTGCTACGTGTCCTGGCCATCGTGTGACTGTCAACCTTCACGAGAGATCCTAAGGCCAGGCCTATATAATCCAGCATGGTGGGTACGTAGAGATGAAGGGGTAGGTCGAGTATGCGGACCCAAGTCACTAGATATTTATGTAAGTCACTGGATGGGTGGAAGGCTAGACTCCATTGCAAAACAGCTAGGCACTTACCGAACAATTTCCATGGACCTCCGAAGAGAGCAGTTTCGAAGTCCCGTCGGCAAGAGAACTGCACCACATAATGGCCCAGATCTACCTCATAAGTATTAAATCTCCCAACGGGATTCCACAGAGTTTTTAGGCGATCCCGCATAGTCATGAAGCCGACGTTGGATCCAATCAACCTAGTTATCACAGTATAACGCCAAGGCTTGGCTAGTTCCTCCTCAGCAATCGGATTAAGTTCAAGATTAGGTCTTCCATCTATCAGTTTCAGAGAGACATCCGTCGTAGCAAGTCTTGGTTCGAACAGTTTATCGAGGAACTGGTCCTCTTCATCTGTGCTCCCTCATAGTGATTACTGATAAGTTTCTTGGATGGTGTTTGTGTAGTTCCTGGTCTTCACCACAAACAACGTATGTTCAACCTCTGCAGCAACTCCTATGGTCTCGCCATAGACTGCAAGTTTACTTTTCTCTCCAAGCAACAACCAAAGGACTCCATCCTCTAGAGTAGTCCACACAGACCAACCAGAACTCTTGTCATTCACCAAGAACATACATAAATGAGTTGTCCTCCCCATTTGTGTACTAGTCACCAAATTTCTCTCCCACAATGACAACTTCTCAGTTGTTCTCTCCTGTTGGCCATCCCTCCTTTTCAGGTCGGACTTGCTCGACCTCTCTTGGTTACCACAACCAGAGAGGACAACAGTTTCCAGAGGAACTCATTCTCAGTTGTGTGGGTTGTGTTGTACTCTGGGAAGCCCCCAGTACCCCTCTATATATATGAGGGGTTAGGGTCAAGGTTCCCAGGCCCCAACCAATGCGAAACTAAAGCGAGAGTGGAAAGGACCAAAAGATCTTGAATTTTCACAACAATTCTAGAAGTTTCACAACTTGCATCAACCAAAACAATTATCTCATAAGCTTAGAAGGTCGTCTCGCATGCGAGATGGTCATTTTGCTAAGCGAGACAGAGGTTTTACACTTTCCCAGTCAGATATGAATTAGCAAATCATTTTCTAATTAATGTCACACATTAATTTACTTGAACCCAAAGTATGTGCAATTGAATTGAGTTCATGAAAACTCTAGAAATTTCATTTGTCCCAACCCAGCCGTATCACACCAACGAGATGCCCGTCTTACTCACCCATACGGTTGTCTGGTGAGTTGAGATGAGACGGTCGGTTCAATCATATTGAACCAGTCAGTTCAACAGAAAAACTTAGCCAAAATGATCTCTAGTCAACCTAACCCCAAATGACTGTCTCAACAACATGAGACACCCGTCTGGATGCCCGAATGGCCATGTCACTCTGTGAGAAAGTTGTTTGGTAGACTTGGTCAGCCATTCAAGCAATCAGTTGCATGAATTCAATACCTAAACACTTTAGTAATCAATCCAGTTGTCGTTCAAGATCAAACTCCTCTTCTAGATGAGTTCCTATGTGTGTGACCCTATAGGTCCCATGTCACAATGGTACTGAATGTCCATAACTATCTTATGACATCATAAGAAAAGAGTGGTGCCTAGTTGCACATTAGTGCTACCCAAATGAAATGGAAAATTGGAGAACAACTTCAACCAACAATGTGTGTTCGGTGTTGCAGTGATTGTATAATTCCTTTGTCTTTGATATCCAGGATGAACTTGAGGCATGGTTGGTCATCCTCTCAATATTCAATCCATGTTTCTTGAACCAAGATTATACTTTCTGAGATAATGTGAATTCAATATCATATATTGATTTGCATGTGCATGCACATGCATTTTTTAGTCTCGCTAATCAAGTGGCCAGGATATCATACTCTAATAGGAGGGATAAATCTCATATCTATCACTCACAGTCTATCCCAATGTGTCAAAGTCACCAAATCATCACCGTTATAACAACCCATGTTTAGGACTGTGTTTAATGATGTCAAAGCATAACCAACGACATGTGATGAGTGGAGTGATTTTAGGTCTAAGAATGATAATCACCACCTTCAGTATAACAGATGATAGAGACCACAAAACCATGTCTAACTCTCAAGGTGGGTCTGTGCGATACACTATTCTCTAAGATGTATCTGTGTGCTTGGTTTGATATTGCCATATCATGACTAATGAGATTTAGTTGTCAATCAACTCACACTCTGATCTTTTGTGTTATTGTTGTCTATTAACCTTCCACAAAAACAACCGATCATGGACATAATGAGAATATGTATATGTACTCTTAACATCTGTATCATCTCATCACAAGGATAGGTAATTGACAACATACGTCATGGAGTAGTATAATTCTCTAGACATTCACTTTGTATCCTCATTATCTCATAACTTAGTGAAACAGACGAATTGGAAGCTTATCTTTATATATGTTATTATTAATCAAATCATTTTAGGTAATTATGCCATGTCAATCATCATCAAATTGGATCTATGGGCATACCTTACCAATAGACTCCCACTTGGACTTAGAGCCAATCACCAACATATCTTATCCTTAGTGATCTAAACATGTCCAACATGCTTCTGTTGTACTAGTGTTGATTTAGCAGGTTAGTAAAACTTTGCTTATAGTCGGTATATTGTATGTTTCTTATCTCTTCGCTCTGATATTCCTTGCCTAACAATTAGCTCCATTGTTGTCATAGTATTTGCTTTGAGTTATCCATGGATGGAACATCTATACGTTCATCCTATGAACCTTTATATCCATATAGTATCATTCTATATTCATAACACAAATATACTAGGCTTCTAATGTAGATTAGAATTAATGGTTTTTAGTTTGGCACCTTTCAAAATAATCATCACTTATTCTTTTAAATCAAACATATTTTAATTTTGTGATCAAGTTTGTCATTTATCGAAGCTTGCATCCATGTAACCCTTTACATCCAACTCTTCCCTTTTTATTGTTGTCATCACTGACTAGCAATCTATCGTTAGTCAATTCAAAAGTACTAATGGATATCTATAATGACTTTCCAATAACCCTTATTGGAATTTATATCTTGCCATGTCTAATACATACAAGATTATACGGGATAAGCTTGTTAATATCTTACATGATAGATCCACTATTGGGTTGTCCCATGGAACCTAAATCACGATATTTCTATTCTTTAAAAGAATAAGAATATAGGGTTCATGAGAAACCAATCTGAATTCACTCTCATTGAATCCTTCCATGTTGAACTCTTTCAACACATTGCTATTGTGTGTGCTTAAACTTCCATTGTGAAACCTTCAAGAACTATGTCATAGGTCTTAATCCTTGTCTCATAGAAGGTTTCACCTTATCCTTCATTGCTGAAGGATTTTTATGCCAGTTCTCAATATTGACAATATTGAGATGTTATTCCTAATCATATGTGGAATATCCATATATGCTTCCACTAAATATTTTGTAAACACATATTTCTTCTTTTTCCTTGATTCAAGTCAAACTCTTTGACTATCTTGTCAAGTCAAAAGATCCCACTTTTGAGTTTCTTCTTTCAATGTAAGATTGAACTTTGTAGTTTATGGACTAAATTTGCACTCATGAAGTTATGAAACCTTTTAAGTTGTGTCATTTACACATCCTCTAATGTATTCCCTTAAGGAATCTAGTCTCCATTTTCTTATGAAAAATATCATAGTCCATTCTAACTACAACAACAAGCATGACAACTGGTAATTTGTTTTTTACATGTTCAACATTTAGAACTTGATTTATTCAACCAATTTGTACTTTTATGTTATCCATGTAGGTCTTCATCATAAGACCCAATTGCTCCCTTTAGGTGTTACCCCTTTAGGTGGTTCTACCAAGGTCCTACCTTGTTAGCCTACAAGGATTCCATATAGCTTAGAAAAAGGCTTCTAGTTGACTAGTTGGCTCATCCTGTATGACCAACTCATCTGAATTGTTGGATTCACAATCCTCCAATCTCATATGTGTTCTACTAGAATATTTTTTTTAGTATTATATGATGAACTTGAGATTCCACAACAACTTGTGATTCTAAATGTTCTCATTGTACCCTTTTTGCTGACCTCAAACATTTTAAGTTCTACTTTAGGTCCCATTGATTCTTTCATAATTCAGTTATCCTATTAACAAAATAATTTTATTATTAGAAAGGGATTAGTAATGTTCAACTGTCATGGTTTATGGATAAATCTTCTCAAGAAACTACTGACTAAAGGTGGGTTTCAATCCTTTAGACTTATTGGGACATTCCCTAATCATATCATATATGATGTCCCTTTAAACCATTCATATGGTACATTATTTAGGGATAGGTATATATATTTATGAGGATGTAAGAAGATTAGATTAATTGATAATTATATAATGACTCGTCATGGTATAAATCCTTCATTCTGACACATCATCATGTTCAGACATATTGTCATGTGATAAACTACCACAGTTCATTCCTGAAAGTACCCAATGTATTGATATAAAGTATTTCAACATTTGATCATATCAAAGTATCTCAACACTTTCATCAATGGTATACTTCATTTACAATCTCCTTGAAAACTTTCAAGAGATTGATGCTTTCATTTCATTTGGTACATATCATCATATTACTAATAAATCCAAATGAAGTATTAATTATTTTTCTATAGCATTCATTCCATAAGATCTTCATGCATCATATGTATGAGGTCTAATGGAATACCTATCCTCCCACTACATCTAGTGAAGAACGGCATGTCATATTGTGTGTAAGTAAGACTTTGCATGTTTCCTTAGGTTCAATAACCAAGGGAATCTATATCAACATCAATATGTGTTCTAGGCATGCACATCTCATATTCATACAAGATGACTAATGCTAATGATAGTCTTGAATTATCAATTATAATCTTTTGGTATAAACATTATAAATATTCATCTTTGATCATTTCGCACAAATATCACAAGATGTTTTAGGGCCAATGCCATGCAAGATCATATTTTTGAAATAGAAGCACTAATAATTCTTTAATGACAATCATCCTTGTCTATACAAGATGCATAAAGAAAATATTTCTATTCTAATGGCATAATGAAATAGAAGTTCTAATAACTCTATTACATGCCCATTGAGTTAATATAAAATTAAATGTAGACTATGGCTTCCGTAACACTTGCTCTGCCTTGTGCATCCTTGTCCTTCCATGAAGGCCTTTACTTCTTGTCAGATCATGCACATCAGTATGTCATATCTCTATTTGGTATCACATACCAAAATTAAGAAGTAATCAAATTTATCATATATGGTTTATACTTGAAGAGTAGGCCTCATTTTCATCCTTCATCTTCTTTAGTTCCTTTAACCAGATTTGGCAATTTCTCTTCTAATATCCAGGTTGGGGACAATGGTGACAATCACCTCTTTATTTCTTTACTCCACCTTTTGCCTTGAGATCTGAAGACATGGGCTTCTGGCTAGCTTTAGAACCTTTCTTATCTTTGCCTTTGCCTTTAGACTTCCCCTTTGTCTTGTTGATCATCATCACAAACTTGGGATTGTCTTTCTTCATTTGTGTCTCACGTGACCTCAACATGCCCAACAACTCTATCAACGACTTGTCAAAGTTGTTCATTTTGTACTTCATGACAAACTAACTATATGACTCTGGCAGGGACTATAGAATCACTTGAGTGGCCAACTCTTGACCTAAGAGGAATCCTAGTCTAGCTAGGTTCTCCACATACCCAAAGATCTTGAGTACATGAGGACCTACTTGATCTCCTTCTATCATGTTGCACTAGAATAGTGCCTTGGAGACATCATATCTCTCCTACCTTATCTGATCTTGGTGCATGTTCTAAAGATGTGTGACCATAACAATAACCCCCATGTTCTTATGTTGCCTTTGCAACTCATGGTTCATTGAACACAGTATCAGATACTTGACATCCATGGCATCCTCAGTATGCTTCTTATAAGCATCCTTTCCAGCCCTTGGAGCATTTTGAGCTGGTTCATCTAGTTTTGGCATTTCCAAGACATAGAGCTTGTGCTCCTGCGTGGGAACAATTCTCAGCATCCTGAACTAGTCGTGGAAGTTGTTCCCAACAAGTTTTTCCTTATCAAAGACCAATCATAGAGAAAATTGATTGTTTGGTGTGGCCATTTGATTCTACGAAAGAATTTGTAATTTTGTCAAAAACTCAATTTTGATTTGATTTGATTAAAATTTGTGCGATAACAATTATGTCTTTAATTAATTATCATTCTCATTATTTGTTTAGATTTATAACCCAAAAGTATTAATTCACAAAATTTTTGCGAGAACAATTAGGTCTTTAATTAATTGATAACATCAAGTCATGAGTTGGCTTTTACTGATCACCCACAACCTGACTATTTAGGTTGGCCAACTTGCCAATTGCATCATATGCAACTACTGAATAGATTATAGGTGCAACACCTTTCCATGATCATCTACATGCCTCTGGGGCCTGGGCTTTCTAGGTCACCAATTAAGCCTTACCCAATAGCCAATATGATAAATACACACCATGTTTTGTGAAAATCTATCACACTTCCATGAGATAGACAGTACAACATGCTTTGTGCAAATCTACGCTTGGTCGATCAAGTTTTTCACGTGTATTGCTATTAGAAAGCATCTTAGACTTAATATGTTTGATTGAGGGGTTTATATATATCCTAAATATATACATATATTGTATCGAATCACCACATATATAGTATGTATCATATACATGCTATATCCCACAACGTAAACATGCAATATAAAACAAAAAGTGATGGTTATGGCCATGTCTACTTGTATTTCCTTGAAGCCACGTGTAATTACTACTACCTAGGTCAGTCATCACATCACATGTATGAACATGTGGCTGATGTAGATTTGTACTTGCCAATCTGGGTAGATCGGTTCAACCTTTGAACTGATCGTCTTGCCTCTTGATCAGTCGGTTGGTCCTCATGTCCAACCGATGTTTAGACTCCTTCCAAATGATTAGTTGGGTCTCTAGGTGGTCATCTGGTTCCATCGTCCTCTATCCTCCATGATCCTCTAACGGTTGACTCATCTCACGAATTGGTCGCCTCAACCAGTGATGAACATCTTCAATGTCGCTACATGAAAAGATACTATACTATTGTTCCTTTATGAATTGAATAAAAGAATCCCCAAGTTATATTTGAGGGGCGAAAAGATAGGAAAGAATTAACTTTACACTGGGAAGAGGGGGTAGAGGCTCGGTATGCAGACTGAGATAAATAAGAATCAAATCATCCAACCACACACATATGCATGCTTTAGGCCATAACCACGCTACATATCCACCATCAAAACTGCTTTTAGGATGACGCGTATAAATTGCATATATATATATATATAACCATATATATATATATATATATATCAGTGTGGGATTATGTGGTCTTTGATCAGATACTCATATGAGAGCAGTTTAAATATTCACATTGTATGCAATAAATAAACAATCAAACCAAAATCTGATCATATCAATTATCCTAAAACATAGTAAATTGACGTTGCTCTGATACTACTGTTAGGAAATACGGGCACAAAGTATAGCAGTGTAAACAAAAATGTATCTATACATATTCCCCAATACAACAAGATCACGTCAAATACTATCAAATAGGAAGGATGGTTTTAGTAAGTTATACATGATCTTAGACCAAGTCCAGTGAGAAAACTTTCTTATTTGCAATTGTTGATAAGTTGCTATTAGACGATGGTTGTATAGCTCCTGGTCTTTACCACAAACAATGTTTGTGCAACCTCTGTAGTGACTCCTATGGTCTCACCATAGACTGCAAGTTGACTTTTCTCTCCGAGTAGCAGCCAAAGGACTCCTCCCTTTAGAGTAGTCCACACAGACCAACTAGAAATCACGTCGTTCACCAAAAATGGACAAGAAGGAGTTGTCCTCCCCATTGGTGTACTAGTCACCAACCTACTCTCCTAAAATCACAAATTCTCAGTTGTTCTCTGATGTTGTCTATCCCTCCTTTTCAGGTCGGACTTGCCCAGACTCTCTTGGTTACCACAACCAGAGAGGAACTAATTCTCACTTGTCTGTGTTTTTTTGTACTCTGGGAAGCCCCCAGTCCCCTATATATGTAGGAGGTGTTATGGTTAAGGTTCCCAGTCCCAAGACAATACAGAACTAAAAAAAGAATGGAAAGGACCTAAAGATCTTGAATTTTCGCAACAATTCTAGAAGTTTCACAACTTGAATCAGCCATCACGATCATCTCATAAGTCGAGACGGTCATCTTGCTCGTAATTCAGTTGTTTTTCTAAGTGAGACGGTCATCTAGGACACGAGACGGTCATTTTTTTCTTTCCCAATCAGATATGAATTAGAAAATCTTTTTCTAATTAATGTCACACATTAATTTCCTTGCACCCCAAGTATGTGCAATTGAAATGAGTTTAGGAAAACTTCAGAACTTTTGTTCATCCCAACCGAGCTATCTCACACCAGCGAGACACCCATCTCACTCACCCATATGGTCGTCTGGTGAGTTGAGATGATTCATTTGGTTTAAGGGCAAAACTTAGCCAAAATGATCTCTAATCAATCTAACCCCAAAAAACTATCTCAACTACATGAGACACTTGTCTGACTGCCCAACCGGCCATCTCACTTAGTGAGATGGTCATTTGGCAGATCGGGTCAGCCATTCAGGCAATCACTTGTGTGAATTGAATACCTAAACACTTTAGATATCAATGCAATCATCATTTAAGATCAAACTCCGCTTCTATATGTGTTTCTATGTGTGTGACCCTATAGGTCCCATGTCACATTGGCAGTGAATGTCCATAACTAGCTTATGACATCACAAGCAAAGATTGGTGCCTAGTCACACATCATTGCTACCAAAGTGAGATGGAAAGTGGGAGAACAACTTCAACCTACAATATGTGTAAGGTGTTGCAGTGATTGTATAATTCCTTTTTCTCTAATATACAAGATGAATTTGAGGCATGGTTGGTCATCCTCTCAACATTCAATCCATATTTCTTGAGCCAAGATAAGACTATTTGAGATAATGTGACATCAATATCATATATTGATTTGCATGTACATGTGCATGCGTGTCTCAGTCTCTCTAATCAAGTGGCCAAGATATCATACTCCAATACGAGGGACAAATCCCATATCTATCACTCACATTCTATCCCCATGTGTCAAAGTCACCCAATCATCACCGTTATAACAACCCATGTTTCAATATTGTATTTGATGATGTCAAAGCGTACCCAACAACATGTCATGATTGCATCGATTTTAGGGCTAAGAATCACAATCACCACCTTAACTATGAGAGATTAATGTGACCACAAAAACATGTGTCACTCTCAAGGTGGGTATGTCCGTTACACTATTCTCTAACATGTATTTGTGTGTTTGGTTTGATATTGACATATCATGACTATTGAGATTTAGTCATCAACCAACTCACACTCTGATCTTATGTGTTAACATTGTCTATCAACCTTCCACAATAATAACTAATCATGGACATAATGAGAATATGTATATGTACTCTTAACATCTATACAATCTCATCACAAGGATAGGAACTTGACAAATATGTCATTGAGTAATATAATTCTCTAGACTTTCACTCTATATCCTCATTATATCACAACTGAGTGAAACAAATGAATTGGAAGCTTTCCTTTATGTATGTTATTATTAATCAAATCCTTTCAGGTAATTATGTCATGTAAATCATCATATGATTGGCTCTACGAGCTTACCTTACCAACATATGTCACCATTTTCGTATGTCCCATGCTAGAGGTCCTCCTTTGTAAATAGATTGAGGCCTATGTTGATCTCAAACCATATCTCACACATCATATCCCATCATACACAAGACTAGGCACAAGCAAGCATGTCAACCCACTAGCAAATCTACTAAGTCACATGTATCATACAAGGTGCTAGGTTTAACTAGGGTTACATGGTCAAAACCCATTTCATATGTTCAAGCATACTTGAATCACCCTACATCAAAGATAGGTCAACATGAAGCAAACTTATATCATCACCATCAACATTAATATTGACATCATCATCGTCATCAACATCAGCATCATCATCATCTTCATTGTCATCATCATCTTCGTCATCGTCGTCATCTTCGTCATCATCATCATCATTATCACACATCATCATCATCATCATCATCATCATCATCATCATCATCATCATCATCATCATAATCAAAAACAATAACATCACCTAGGTCATCTAGTTTACAATTTTCCTAACTTTATCATTGCTCTAGACAACACTAGAGACTACAACTATCAACTAAACACTCTCATCTAGAGTTGATGTTACATCTCTTTCTCTTGGGTTACATGGGTACTAACTGTCTTTCTGCATGTGGTAACATTTTCATATGTACATATGCTAATACTTGAAATATGTTTTCTCCAACATTGAAATGGGTGATGAAAACCACTATACTCCATTTTCATAAAACCAAAACCATCATGAGTTACCACCCTCATTAGGCAGACTAGTACCATGAAACCTAGAGAACTTGCCAAAACATGGTGCACACTTGTGTAGATTTTCTAAGCACATGCCGCAAACATATGTCTATGGTTGTAATAGGAACTCCCTTTTATCACCCTCCTTAACCTATAGCCCATAATACAGAATAGAAGGAGGATAAAAGAAAGGTTGTAGGGATTACACAATTCTAAACCTAGTTCTAGAACATCTAGGTTTTAACCTAGAGGCTAATTCAACTTAGTCCAAAAAGGACATCTCAATAATATTCTAGGTTGAGATGTGAGTATATATATTTTTTTATGTGAGTAATGTTTGGTGTTGTTATTGTTCATGCCCTGATACAATCTATTATGAAACTATTTATTACATAAATCCTAACTATGAATGACACAAAGTCAATGGCTATAGGACTTTGGCATCCATCCCTAGAATGGTATCAACAAATCACGAATGTAGAAGCATAAAGCTTACCATACATTAATAGATAACAAGATATAATCACCAATCATAATCACGGCACTCGACAAGTATTGTTAAGAAACATTGTCTTGTTACAAGACTGCAATTACACATTAAGGAGTGCAACTTTTACAAGTCTTCTCTTGTAAACTAGGGATCTTACAACAAGTACACTTGACATATCTCACAAAGACCATAAACTTCTAGCCATCTCTAAACCTATAAAATACATTAAACAAAGTGGGTCAACACACGAGGTATTGAGTACAGGGCTAAAAGATACATATATAAAAGCTTTGCATAATTTGAAAAGATTTATAGAAGTAAATGAACAAGAATAAACAAGTTAAGTTTTTCTCAAAGCGAGAGCCATGTTTTATATCATTTCACTCCAATTATGCCATTATTTTGTGCATTCATCACTATCATGAATTTGTAAGGCATTTCATGGACAACTTCTCATTGGAAGAGTCTATGAGGGTGCTCAAGATTAGATAACCCTTTTATCAACAAGATCCTCCCTATCTTGATAACTCAAGTAGGACACCCAACCTTATGCCCTTGCCCAAAAACTTTAGGAAGGTGCGTGAGGTTTGCATAATGGAGTTTCTATATTATATTTACAAGTTATAAAATAGCAACACAGGACAAACATCAAGTTCAATACTACATTTATACATGACAATATTTGAGCAAGTAAACAAGCATACATATGTATCACATTTCAAGCAAGAAATAACATAGTCATATATTTATTAAAGCTCATACCTTATTTAGAGATTTATAACCTATCCTTGACCATCTAGATCACTAGCCATACCTGACTAAGAAAAAAATTACATACATGTATTAGACTCTCATCATTAACCCTAACTAGTACCATTTTAGGGTTTAATGGACAAGTTTGGTTCCAAGTTCCTTATTAGTACATTAGATGATCTTTTCTTGATTCATAGGTATTAAGGAAGTATGATACTTTCAATTCATTCCTAAGTTCCATTCACTTTATATTCTTATCTCAAGGTTCATGTCACTTATGTACATTTTAGGGTCAAAAGGCTCATAGTATGGAAGGGACATAGTTCATCAAGTCATTAGATCCAAGCTTACAAGATGGTTTAGATCAGCAAGATTATAACATAAGAAAGATATGCAAAGGTAGGTGGATGTCCCCTAGAGTCGAGACATCACAAACCAACCTATGCAACCTGCATTCCCAAGCAAATATATAAGGCTTATGTCATAAGGTCCCAACACATGGGTTAGATGGGACACTCCATACTAAGGGGATCATATGATAGAACATCTCTGATTTGAGAGGGAATGAAAAAATATTAAGACGAACATCATGAAATAGAGAAAAAGAGCATAAAAGAAGGTACTTTTAACATATAAGGGGTCAAAATGGGTAAATTAAGTTCATATACAACATCGTATCTCAAAGAGGTGGGACCTAGACAAAAAGGTCACATCACATCATAAGTTACTGATTTCAGAGATCTACTATCATTTGGAGGGTTATATAGATCAACAACTCCCATAGACTAGGGAGGCAAGCATGCATTAGGTTTCATATAGAACATGCATAGTCAAAAGGGGATTAGGAATATATCCTTGTCTTGTGGATTGGTAATAGTTATTGGTTTCTAGGTTGATTAAGCATTTGGTGTAAAAAAGAAACAAGAGTAATATAAATAAGGCAATGCACATCATTATGGTCCAAGCAAGTCATAAATGAAAAATTAAGGTAGTTCATGAGAAATAGGGTCATTATGGCCTTCATTAGGGTCACAAGAGCATGAGAGCTATTGATTTTTATTCATATGAGGGAAAAAGTGCAATAAAGATCCAAACTCCATCATAATAGTGCACTAAATGTATTCATTATACTAGAGTTCACATCTTTTAGTAAATCAGAGAACAACAAGAGTTATTAGTATCTGGGACCAAGTCCAATGTATAGGTTTGATTTAGCTAACTGATTTAGTATATTTATTTGCCTAATCTGGCCTTAGGATGAGGGAGATATCAATTTTATAAGATATGCATTAGAAACTATTGGGATTGATATCACAACACAGTAATGATATTGAAGATGGCTCTAGACCGTCGATATTTGATCTAACGACCCATCCTCAGATGCTCCCCAATCTGATCCTTTGAGTCATGGGCCAAGTCCTCCTATCACTCCTACCCACTTAGTAAATTCCAGGCAGTGTTGGCGGTCACTGGATTGCAGTTGGTAGCAACACCCACCTATCTCCAGTCGCAAACGCACAGTAGAGGGTCCCTAGGTTCATGGTGGCCATCGATTGGTCTCTTCCCAGTCAACATATGATTTTTGTGTCATGTGGGAAGATGCCTAGATGATAGTGGACATATCTTAGCCCTTGTTCCATTATCCCACAATTGGTGTTCACCTCTCCTTGGTTGTCCCAAGTAGCAGCCATCTACAACACTTCCATAGAGTTTGTGCTCGTGGATCTCATTGGAGGGAACTTCTTGAGGGATTCCTGGCATTGAGGCAACTAGGCATAGTGCCATCTAAGCAGGACACATCCCATCAGTGCCATGACAACCTGTACAGGGTGTGAAGCTACAGTAGAGTTGCAATGCGAAATCCACATCTAGATGGCAGCTAGGGTTAGGCGAGAAGGAATGACAGGAGAAACAAAGGGATCCAAAGCTAGGGAAATGAGAGAAAAGAGAGAGGAATTATAGGCAGACTCCAGTGGGGTTTCAAATACTCAAGAATCATCGAGATTGATGTCTATTGGCCATCACAAAAGTGGCATGTTGTAGCAAGTTCTATAGTACAGACCAACAAAGGAGACGAAGGAGAGGTGTTGGATGGACAGGTCTATCATGATCCACCGTGGTCCAATGCTGGTGAGGTGTTGCACCCACCTACACATATTGGGCAAGTGGTTGGGCCATAGTTAATTGGGCCCAACAAGGTTTCAAATTGAGCTATAATACATTAAATCTGGAGTGATTTGAGCTAATTCAAATGGCCATAACATGGACTATGAAGGCCTGATTGAGACATTTTTTGCACCGTTGGTTACATGATTGAACACTTTATCTCATGAAACATATTATTGAACAATGTGATAATAATAATTAGGTTTAATTTCATTTAAAAAGTGGTGAAATATTAAAGAAATAAACTTAGATCAAAAGGGAAAATTAAAGGAAAACATTGTGAAATTAGTCATTTATGTGATAAAATTAGAGAAACACCACACTCCAACTATTGAATTTATATGCCTTGATTCATTTGAGTAAAAATAGAGAGAGAAAGAGTATATGAGATAAATGAGAAAATCCAAGTTGTGACACTTTCCTTAAAGAAAGACAATGCATGGTGGAGTTTGTTCTCCTAATGAACATGAGATAGTTTGAAGATCTTCTTGGTTTTGAACTGTCGTGCATTTACTTCATCTAGATCAGGGCTTACCTTTAAGTTGAAATCTCACGACATAGTAGGACTACTCTTATGGAAGAGATGGATGTGTTTCCACTTATGTTTCTTCTTGAATTGGAGTGTACTGAGTCGATATCGCTACTTTTCTTTCTTTGGGAGGAGGAGACAGTTGTATGAGTTTCTTATATTCTCATCCTTCTGAATTTGTTGAAACTCTACTAGGACCAACCTATAGGTTCTCTACCCCTTCTTCTCTAACACACAATATTTATTTTTTGAGAAAGAATAGCTACTATAGTTTGTAGCATAACAAGAAGATTGAACACATCTTGTGTTCCTATACCAGTATAAAATCAAGCTCTAATACCATACCATCGGGTGTCACTCCTAATAATTGATCTAGACATGTTTATTTAGAGGTGGTCACAAGGTAATAAGGAACTAACCCAAACTATAAACCAAGAATATCCACTAAGTACATACACCACAAGAAACAACGATATTAAAGAACATGGAAAATAACACCAATATCCTTGAAGAAAAAAATTCTCACCAAAACATGTAAGATAGTTCTAAGTATCTCACATACTTTTAAGGATCTCACACATATGATTTTAGATAGTTTTATATACACTCTATACAAACATTAATGACAATGATCCCTAAAGCCTAGTACATGAGCTACCATACTCACACAAACATGAAATACTAACTTCATCACGCAAATAGGTGACCCAAAAAGATGACTAAAATGAGGTATAAAAGATTTAGCTTCAATATTCAAAAATTTATTCGATGGATTATTAGCCATTGTCTAAGTGAAAACATAACAGAGAAGAAAAAAATAAACACAATCCCATCATCTTTTATATTATTGGGAATAGATACAATTTAAGATGGCTACTACGCATGAACTATGTTTTATTTGTAAATGTACTTGGTAATGAGAACCTAACCTAGTATATGAATAACAACAAACATATAAGACTAATTTTCTTCACAGTAGTTATTTTCCTAAAACTACTTGACTTGTATCAAACCAAGTATAAGACGCCATCGCATGCTCACAAGAACAAATCACCATCCATTATTCACAATTTGGATGACCACCCTAATAAACTAACTTACTCCAGATCTGGCAAATGTCTAGGTAGGATTCTCTGTCATCTCTTCTCTCTCATTTTCCACACATTGGTGTAAGGCTAGGTCATATAATATATACTTTTTCATGTCATATACACCATTGATTTTAAACTCATAGCATTGTAGTTTTTATCCCCTTGATCCTTTATTTCCCCATCTCTTTAGGAGAGTTTTGGTCTCACTCCCCTCTGTACAGGTCCATCTAACTTCCTAAAAATTATTCATCTTGATATAATGTACTTCATTTCTTCTTCATGTGGATATAATCAAGACTACAAGTAGGTCTTTTTTACCCATCCTGACATTGACATCTAAGGAGATACATGGTTCTTAGGGCACCTATCTAAGTGAAATATGGTCACTTCACTCATCTTGAAACATTAGATCATAGATGTGTTATTATATAATTCACATCAATTGCTACTAACAGAGGTGATAGGGCTTTATTGAACTAAAGTGGAGAATAAAAAGAAAGATCACCTTGCATGTAACTGATCCTCAAGTTGATGTTAGCATGAAATCTCCAAGACTTGTATTCATCCTTAAATTTTCCTCATAGGGTTAAATATGAAGAAAAATAGAATAGAAAGCATTTTGGGTTGAGGGGATTCAAACCGAGTATATATAGACCTTCCATTTTATCATCACATATTTTAATTATATATTTTAGATGAACTAATAATTGACTGACTTTCTAAGTAGTCGACCTGATTTATTCAGTTGATTGAGGTTGTTGACAAGTCAATCCAACTTGTGAGCATTTGGGTCTAACTTTTGCATCCAAGTAAGACACAAATTGGTCAAATATTTCCAGTAGTACTCATTTATAACTCAAATGTCCATTCGACCTAAGGTCAACTGAATTTCTAGTCTAACCATGCAAAGCCTATCTTTGACCTCAAAAGCACACCCCAAAGATGCCTAAACTCTAATGTTGTTCTAAATTCTTGTATGCTTACATTTAATAATCAAGCCTTATTTTTCATTATCCACAAGGTTCAGAATTGATTTTCATGTTCAGAATTGATTTTCATGCTTTGATTGAAAAAGAGTAGGGAAGGAGAAGGTGAGCCTACAGGGAGGGATGGAACAAACCATGCCCAAAGTCTTCCCATCCATCCCTGTAGACTCACCTTCTCCTTCCCTACTCTTTTTCAATCAAAGCACTATCAGTGTACCTCCACCGTCAATCCAACCACCCTCATTGCCATGTCCTCACCAGGACACCTTCATCTCCCTAACCCAAATGGTATCATCTTGTTGTTTCTCCCATCTTGAAGGTATCTCCAGGGATTGAATTCTAGGGGGTCACTCCATACCCCAACACTCTAGCAAATTGCCCACGGAAATGAAAAATTATAAACTACTATGTATATGAATAAAAACTAACATATATCACTATTGGATTTTCAAATTTTGTTATTGTTTAGAAACTACTTGTCTTGTAAGATACCATCATATGCTCTAATTCATGAATCAACATCCATAACTAGGGTTTATACAAATGTCGTAAGTTAACTAAACCAGTCTAGATCTACCACATGTCTATGGAGTAAACTCTAACGTCTCAAAGCTCACATTTTCCACACCTTGTTACAAGGATAGGTTGTAAAATACATCATTTCTCATGTCACATATCATATGATTCACCATTCATTTTACATTTCCCACATGTAGGGTCTCCATGCCCCTAATCTTTTACTTCTAAATCCCTTTTGAAGAGTTGGGGCCTCATGATATACTTAAATTGTGTGTGTCAAATGCAAGTTTATGTGTCTCTTAATACAGGCCTATGAGGCTCGAGTGTCAAACTCAAGGAAACTTTTTTCAAAAACTACTACTAACTATAACCTAATCAACTAGGCGAAGAAAATGTGATTGGTTAGTTATTTTAACTAAGAACAAGAATTAAAATCTAAATTGAATAGAAGTAATCATAAATGGATTCATTCCTTAGAATTATAATTTTTCCATGGTATAAATTGCATTCAACTTCATTTCTTAAATAATCATTTACCCTAAAACTTGGACTAGATATGTGTATCAAGTATTACCCAATCCTCTAGGGCTTGCGAGCTCTGGCGACTCGGTTATCTCCCCAATGGCGGTGCTCTCTGCTCGGGGGGGGGGGGGAGGCTGTTGGCGCTCGGCTGGCTGGAACCCTCTCCCCGTGGGCTCTTTTTCCACCCCCCCCCCTTCTCTCCTTCCTGCTCTACCGGCGTCTGTTGTTTCTCTAGGTGTGAGCGGCCTCCCGTAGGGTCTCCGTCTCCTCTCGGTTTCTTTGTGGCGCCTGGGTCTTCCACTTATGAGCAGGTGCCCTGGGTGGTCACGCATCTGGCTTGCGGCTCGGATCAAGGTGGACAGTGATCAGAGATGGCGAGCTCTAGGTGGCGGCGGGCTGTTGGCTGAGCACCCTCTCTTTTTGCCCGTGTGTCTTCTGCAGGTCATGGTGTTGGGAGCTACTGTGGATGGACGACGAGTTTGGGCGACTCCATGGTGCACCGGCAGAGGGAGAGAAACTGGGATATGTGTGCTGTGAGGATGTTATCCCTCCCTATTCGCAGGGGTGTTTGGGAGTGGTGGTGGGGTTTCCCGAAGCTTTCTACCACTCACCTTCCATCCTTGCAGGCCCTCTCTCCTCTGAGTATGTGCCAGCGGAGCTGGTTGCCCCCTCCCCAGCTCTCCGGAGTGCTGCACCGTTGGTTGGTTTTTGGCCCACTTCTCGACTTCTTCCAGGGTGTGCTCCCTACCTGTTCGAGGTTGTGCTTGTGTGAGGTTTCGTTTCCTGTTTGGTTTAGTTTTCTGTTGGTGTGTGTCTACTGGCGGTTGCTGCTGTGTTTGGTTGTGCTCTCTTCTTTGTGGATGGTCTTGGGCATACTAGAGATGGTGATCTCATTCTTCGATACTGTCTCCTACACCGATATCCTCGGCTCACACAGATTGACGGTTTCCCTTATAGATAGCTGCTTTAGACAGCCACAACGAAGAGGGTTCGCACATGTAATTTACCTATCGCATCCCAATATGAGCCTATGTATTATGTCATTCAAGAAAAGGAGTCTTGTTTGGTACCATGTTATGAGATTATTATCTTATAGATGTCGTACGACTTTCAGGTAATGAATTGAGTTGTTTCCTTCAAAAAAAAGTATTACCCAATCTAGAAATGTAATATACTACCTCTACTAAGACAAACCCCACTTCCATAGTTGTTTATGGATTATCTAGGTGCACTAGCGATAACTCTAGGTCATTCTTTCACACTCTTAAGCCATCTCCCACAGAACGATATAAGTTGTGTAAATGTATAGTATTTCCAATCTGTAATCCCTTTCCTGAAGAAATTAGTGGTCTAATGTATTGGTTGTGGTTCTCAAGCAAAAACAATTTGACAAGAGACTATAGATTCATGTCCAGAACTAAAGGAAATATATTATTACATCATGAAAATACATAACAATATTTGGCTACTCCCGGGTCCCTTGGAATATGGGGATAAGCTCCACATGATTTCTACCATTGTATATACAGAGGAAGAGTGAGAAAACAAGATAAACTTTCAAAAACCATAAAAACCCTAAGATAAGAAGTATTGATGATCCCCTCTAATAAACACCTCCATCTACAATGTTCTAGTTATAAATCCACCTTCTAGAAGTGCCTAGAGCATCCGATATATGGCTATCTTCTTTGTCTCCTCCTTTCCCATCTCGATCCTCTGTTGTAATGAGATAGAACATCTCCCTTCATCCCCTATCCCCTTAGGCCATAAGTGACTCTGTCCATCATTAAGCCGAAGTTGTTGGATCGATTGTAACTTTCAATTTATATTGATCACAAAAAGTCAATACCATTAACTGGATATCGGTGGCATCGAGTTGTCGGCGGACTCAAAACCCTCAATAAGTTTCATTTCTACCGACAAATATGTCGATACCACCAATTTTCTTTATGTGAGTTTTGAATTAATATGGGTTTAATGGTCGTTACCATTGACTTGAGTGTCAGTGGAACTGAAGCATTAAATCATGACTATTGATGCTTTCTGTACGATAAGTCGATAGCACTAATTCCTCCATTCAGTAGTATCGAGTGTCATCTCAGTAGCACTGAGTGTTGTATTGGTAGCATTGAGATTTCTAGAATTCCCTTTTGGATTTTCACATCATGTCAATACCACCAACATAATTGTCGGTGGCATCAAGCTATCATGTAAATGATCAAATTACTTGAAACAAGGAAAAACCAACATAAGTCCTAATAAAAGTTGATATTTCAACACAGTTTGGTTGAAATAATCAATATTTGATGCAACTGTGATTCACATGCTAATAATTATAAATAATGGATAATTTATGTCAAAATAAACAATTGTGCACTAAATAATGGAAAAATATCCGGTGAAAAACAATTAAAACTCAATGCATAAAAAACCCTAAACTTGAATTTTTCTCACCCTTGACAAAAACTATCTTTGGATATGTTTTAAATAAGTCAGTAAGGGACAAATATTATGAACCACATTTCTCAATTACCTTCACCTAACAGTCCAAAACTAGCCCTTACCAACCATTGAACAAATAACTACTTAGAAGTGACCAAAAATGTTCATTAAATATATCCACCCTTATATCAATGAAACACATAAATAAAGCAGTTGACATCATAGTCAATAGGAGATATGCTTGCCATGTGATTCCCTATCTACATTGGTCTTGTCTACTTATGAAAGCATGTTGGAAGTAGTTCCCCTTATTGAAATGAATGAGGGGATCAATCATATATGTGACCTACCATAAAATGTATTGAGTGAAAAATGAAGTAGGCGTCTATTAACAAGAATCACAAGTAACATACAAATTGTTTATGCAAAAACAAAATATGATGAACCTACAAAATGAAGGGAATGAAAATGTATGTATCCTAATGCCAACTATTATGGTGAAATGATGAATGCACTGAATGTCTCGTCCTAATGATGAGAGTGGGTGTAATAACACATACATGTAAAATATTTTCACTTTGTCTTTGAAGAAAATTAACATTGAATTCAAGGCACCCTTTTCTCCCTCTTAATTTGATACTTCTTTTATTTTTTCAGCACTTCTTATTTTAGCATGATTTTTTATTTACTGTTGGGATTTCTTCAACACATATCAGTTTTTTAATTTGGGAGGGATATGGATGTAGATCCTTTCTCTTAAATAAGTGAGACATCTACATGGATGCATGTTGCAAAAATATGCCAAGAATGATACAAAAGGAAAATGCAATCTACATGAAATTTGTTCTGCAACTAACTCCTAACTACATCTCTATATTAAAAAAAACTAATGCACTATAAAGAAATGATCTATCATGCTACCTATTATGCTATGCAATGCAGTAATTTGGGAACAATTTGGGTTACTTGATCATCTTGTGGTGGTGGATGAAATGTCATGAAAGGTCGGTGGAATCACATGATTAAGAGACCATGCATGTCTTAACTATTATATGTCCCTCTCCTATCAACATGTGTATAGGGTAACCTTAACGTTAATTTCTTAAAATCCCTTTTAAAGTCTCATCATTTGTTTGGTTAGTTCGGGCTCAAACCTCTTCATCATACACAACTTTTAGATAATTACGATTTTTAATCATATTAAGTGTCCTCAAGCTGACTAATCCAAACACTTCCTCCAGTTGGTGTTGCCTTAGACTTTGCACATAAGAATAAAAATATGTGATCATCTCTGATTTTAGAATTTCATTACAGATCAAGAAACACATTCTTTTAATGATAGAAGAAATCATGATAACTAAGATATGTGATCACGCTAAATAGCTTATGGATACTATGCTAGCAAATAAGGAAAACTAAAAGAAAATTGAAAATAAAAAATTTAAAGACATTTCAGCAATCCCCTAGGATTGAACTTGACGTTGTCCTCATAAGAAGAATTCAAACTAAGAGGTGGAATGGGGGTATCATGTGCTCAGTAGGCTGGTGGCGAGTGAAACGTTTTTAGCAGGATGTGTGGATCTGGTGAACTATGAAAACTTGGTTGGCATATCTAGTTCTATGTCGGTGTCACCTATAGGTGTGTTGGTGGTACCTAGATATTGTGTCATTTTTTATCTTTGAACTAGATGGATCGGTGCCACCAATTTTTCTTTTGGTGTATCTACGGTCAATTTTCTGTAGCACTGGATTTTTGCGCAAAAATGTTGGTGGTATCGAAAATGTTTTTGGTGCTAATAACTTTCTTTGAAAATTTGCAATTTCTAACTGGTAAGGAATTGGTGCCACCTATAGGTGGGTCGATGGTACTGAGATATTTAATGACTCCCTACTGATTTCTAGACAGTGTGTTGGTGGTACTAATAGGTTTGTCGATGGTATAAATACTGAATTTCTGCATATTGCAAAAACACATCAAGGCACCTTTATTGCATCAACAAAATATCTAATATAACATAATCGAACTGTCTAATAAAAAGAACTAAACAAAAGTTTAAAAAACATAAATAAAATTGGGTTGCCTCCCATAAGAGCCCTTATTTAATGTCTTAGGATTGACAAGGTGATTTTCTTCAGCCTGGGTTGTCATGTGATGGTTGTAAAGAATCATCTCACAGTCTGAACTCCACTTTATCATCATATACTTGAGTGTCAAGTAGCCTCTGCCCATAGAAATATTTACATAGATCATAGCTTGGAATGGACTTCCTAACAACATCTCTAGGAATGACATATGTGGCTTCTCTACAATTTTTTGAGGAGAAATGTATGGGACATTATGGATCTCCTCCCCTAAGTTTGTATCAACACCACCTCCCGGGACAAAATGTGGCATGTCTCCTATGGATGGGATGACATGTGGCTGATCCTTATTGATTGTGGGTGCTTCCTTGTCAACCGTGACTACTTCACTACAAACTAGAAGTTTCATTTACTCTTATTTGACAAACACCTTTTTTAGAACAGGGGGGCTGGACATAACAATGGTGAAAACTTGAAGTTACCTATCCTACAAAACCAGTGTAGATGAGATGTACTTATTGATTTTTTGCAAACACTATATTGACTAAGGTGCATGTGACAATAATATCCTAGTGTTCTATATCCCACTTGTCTTTTTTACAGGCTACATGGAAGTGGAACTTTTGGCACATTCACCCAATTTGGCTCTAGAGTGTGTTGATCTGGTGACTCCTTAGTGACATGATCTAGTTCTGTGAAAGTAGAGACACAATTTACTTGATGATGTTGATGAGCTATCTCTGTATTCCTAGGAAATCCTTATTGCACAGGCTTTGTAACATACCAAAATCTGGGCATTTTGCATTTTGGTCATCTTTTCCATCTTTTCCTTTCATTTATACCCTCTTTGGCCTTTTTGTTTAATTTTTGGAGAATATAATGGTCTAATGAACATTTGTTCACCTTTTATTCCAATATTTGGGTTTATGCACAAATACCTCAGTGAAAGCTTAGTAATGGGTGTAATATGTAAAATGTCCACTTAAGTGATAAAAAGAATAAATAAATTCATCCTAGAACTTTCTAGTGCTTTTTAGAATATGAAAAAGAAGGAAAATCCCGAAATATAAATAAAGGAGATGATAAATGCAATAATTGGGGATAATATGGAATATTTTGGATAAAAGAAGATAATGAGGAATATATTGTCTCAAAAATCATAAGTGGAAACCCATGAAGATAATTGGGATTTCAATTTTGTTTTCTTGACTTAAAAGTTTCTTAATGGCCAAGTATCATCTAATTTAGATAATAAATAAATACATAATGCCTTTAATACAAGATAATGGGAAATAAGCCAAGAAAGAGAGATAACATATTTAATTCCCTCAAATTAGAAAAATAACTCAAGATTCGTAATCTAAATATAAAAATAAGCCTTTGGGGAAATTTTCATTTAATTTGGCAAATGTTTAATATTTTATTTTATTTAGGAGAGAGAAAATAAAATGATAGACCAAAAATATTAAATATATGTTGAAAAAAATAAATTAATGCTAAAATCGTGTTCCAAACATTTAGTATTGCTTATAGGCCAAGTTTTATATTTTTAGAAGGTTTCTAGATGCCTCTAATAAATTAAAAGGATAAATAAGTGATAAAATTTAAATGAATTAAATAAAATAATAAAAGTCTTCAAAAGATATATAATAATGCCAAATTCATGTTCTACATGTTAAAATAGACCTTTGGATGAATTTTGACCCAATTTGGAAAATATTTGATGAGAAGATAAATTTAGGAGAGAGAAAGTATGCAAAACTTTCAACTCATTATTTAAAATAATAAACAACTTCAACAAATGGAAATAATGACAAATTTGTATCCTCCATACTTAATATAACTTATAGGTAAAGATTTATTATTTTTTTAGAATCATAGAGTCATAAATAAATGAGGAAAGAGAAAATGTGTTTTGAATTATTTAACATATTAAAGATTCTCAAAAGGAAAAACTAATTTCATATTCGGATTCTACACATCAAAATCAGACAGAATATAAAATTTGGTAATTTTTAGACAACGTTTGGGGTTCCAAATGAGGAGAGAGAAAAACATTAAATCACTTTATTTGAATTTGAATGGGAATCAAATATACAACTGAAATTTCGCGTTGATCTTCAGTCGTTGGATCTCAATCTGAGGATCCACATTTTGTCTTCTTCCTCGGTTCATTTTGGCAATAGGTTCCTTGTTTCCAATTTTTCAGATCCTGATATCTCAAGTTTTACTCAATGAAATTCAATGATTTTTTATCCTACGAATTCCTAATGAGAATCTGCACCACATTATCCCAAAATTTTTGCATTTGGACGAATATTTGAGAAACGCCCATTGCTTGCGCCGCCTCTCTCTACCCCCACCTAGCTAACCCCTAGCATAGGTTATCTTGCCTATATATAACCATGCCCCTAGGTCCTCCGACACATTAGCAACTCACCCGTACTGCTAATTTCAAGTTTCATAGACGTTTCGACCTCCGGCGAGCGGCCGAAGCTGTCAGACTTGCGGTGCCCCTCTCGCTCACCTCCCTCCCAATCGGTCGAAGCAATGGTACCACTATGTTCATATCTTCACTCTCTTTGTTTAGAGTATCTATGCGTCGAATTTGGTATAGTATTTTGATTTTGCCCAAAATCACAAGCAGCTGTAGCTGCTTCTCATCGGCCATGTCACGCGGTTGAGTTGGGGAAGACAACCCGTGTCGAATGACGTTTTTACCCTCCTTTTTACTTGCTTTCTTTCTCTACCGTGCGTGGGGGTACTTCCTTGTTTTCATTTTGGTTGTACGGCCCCACCATCACCCTCTTTCGCCTCTGTTTCAAACACTTTTGCCTACACGACACTTCCCGATTGGTTGATTTTAGAAAAATCATATCTTTTTACTCGATTATCCAAATTTAAAACTAAAATATGTTTTGGAATCAGGAGAACGAAATATATCTAAACAAAATACTTTTGTGGTCTGATTTTGAGTTTTTCGAATATGTATTTTTCGAGTTGATTTAATTAACTAATAAATATGGAAAATACTCTAAAAAGTCAGTAACTCGAAAATATACAAATATATATGTTATTTTGATCAGAAGAATGTAACTAATACCGCAATGATGTTTTCAGAGTCTAATTCGATCGTTTGTGGAAAAAGTCTATGGTTTTGAGGTTTTAAGCCTTTAATGAATATACATATATCTAATACATAAATATGATGATCATATTAGGGAAAGTGGATCTGATCTCATGTAAAAGTTATGAAAAGTGGTTCTAGGATTCTAAAGAATAAGGTATGTGCTATGTATGTGCATTTAACCTTTCAGTTGGGAATTATTTGTTCCTTAACCTATGATTTCCTTAATGAGGCTTATTTGCATCTTATAAACTTTTCTCTTGAATCTTTTGCTATACTTGCCTCATAATCATTTTGGAATATTATTCTTGGGTCTTGGTACCCCTTTTCCATGTTCTTTTTGGATGATGATATTTACTTGCCATTGTTTCTAGCATGTTGATTTTATCAGACTAATTAACTAGTGTAGTGGTACTTGTATGTACAACCACCCATAGTTGGGGAATGTGTTATTTCTCTCCTGGGGAACATGTTACTCTCCCCCACACATGAAATATGTGCAGATGACTAGGAATGTGTTATTTTCCCCTCACCCTTTGGTTGAAGGTATGGTAGGTGCCTCAACCCTACATAGTTAAGATAGTCAATATTAATCATACATGCAATGTTGTTATTTTACTTTGATTATGGCAAGCATCTATTGAAATATTCTTTTATATAAATGGCCTCATTCTCTTGTATTATCATTGTATGATGAACCCTAGCCTACTTTTACATACTTTTCTTATCTTGCCATCTTAGAATAGTTTAGTGACACATACTTTTATTTTTCCTTCCCTTTTTACTGGGTTCTTTCCCAACCACCCAGGTGTGAAGCAAGGTGATGAATAGGACTTGAAGATCTTGTCTTTGGCTTGGACTTAGATGATGGATATATTGCTTGGAGACAAAAGTGGAGTAGTCTAGTTCCCTGTACTTAGATCCTTTTTTTGTATAAAGCATGTACACCCATATTGGGAATAATTTTATGTACACTTTATTTAAATTGAATATAGTCAAAATTTTATCTTTCACTGCTTCCCAATTGGATTTTGTTTACCATTGTTTTTAGAAGAGAGGTTGATTGATTTCACTTCTTTACAGCATGGTATCATAGCCCATGGTAGTCGTAATCTGGCTATTTCAATTTTGTCTCCCTAGTTAGAACCCTAGATTTGCATAGTTTCCCTTAAGTTACATGTTAGCTCTAGATTTGATCTACGTTGAAAGGTTGACTTAGAACCCTATAGTTTCACCTTAGAGTCTTGATGAATAAAACTCTAACATTCTTATAATCAAAATATGCATAACTTGATGTTGTTTAAGGTTGCCTTTATGCAACTATTAGGACATGAAGTTGAAGTGAAGGTGTCTAGAAAGGATCAGGGTTTCAGGGGCTGGCAATATTTTCCTCCGCGCCACTAGCTTGGCTTACGAGGACTCCCATGCCCATATGATACTGGCCTGGCCTGAGATAATACAAATTGCCCAAAACAGTTTTCTTTTATGCAATAGTGACCTTAGATTCTATGATGTATATCTTTGGGAACCCTAAGTTGATTTGTTTGAGGATGGATACCAAGATAGTTTGCTTATGTCCCTTAGGACCACATGCTTGGATATGTTTATTCCTAGAACCTAGACCTCAGAGTTTGGGTGTTTGGAAAGATATCAGAGTGTGCAGTGGAAGCATGATGGATCTTGAGAATGGTTTAGTTAGACTTACCCTTTAGCCCTAATGTAGTTTGGCTTGATGGGTCGAACCCTTTATGGGGTGGAGTATGGTTAGTTTTATGATGTTAGATGTTATATTTCTAGGATGAAATCCTATTTAGGGGGATGGAACCCTATAACGTCTTGAAATCTATCTACTCTATCTTTCGAAACCCTAACTCCATGCTTAGGAGATTGTTGTGCTTGGTGTTCTCCAAACAAGTAATAATGGTAACCCTAACATGCTTGTTTACATATTAATGAATATATAGTTATCATCTAAGGAATAAGTCATATGCTTGAACCCTAATGAATATCCAATGCACATAATATGGATATCAATGCTAATTGTCAATAAGTAAGATGTTAATAATGTCATGAACCAATAAACCCTAATGTTATGATGAGTAAGGTTATAATCCATAACTTAATGCATGCTAAGGATGAATAAGTGAAATAAAATGGTCATGTCGACCTAAACCCTAAGTTGCAATAACCTAACCCTAATGAATGCATCTGTAATGCCTTTCATGATACATTAATGATGTTAAGAGCCATAATCAGTTAACATACTTTGATACACATAAATGATATATATATAATCATCTAATCACATATTTATCAAGTCATATATAGGAAATGCATGTTACCTTGTTAACTAATATACACGTGATTGGTCACTTAATGTGAATCAATTCATTAACGTGTAGGATGTCCCACCTTGATCATTTAAAATACATGTAAAGGCGATCACTGTGAATATGAAGTAATTGGATTCACATAAGTGTGCAAAATCAATAATATAAAGGAATAAATATGAGAGATGATTAATGATGACATTAATGCGAGAAATAAAGATAATGTGACAATGTGAACAATGTTTAATATGAATATAAGTAACTAATGTGACATTAATTGAAATAATTATATGCTTAACCACGAATTGAATAGAATGTCTTATTTCATGAAAAATAATTTGTTATAACTTAATAAAGTGATAATATGAGGACAAGGAAGTGTAAATCCAAATTATTAAGGACAATGATCAAATATAATAATGAATGTTGAGATAATTGAGTAACCTCTAATTGTGCATAATAATGAAATATAATTCTTTTTGACAACCAAGTAAATGTGACATGACATAATTAAAATAATGATGACGATGTGATACCATAATGAATATAATGTTAATGAGCCAAAAATATAAATAATGTTAAATCTCCTAAAAAGAATATCTTAATAATGGACCCTAGGTGATCCTTGAGAACCCAACTATGTGAAGTTTATGAACCCTTAGGTGTAGTTGAAGTATAAGTTTTGGTGGAAGTTGTATGGTTGGAGGAACAACCTGAAGTTTTGGTGATGTGAGATTGCACACTCACCCTTCCCTAATTGCTAGTGATTTTGGGAATGAAATCCTATTTAAGGGGTGGAGTTCTATAACATATCAAAATCTGGGCATTTTTCCTTTTGGTCCTCTTTTCCATCTTTTTCTTGCATTTATACCCTCTTTGGCCTTTTTGTTTAATTTGTGGAGAATATAATGGTCTAATGAACATTTGTTCATCTTTTATTCCAATATTTGGGTTTATGCACAAATACCTCAGTGAAAGCTTAGTAATGAGTGTAATATGTAAAATATCCACTTATGTGATAAAAAGAATAAATAAATTTGTCCTAGAACTTTCTAGTGCTTTTTAGAATATGAAAAAGAAGGAAAATCCCAAAATATAAATAAAGGAGATGATAAATGCAATAATTGGGGATAATATGGAATATTTTGGATTAAAGATGATAATGAGGAATATATTGTCTCAAAAATCATAAGTGGAAACCCATGAAGATAATTGGGATGTCAATTTCGTTTTCTTGACTTAAAAGTTGCTTAATGGCCAAGTATCATCTAATTTGGATAATAAATAAATACATAATGTCTTTAATACAAGATAATGGGAAATAAGCCAAGAAAGAGAGATAAAATATTTAATGCCCTCAAATTAGAAAACTAACTCAAGATTCGTAATCAAAATATAAAAATAAGCCTTTGGGCAAATTTTCATTTAATTTTGCAAATGTTTAATATTTTATTTTATTCAGGAGAGAGAAAATGACTTAAAGACCAAAAATATTAAATATATGTTGAAAGAAATTAATTAATGCTAAAATCGTGTTCCAAACATTTAGTATTGCTTATAGGCCAAATTTTATATTTTTAGAAGGTTTCTAGATGCCTCTAATAAATTAAAAGGATAAAATAAATAATAAAATTTAAATGAAATAAATAAAACAATAAAAGTATTCAAAAAACAATAATAATGCCAAATTCGTGTTCTACATATTAAAATAGACATTTTGATAAATTTTGACCCAATTTGGAAAATATTTGATGAGAAGATAAATTTAGGAGAGAGAAAGTATGCAAAACTTTCAACTCATTATTTAAAATAATAAACAACTTCAAAAAATGAAAATAATGACGAATTCGTATCCTCCATACTTAATATAACTTATATGTGAAGTTTTATTATTTTTGTATAATCATAGAATCATAAATAAATGAAGAAAGAGAAAATGTGTTTTAAATTATTTAATACATTAAAGATTCTCAAAAAGCAAAAATAATTTCATATTCGGATTCTACACGTCAAAATTAGTCAGAATATAAAATTTGGTAATTTTTAGACAATGTTTGGGCCTCCAAATGAGGAGAGAGAAAAATATTAAATCACTTTAGTCGAATTTGAATGGGAATCAACTATACAACTGAAATTTCGCGTTGATCATCAGCCGTTGGATCTCGATCAGAGGATCCACGCTTTGTCTTATTCCTCGGTTCATTTTGGCAATAGGTTCCTTGTTTCCAAATTTTCAAATCCTAATATCTCGAGTTTTACTCAATAAAATTCAATGATTTTTTTATACTACGAATTCCTTGAGAGAATCTGCACCACAAAATTTTTACATTTGGACGAATATTCGAGAAACGCCCAATGCTTGCGCCACCTCTCTCTACCCCCACCTAGCTAAAGCCTAGCATAGGTTATCTTGCCTATGTATAACCATGCCCCTAGGTCCTCCGGCACATTAGCAACTCACATGTAATGTTAATTTCAAGTTTCATAGACGTTTCGACCTCCGGCGAGCGGTCGAAGCCGTCAGACTTACGGCACCCCTCTCGCTCACCTCCCTCCACATTTGCTCGAAGCAATGGTATGACTAGGTTTGTCTCTTCAGCCTCTTCGTTTAGAGTATCTATGCGTCGAATTTGGTGTAGTATTTTGATTTCGCCCAAAATCACAAGCAGCTGTAGCTGCTTCTCATCGGCCATGTCACGCGGTTGAGTTGGGGAAGACAACCCATGTCAAATGACATTTTTACCCTCCTTTTTACTTACTTTCTTTCTCTGCCGTGCATGGGGGTACGTCTGTCTTTTCATTTTGGTTGTCTGGCCCCACCATCGCCCTCTTTCGCCTCTGTTTCAAACGCTTTTGCCTACATGACACTTCCCGATTGGCTGATTTTAGAAAAATCATATCTTTTTACTCGATTATCCAAACTAAAATATGTTTTTGAATCGGGAGAAGGAGATCTATCTAACAAAAATACTTTGTGGTCTGATTTTGAGTTTTTTGAATATGTATTTTTTGAGTTTATTTAATTAACTAATAAATATGGAAAATATTCTAAAAAGTAAGTAATTCAAAAATATACAAATATATATGTTATTTTGATCAGAAGAACATAACTAAGACAGTAGTGAGGTTTTCAGAGTCTAATTTGATCGTTTGTGAAAAAATTTCATGTTTTTGAGGTTTTAAGCCTTTAATGAATATACATATATCTAATACGTGAATATGATGATCATATTAGGGAAAGTGGATCTGATCTTGTGTAAAAGTTATGAAAAGTGGTTCTAAGATTCTAAAGAACAAGATATGTGCTATGTATGTACATTTAACCTTTCAGTTGGGAATTATTTGTTCCTTAACCTATGCTTTCCATAATGAGGCTTATTTACATCTTGTAAACTTTTCTCTTGAATCTATTGCTATACTTGACTCATAATTATTTTGGAATATTATTCTTGGGTCTTGGTACCCCTTTGCCATGTTCTTTTTGGATGGTGCTATTTACTTGCCATTGTTTCTGGCATGTTGATTTTATTAGACTAATTAACTAGTGTAGTGGTACTTGTATGTACATCCACCCATAGTTGGGGAATGTGTTATTTCTCCCCTAGGGAACGTGTTACTCTCCCCCGCACATGAAATATGTGCAGGTGACTGGGAATGTGATATTCTCCCCTCATCCTTTGGTTGAAGGTCCGGTAGGTGCCTCAACCCTACATAGTTAAGATAGTCAATATTAATCATACATGCAATGTTGTTATTTTACTTTGATTATGGCAAGCATCTATTGAAATATTCTTTTATATAAATGGCCTCATTCTCTTGTATCATCATTGTATGATGAACCCTAGCCTACTTTTACATGCTTTTCTTATCTTTCCATCTTAGAATAGTTTAGTGACACATACTTTTATTTTTCCTTCCCTTTTTGCTGGGTGCTTTCCCAACCACCCAGGTGTGAAGCAAGGTGATGAATAGGACTTGAAGATCTTGGCTTTGGCTTGGACTTAGATGATGGATATATTTCTTGGAGACAAAAGTGGAGTAGTCTAGTTCCCTCTACTTAGATCCTCTTTTTGTATAAAGCATGTACACCCATATTGGGGAAATTTTTATGTACACTTTATTTAAATTGAATATAGTCAAAATTTTATCTTTTGCTGCTTCACAATAGGATTTTGTTTACCATTATTTTTAGTAGAGAGGCTGATTGATTTCACTTCTTTACAGGCTTCTTTATGGATGCCACCTCTACTGCTAGATTAGAGATCTGATTTTCAATATTGCAGATCTGAGCCCATTGATTTTGTTGTACCCTTTTTGTTTAGTCTAGTAAGGCTTCATTCTAACTCACTTGTTTTCCTAGCATGTCTTCAATTATGTCTATATTACTAGGACCCCTATCCTATTGATATTACTGAAAGAAGTACATGCACTCCTCCTCTTCACCTCCAAATGAGGTTCTAGATTTATGATCTAGCTTCTTTGTGACTCTGTCTGTTTGAGCTTTGAGTTCTATGAACTCCCCTAATTCCATAGTGCTTTTAATTTTTGTTGGTGCTTCTCACTCGTCTCCCCCGGATTGATTCTTGGACATGTTCTTTAGCGTTTCGTGACATCTTGTAGCCTTGTTGTTCTGGAAGAAACCTTCACCTGAGCTGTCAAGACTAGTTTTCTTCCCTTTGTGTTGGTCATAGTAGAATGTCTTCTATTGGCCATACAGGTCAATTCCATGATGAGGGACCTTCTCGTGTATGTTCTGAAATCGCTACCAAGCTTTAGAATATGACTCCTCAACATGCTGCTTGAAGTTGTGGATCTTCCCCACTAGTTCATTTATCTTATGAGGTGGGAAGTATCGCTAAAGTTGTCAATCATTTCATTCCAATTCTCTATTGATTTTGGTAGGAGGCTAAGGAACCATGTTTCTAAAAATGAGTAAGAAAACAACTTCAAATAGATCATTGTAGCTCAAACCCTGTCGAATTTTAGCATGTCACAACTTCCCATGAAGCTATTTATGTGTTCCATCGAGTCCTATATGTTGTGGTCGTGGAGTGACTATGATTTAATTAATGTCACCACACTAGGATCTATTTCGTAGCTGCTAACATTGACTATTGGTCGTTTGATAGGCCCATGTAGCACTGTGGTGGGGGATGCTTTTATTTTCTCCCAGACCATCTTCTCCTCAGGCATGTCGTTTAAATTGTGATCATTTTTATGCAACATGATTTCCTCCAATTCTTGCTCTACCTATGGTTGTGTAGTTTGGATGAGCTTCTTAGTTGAATCTTGAAAGTCTCACACTTTACAACAAATCTCCTCCTGATCTGGTATAGTTGGAATAGACTCTCCATAATTAGTGATTCGAGTTTGATCCAAGCACTAAAACCTAAAACTTAATGACAATGTTAGAACGCGGAAAACTAGTAATTTGGCCCAGAAAATCAATTATTCTCTTTATGAAAAATAGATGAAAATATATAAAAGAACTAAGGGAAACATTTTCCCAAAACTACTACTGACTATAAACTAATCAGATAGGCCTAGAAAACATGATTTTTTGGTAGTTTTATAACTAAAAATATAATCTAAATTGAGTGGAAGTGATCAGTAATGGATGGATTCCTTAGGATTATAGTTTCACCATAGTATAAATTGCACTCAACTTCATTTCATCAATAATTATTTACCCTTAACCATATACTAAAGACATGTAGCAAGTATTACCCAGTCCCACAGCAAAATTCATTAGCTATACTAAGATAAATCCCACTTTTATAGTGTTTTATGAAATATCAAGGTGCATTAATGATAACTCTAGGTTTTTCTGTCACAACCATAAGTCCTCTATCGAAGCATGATATAAGCTATATAAATCTATTACATTTATAACCCTAATCCCTCTCCCAAAGAAATTAGTGGATAATATATTGGTTGTTGTGATTAAGCCCAAACAATTTGATAAGAGACTATAGAATCACGTCCAAAATTAAAGGAAATATATTATTAATTGATAAAAGTCAAATACAAAGTAGTATTAGGATACTCTCAGATCCTAAGGAATATGGGATTATCCATGCATGATTTCTACCATCATATACAAAGATGAAGAGGGAGAAATGAATTAATTATTAGAAAAACCAATGAAAACCCTCATTGAAGAGGTCCTGACATTCCCCTCTAGTAGACACCATGATATGCAACGTTCCATCTGCAATTCTCTTTTTAAAAGTGCCTAGAGCTTCCATTCCATGGATATCTCCTTCATCTCCTCATCTCCTGGATCTACGCTCTGTTACAAAGAGATAGAACATGACATCTCCCTTTACTTGAACTTGCCTTAGATCATAAATGGTGCTCTGACCATCATTAACTCACAATTGTTGGATTAGTTGTAATTTTCAATCTACATAGACTACGTAAAGTTGGTACCACTGACAGGATGTCGGTGGCACTGAGTTGTTCGTTGACTCGAAACCCTCGATAAGTGTTGGTACTACTCATGAGTATGATGATGGCACCAAGTTGCTTTCTACAAGTTCTTACTTGCTCTGGCTTCAAAAGTTGGCGCCACTGACTAGGGTGTCACTGGAACCAAAGCATTAAATCCTAGCTACCAATGCTTTATGGGCAACAAGTCGGTAGCAAGACTCCTCTCTTTGGTAGCATCGAATGTCATCCTGGTAGCACTAAGTGTTGTCTCGGTAGAACTTAGATTTTTGTAAATCCCTATTGGATTTTTGCATCATTTCAATACCACTGACATAATTGTCAGTAGCACCAAGTTGTCATGTAAATGCTTGAATTACCCAAAATAAGAAAAAAAGGATCATAAGTCCAAATAAAAGTTGATAATTTAACACAGTTTGGTAGAAATACTCAATATTTTATGGAATAACAATACATAACTTATGTCAAAATGAACAATTATGCACTAAATACCTGGAAATGTTGCTAAAACTTATTGCATCACCTCACTCCCTCCTATGTAGGTTTCCTAACTTCTTACAAATTATTCTTCATGATAAAATTTACTTTATTTCTTCTTCTATGGATATAATCTACTATAAGTAAGTCTTTTTTACCTATCCCAACATATACATTGAGGAAGGTTCATGGTTCTTAGGGAACCTACCTATGTGAGGTCATGTTATCTTACTCATATTAAGGATATTCCATAATAAAGTGTTATGATATAATTCAAATGAATTGCTAGTGAAAATATTCTTAGGGATTCATTGAACTAAAGTGAATTATATGAAGAAACATCATCATGCATCATAAGTAATAATACCAATGTAAATGTTAAGATGGACATAATTTCATAAGTGTTCGTCATATAGTTTACCATGAACATATTCATTCACACTTCCATTCACAATAATCGTCTATTTTATAAAATTGCACCAACAACCATCAAATTAGGGCGAATTCTTTGTTTATCATGTGATCATGATATATAGACTGTAAAAAAAAATCAAGTGTTTCTTGATGATTCATATTCATTAACGTCAACAATAAATGAGACAAAGAAAATTCCCTTCATTCCAAGTTATAGATATACATGTTAGCCTCTATTAATTAGGACGAAGAAGGTAGACTTTAGCTCAATTATTATTCACTGTAATTATATAGTGACCTTCTCTATACAAAATTATAGGGATTTCTCCCCCCCCCCTTCCTACAATATCAATAACTATTCTTTGACCAACTCAGAGTAGATTCCACTTCTAGGTCTCTAAACACGACAAATGAAGTGCATTGGGGAAAAAAGAAGAACAATTATGACTCTTTTTCTCATTAATGGAATAGTTTGATGTGGAGGTCACAAGTGAGAAGAAAGGGGGAGAGAATAATTTACCATGAACTTACTTGTAATTATTTCTTAAATTGATCCTAGAGTTGATCTTTTTTTTTCTGAGTTAGGAGATACTTTAGTCTACCCCGTCCCTCAAACTCGTGGCGAGGGTCAGACGTCCAAGAGGGTGGTAAATTCAAGGTGGCTTATGGGAATCAAACCTAGGTCCCTTTTTTAAGGGGACATTGTGCTTGACCACTTGCACCACTCCTTGTTGACGATCCTAGAGTTGATCTTAGCTTGCAATCTCCAAACAAGATTGTATTCATCCTTAAAATTTTTTTATAAGGTTAATTTCATGGTAAAAGATGAAGAAGCATAGAATGGGAAGCATTGGCCGGTGGATTCCATTTGAGTATACATAGAACTTCCATTTTGTTTTCACATATTTTTATTTTATATTCTAGTAGAACTAATAGTTGATCAACTTTCTATGTAGTCAGAACAATATATTGGGTTGACGGAGCCAAAATGATTGATATCGAGATTGTTGCTGACAAGTCAATCCAACTTGTAAGTAGTAGGCCCGATCTATGCACCCAACTAAGACACAACTTGCTCGACTATTGTTAACAAAATTAATTTTTCATCCAAAGGTCGGGTCAACCTAAGGCAGCTGACTTCTTGATCTGATTATGCAAAATCAAACGTTGACCTCCAAAACACCCCCTAATGATCACTAAGCCTCTATTTTCATTCTTAATTCTTGTATACTCACATGGAATCTTTAAAGTGCCTTGATTTCCATTTTAAATAACGTTCAAACGTGTTTTTCATGCTCAATCTTTGTGCTTGTTGTTTGAATGTCATTCCCCAAGTTTCATTACCCATTCATGTTAAATGTCAATCAATCAAAGCAATTCATCACTTCTTATTCTATTAGCATACATTTCGTATGAATGCAAGAAGTATGAGAATTAGAGTTTATTAAACATGATTTACTCTTTAACACAATATTTTCACCCAAAATATGGTTTAATCACTATAAAATGTGGGTTGGGGTTAGTTCTAGATTTCAAAATCCAATGGACCAAACTTGTATGGCCAACAACATTTTTTTTGACACCCTTATTAAGGAATGTACTGCAAAATATTTATCACATGATTATATGATATAGCAACATTCGCAACTCCAAGATCGTAATTAGTTTATCACTAGAAATGAAAATATAGAGAAAACTAGAGCTTGATAGTCCTCAACATTTCTAGACTGGGTCTGCATATGGCTTCCAAAGGGGCGGCTTTGGGCATGGTTAGTCCCATCCCTTCCTGTAGGTCCACCTCCTCCTTTCCTATTCTCTTCCTATCGAAGCACTCCACAAGCCCCGCCACTGTCAGCCCAACCACCCTCATTGACATGGTCTCACCAGGACACCTTCATCTCCCTAACCCAAATGACATCATATTTGCGGCATTCAAACCTTGAAGAAATCTCTCGAGCCTGAATTCCAAGGGGTCGCTCCATACCTCCGAACTCTGGTGGTTTTCCCATGCGTTAATCAGTAGCATGGTTCCACGTCGTATGTAAAAGCCACCAACGGTGCATTCTTCCCTGGACTTATGGGGCACGAGTAGTGGCCCGCCGGGGAACAGCCGGAGTGTCTCTGTGATATAGGGGTGTCAATGAGTAAGGGTTAATTTGTTTATCTTTTGCCCATAGCATGTAGGGGAAGGGTAAAGATATAAGATTCTCTTATCCTTTAACTGTCTACCCACTACCCTCTAGTATGCTACTTTAGTAGATAATGATATGAGTAAATTATTACACATACCCTATGACCCGTTATCTGCCAATATATATGTAAAATATATTATAAATATAGTCACAATGTTGTTTAAGTCTAATATTATTTAATAGTATATGTTACATTTAGTATAATACATGATATTCTTATCTGTTTCTTATGTAGCTAACTGGGTCGTGTATACAACACCCGTTTTAAGGTGTAAGATGTGTGAAATAATGAGATTTCATAGTTTATTCACCATTTTATATCTTTTTATGTTGTGATTGATTGAGTATGATGCAAAATCTTAAGTTGTAAGACACACTGATACATAATAAAAATTTAATCACCAATGTACCATATGATACATATTTGTGTGGGTTTTATCTACTTCATTTGGGCTTATTTTTTGTATACAACAATAATTGAAAAGGTATAAGACATTTGTGTTTGCAACAATAACTTTTGTGATGTTCCTTTCATCAAATATCATTTGAGTGTAGCATCTTTTTCTTTTGGAGTGACTTATTTACTCATACATTAATATTAGGAGTACTACTTTTTGTATATACAACAACCAATGTCTTGGTAATATAAATATATTGAAAAATTAATAACTATTGTGGAAAAACTTGATATTTGAATAAAATATATAAGTATAGACTAAAATTTATTGACAATATAAGCAAAAACTTTCAAAAAACATAAAAATTCTCCTCTTTATCCTTACCCTCTCCATTTACCCTTTGGGTAAGAAGATAAAGATAAGGAGAATGTAAGGATATTGATTGAGTAAGGAATTATCCATATCTTTACCCACAACACTTAACAAGTAAAAATAATGATAAACCTTTCCCCTCTCATACCCTCCCCATCGGTCCTACGCTGATGACTATGGAGGTAGGACAAAATTATGGAGGTCCGATTCGTTCACCAGCCTCCCGGATCCGATGACCGAGCCGATCTCGGTATCCAGCGACATCACCCATTCAATAGTCAGAGTAGACGTGTCCGAAGCTTGCCGATACCATCGCCTGCGCAAAAAGCCAATCAATGAAATTTCAGAATTAACTAAATCGCCTGATGAAAATATTTTACTAAAATGACAAGCCACGGATACAATGACATGACACAGACTGTAGGAGTATACGAGAACGCCAATAAACCCTATCGAGTTCCTACGATAATTGCAAAACGGTACTTCCGCAGTACAATGTTGGCGACGCAAATCCACAGTGTCATGTTCGTCGTTTTCACATCTTTGTCATTTTCCACCTACGTCGATACTTTCCAACTTAGAACCAAAAAGGGAGGGTTGGTTGTTATAAGAAAACATTTTCCTGATAAATGGGTGCTAACTGCATCGAGAACATCTAGCATGACAGTTTTTCGTCAGTTATTTTCCGACACACAAAGAACCGGACATTTTTGGGTTTGTTTAAGGAGTTCTTTTTCTTCTAAAACTTTCTTTACGTTTGTTGAAGTTCTAAATAAACTCCTTTCTATCAAACCAAAATAACCCCCTTTTTGTTTACAAAATTTCGAGTAACCCCTTCCGTAACCTTTTCATGTCTTTCCGTTAACTACCAATATTAGTCGTCTTTTTTCCTTTTTTAATTCACGTTGTCCCTCAAGTCAATATTTAATTTTATACTTTTTTAGTATACCACTTACATATGATATATTCATGTCTAATATTAATTAATATCACTAACCGTTGTCTTAATTCTATATGGTGCATTAAATTCCAATCCAAACTATATCAATCCCATTTGATGAACTAAAAACTCCTAGTTTATTAGGGTTTTCATCCGGGTTTTGGATCGAATCAAGTCTTGTCAAATTAATTGGTGTCAACTTCTAGACTTCTCATATTTTATATTATTTATAACTGATATTTACAATATAATAATTTTATGATATTTGGGTCATAGGCTAGGCTGGGTTCATGTCTTGTCTACACGGGTTTTGGTTAGCTTAGGTTAGAGTTGGTACCACTCTTATTTTAGTCCGATTTGGGTTTGGATATTAAATTTGACTATGACATATTCAAACAAAATATGAATTCAAACCCAACCCAAACAAGAGTCATATTAAGTCTGACCCGAGCTAACCATAAATTGTATAGACCCAATCTAAAATTGAACCTATCTGACCCAAAGATCACAGAAGAAATGTATGAATATATTAGCTAACAAAATTATGACAATACTAAAATTTGACCTAAAATAACCTAACACGTCCCAGATCACTATGAACTAAATTTGATTTAACCAACAACTGATCCGCTAATAACCAAATTTTTTGTGTTTGCGGGTGGATTTGTATTGGTCATGATTGAAATACTAATTTTTCATCTACTACTTAAATAATTATTAGAGATAATCTATTAATATTGTCATTGAATAATATCTTATTTTAGGTTATATTAAAAGAAATAATAACAAATATTGAAGTGAGGGACAAAAATGAACTAAGAGTGAAATATCACAAATCACTCATGTCATATTTGTTGGTGCACACATGTCAGGGTTGTACAAGCGTGGGCGTGGATGAGCAAATGCCTCTCTATATCTTTCAATTTTTCAATCTTGTAATATCCATATACTCTTCATTTTTACAACTTGAATCTACTAATTCAAAATGAAAAAATTTGACGTTAGTTTTATGTTTTTTACTTTACTATAAATTAATGAGATAACTAATAACATGTGATACTACTTAATTTAGGGGCATTAACTAGTGGACTCTTTAATTTGGGTCGACCTACAGCTTGTAGAACACCTATTTTATGGTAAAGTTGTAGTTATTGGTCCAATTGGGTAGAAGTGAAATATGATAATACAACTAGGTAAGAGCTTATGTGTCTTAGATAGAATCTATAAGACCCCCCCATGTAGTATATCCTATTGAGTCAGCTACCAACAAACATATCAGCCAACACACATCCATTTTTTAAATGCATTAGAAAAAAATCAAAATTATAGAATTTTCTTAAAATATGTTTCCAATATTGGAAAAAAAATCAAAATCTTGTGAAATTCCTGATGAATTTTGAGGTGACTCTATTTCTATGTATGGTTGCCATCCAAATAAAAATTTTGGCCAAAATTTTAGTTAAATTTTTTATACACCAATTAAATTTTGAACCATGATAATAGGAAAAGTGCAAAATGAATGAATTTATCATATATATAATATCAAACTAGACTTTTTTATCATATGTTAATGGAAATATTGCCAATAACTTGTTTTCTCGATGTATGTGTGATTCACTTAATGATGATGTTGGTGGTATGTATGCACATAGAGCCAATGATATGATGATTGGAATGGGACATGATACACTTGATTTGATAATGATAAAGGTAATTTTGTCTATTATGTTTGTCTCAATCATGATTTGACATAGCAGGAATAGTAGATGTCTTAAGAATGGTGATACTCGATGACACATGTCTTCAGATTTAAGACCTGGACAATGAGATCATATGTATGGTAAGAGTACACACATTCTTGTTATGTCCCGACTCAGATATTACTGTGGAAGAAAAATAGACAACAATAATACATAAGACTAGAGCATGTGTTGACTGATGATAGAGTCTCATCAGTCATGATATGTGATATCAAGTCAAACACACAGATACATGTTAGAGAATAGTGTATTGGATAGACCCACCTTGATAATTATATATGTAGACCATGGAATGGTAGTCAGAATCAACTCTCATAGTGATAAGTGGTGATTGCAGTTCTTAGTTCTGAAGTCACTACACTCACCACATGTCATTCAATGTATTATGACATCATCTAATATGACCTTGAAGAAGGGTTGCCATAAAGGTGATGCTCAGGTGTATTATGGCATCATTTGACATGACTTTGAATAAGGGTTGTCATAAAGGTGATGCTCAGTGCACTATGACACACAGGGATTGAGTGTGAGTTAGGTAGATGGGATTTTTCCCTCCTACAGGAGATTGATATCCATGCCACTTGATAAGAGAGACTAAGAAATGGATGGCCATACTCATGCTAATTAATAAATGATATGTGAGCTCACATGCATCTCATACCGTCTATTCTAGTTTGAGGAACATGGATTGAACGTTGAGAGGATGATGATTTCATGCCTCGAGTTCAATTTGGATATCATAGACAAAGGAACTATGTAATCATAGTAGCATTTATCACATATTGTAGGTTGAAGTTGTTCTCCAACTTTCTAATTACTTGGGTAGTAATGATATGTTGTTAGATAACACTTATCGCTTGTGATGTCATAAGCTTGTTATGAACATCCACTGCCAATGTAATTTGGTACTGTAAAGACCAAGTCTCTACTATTAAACATGATAAACAAATCACCAATTGTGTGGTAGCGGAAGAATTAAATCTTGACTTCATTCAAAATGTATAAAGAGTACATTATAAAAATTTCCCAAATGGGAGTACAACTTTATACAAGGACAAGGATCTAGGTAGAGGAAGACTTAGACTAATACAACATTGTCTCCAAACTAAACAACTACATAACATAAAAGCAACTATGATCATATACTATATGTTCTTCATCTTTCTTGTCCTATCCTTAGCCTTAGGTTCACCAAGCTTCCCTGCGCACTCTAATCCTATCCTAGATGGTTGGGGTCATCCAGCAAGAGAAAGATAAAAGGTATGTGTTAAAAAGAAAGTATTGGACAAGGAATAAACAACAACATTGCATAAGAAAGGATTCTCCATGTTACAAGAGATTAAGAGAATAAGATAGATATTCAAATAAGAATAAGAGAATAAGAGAACTGCCATATACAATCACCACAATAATAAATCACATAGCATGAATATATTAAGACACAAACTCATCTCAATGTAGGGTGAGGCACCTACTGGACCTCACCAATGGCAGGGGGACTAAAACCCCAGTGCCTAAAAAGTGGCAGGGGGACTAAAACCCCAGTGCCTAATATATAAAATGGCAGGGGGACTAAAACCCCAGTGCCCGACAGGGGGACTAAAACCCCAGTTCCCTGTGGGTGGTTTGTACTCATGTACACTACATTGTCATTTGGCCTAAAATACATCATGCTTAAATAGTCACTTGGCAGTATAGTGAAAAGTAACAAGATAGCATTGGGAATAAAACCCAAACAAATAAATAAAAAGACCATCATAGGTCACAACCATATCCAAGAGCTCCAAGGAGTAAAAGAGTCAACAAGCAACAACATTATACAATGCTTCCAAATATTTCCAAAATAATGAGCCACATAGGCAACAACAAGATTAAATCATTTCCAAGTCAAGGAGGCAACATATAACAAGTTTCACATTATCCAAATGAATGAGCCACAACGGCATTAGAAGCATAAAATAAGTAAAGAGCCAATAAATGCAATTAGAGGGATAATGAGGCTAGCACAATAATGATAGTGGGGTTGGAAAAGGCCCAACTGAAGGATAGGTAGTTTGCACAATAATCATTCCACATAGATTTCACATTCACCATGGGTGTTCACATATAAAATAGGTTGCACATACATAGGAGCCACATACTCAAATAGGGGCACATACAAAATAAGTTTCACATACCTTAGATTAAATACATTACCATCATATCCACCAAACAGATAGCAAACCATCCATATATCCTAGTTATAAACATAACACATGTATTAATATATATAAAGACATAAATCATAAGAAAAATCCTAATTTTACAAAACTACGATTTAGAGTTCAAACCAAGTTCAAACGATTACTCATAATCTCCTGATTAAGAAAACATATTTTATTATATAAAACAGAGTTAAAATGAATTAATTATGTATTTTAAAACATTTACATATTAAAAATGCCATTCAAAGAAAACTTTGGAAAACCCTTGAGAATCAGGTCTCAAAAACCACTAAACAGATTCTACATTAAAAATCCTTTCCATCGACTATTTATTCGTATTTTTCTGACCAATGGTTTATTTACTATGAATTAAGTAAATCTGACCAATCAGAAATCAGGAAAACCATAGTGTGACAATAATTAAATCAAAATGCAATTTCGATGTAAATACCGGTGAAATGACTATTATACCCTTGCTCATTAAAACAAATCAGTTGAAACGATGAGGGAAATAATGTCATTTGCAACCATCGTTTGCTTACAAGCGAGAAACAAAAACCTGGGGTGAAAGGCCGATACTGCCCCTGCGATCTAAAGCTAACGATTGAAACAACGAGGGACTCCAGGGTCATTCCCTGGCCTACGATCATCGTTCGCTAGCCATGGTGATGGCAGGTATCTGGAGCTCGACTCCACAACCCCGATCACGAAGAAGAGGTTATCGGTACAAACCAAAGATGTCACTGACATCCCCACCGCTCGGCGACCTCATCGAGCCCAGATTTGGGACTCGCATCAATCAGGAGCTCTGAGAGGGCTCCGCCGAGGGTCAAGAACAGAGAACAAGGGCCGGCGATCAAAAAGCATCGAAGACCAAAGGCAAGGCTGCCGTTTAGGTCACCGCCACACTCGCTGACATGAGGCGAGTTCAAAGGTGACACCAGAGATGGCGGAGGAGCTCGAAAACCCAAAAGAGCAGGTGGCGGCGGAGTTCGACGGCGAGGTTATAGGACCCAGTGACTGGGGCTACCAAGAGGCTAAAAGAGAATAGAGAGGGGACGAGCGGGTGCCGGAGTTGCTCACCTAGCGCCCAATTGACCCGAAGTGGTCGGAGGTGCCGACCCTCAGCCGAGGTCATCGGAAAAGAAAAGCGAGTTGGACCTGGAGCTTTAGGGAAAACCAGAAGAAATTGGAGGGAGAGGGGGAAAGATCGAAGCCCGAGGGTCATTCTACGGCCTTATATAGGCGTTGGGGTGGTCGAGGCTGGCTTCTGTGCTTCCATGGTGGAGAGGAGGTGAGAGGCTCGTTTGGGCGTCTCGTGTACAGAGCGATAGAGATGATGGGCTAGGGCTCATTCAAACCTTCGTCGCGAGCCGAAGCCAAAGGGACAAGAATCACGAGTAACGGTGGAGTAGGGAGTGAGAACGACGCGGAGGAGGTCAGGGGCCGGGTCAGCTCGGCTGAACGGAGGTAGAAGGAGATACGGACGCCGTTGGATCAGTTGGGAGGCAAATCACAGCCGTTGGATCGCGCGCAGGCCAAAAAGGGGGCGTGTGACAGGTTAAATAACCCGAACATTGGCGTTACACATTAAATCAATGAGATAAACGAAATAACTATAGTAACACTATACTAAAAGCTTTTAAAAAGGATTCAAAGGGTCAAATCAACTCCAATCAACACCAAAATTTAACCACATGCTCATAATGACATATATTACAATGCTATATAATCACTTTCTCTTTTAATGCATAATAAGGCCCTTAATAAATATATAGCTCATAAAAGAGTATAATGATATATTAAAATCAAGGAATTATATGAAAAAGCTTATTAATGAGAAACATGTGAGTAAACTCGAGATATAAAACACATTAGGGTACAAATAATCATTTCTCAACAAAATAACATATTAATATGAATTAAAATCATATTTTGAGGAGAGAGAAACAATAAAGGTTAATATACACATATATGAACTCAAATACACATTATTAATAATATATTTATCCAAAAAGCTCCAAATAAATATAATCTACTATATTATCCCATTAAAGACCAAATTACATAATTAACCATAACTTATCTCCTAATGTGGGATATTTGTGCAAAACACCCCTCAATCATCATAAAAGAGGGTAAATAGTGATTTAAACATCAAATTGTGCTCAAAATGCACAAGGAGTCCAAAAATGATTATAAAGGATGGGAAATTTATGGAAAAGGTCCAAATGGACTAAAAAGCAAAGAAAAGCTCAAAAGTGGGTAAATTGCAGGAAAGACCCTGAGATTCAGTATGTTACAACACACCACCCCTTAAAGAGGATTTCGTCCCCGAAATCGCAACAAGAGGAAATAGAGGGTGAGTGTGTAACATCCCAACCATAAACAACTAGGTTATAACCCTTAATCTAGGGTACCACATAAAATCTACATAAGTCAGGTATTACTAAGGTTTCCACAAAACCTATAGCCTTTATCAAACCCAACATAACATCTTGTTGCATAAACTCTATCATGAAAAGGCAGCATATCTATTATACTATCACTTGTGCCACATTTTATCCAAAACAATTATATCTCAATATAATATCATATGTATTTCCCTCATCAAGGGTTTTAAGCACATTTAGGGTTTTCTAAGCCATTTCAACATTAATTAATGCATTAGGTTACAAACCTAAATAACTCAATATTATTACCCAATAACTACATCATGTGGGATTATGCCATATAATTTTATCCAACAAATTATTAATCTAATAACAAGACTAAATGTGTCCCATTAATGGCTTATATCTAAGTTACATATTGGCACAACATCTAACATACTCATATCACGAATCATCACTAATCATTTTCTCTCACAACACTAATTACTATGAATTAACCTCACATTATATGAATCTAATTACTCATCATCTCATTACTGATTTTATCCATAAACCAATAAGATGATCAATGAGATGTATTTTAGTGAAGAAGGAGATATTCCTAACATGTGTTGATAATTAGGTCACAAATATGATTAAGTGATTTACATGCATTAAGGTATATCATGTGATTACACCTAATGTCACTAATGTGTCAAGAAAGGCATGAAGGGTATATATATGCATATGTTGTCAAGGCTAGATGATTACATCTTAGGGTTTGGGTCAACATGACCATTACATATTAAAGAATCCTTAGGGTGTATTTTACCATACACATTTTACCATTAGGGTGACTTAATCAAAACTATGTATATCCACATATGAATAATTAATGATTATGTGCCTCAAGAATATATTAAGGTCCAAGCATAAGGATTATGTGACTTATTCATTTGTTCATAAACAAACAAGATGAATTACCATCATATTAGGTTTATTAAACTCTAAACAAATAAGCTCTCTATTCCCATTTCTAAGGAGTTAGGGTTTGTTGATTTCAAGGCATTGAGGGACTCCAACCCCCTAAAGAGGATTTCGTCCTCGAAATCAACAACCCCTAAATCTAACAAGGTACTAACACTACTCTTCCACTCAAAGGGTTGACTAAGTCAAACTACTTCATTGGTATAAGATCCAACACTAAAAGTTTTACTAAACTCTATCTTTCAAACTCAAGGTATAGCATAAGGTACACTAAACCCTAAACATGGAAATCTAAGGCTCATATAAGATACTTAGGGATTACAAGATGATTTTTGTTTGAGAAAAGAAATTAAATCATCTTATAAGAGTTATAAAGGTTACTCAACAATAAGGTAATATGTCTAAAGGTAGGCTATTTTGAGCTGTCCGTTTCAGATCAGGCCAGGCCAGGTCATATGAGCTCAGGAGTCCTCGTTACCAAGCTAGTGGGGCAGAGGAAAATATTGCCAGCCCCCAAGCTCTGAACCTTTCTAGACACCATCACTTTCAACTTCTTGCTCTAATAGTTACTCAATAAACAATTTACCAAAAAGTTGACAAATAAATATAATCTACTATATTATCCCATTAAAGACCAAATTACATAATTAACCATAACTTATCTCCTAATGTGGGATATTTGTGCAAAACACCCCTCAATCATCATAAAAGAGGGTAAATAGTGATTTAAACATCAAATTGTGCTCAAAATGCACAAGGAGTCCAAAAATTATTATAAAGGATGGGAAATTTATGGAAAAGGTCCAAATGGACTAAAAAGCAAATAAAAGCTCAAAAGTGGGTAAATTGCAGGAAAGACCCTGAGATTCAGTATGTTACAGGTACCTATAGGGTCACACACATAGGATGCTCCTAGAATAGGAGTTCACTCATGAATGAGGTTTAACTTGATTACCAAATTGTTTAGATATATAATTTAAACAACATTGGTTGTACATTAGATGAACTAAAAAAGTGAAACAAACATTTCATGATGTGAAACGACCATTTCACAAATTAAATGACCATTTCATGATATGAAACAACCATTTCACAAATGAAACAACCATTTCATGATATGAAATGATCATTTTAGGAGTGAAATGACTAGTTCATCATCTGGATTATTTGGTTCAATGATCAATACGATTGGATCAAGGATTGATGATGACGTCATGTGGTGCATTGATCAAGTACCAAAAGACAATGTGATTAAAAATAAGAAAGCAAGTGAATAGACTAGTTCAAGTGTTGAACTAATCATTTCATGTATGAATTGATCAGTTCACATGTGAATCGATCATTTTCATGGTTCATAACTTCCAAAAAATTCATGAGAATCCGTCTCTTTGACTCCTAGTTGATCTAGAAAGTTTGACCATGGCCCTCCTATAAATATAGGGGTACTCAAGGATTACAAAGATCATCCCAAACGTTGTCCTTTCTAGTTATAGTAATTGGATATCCTGAGCAAGTCCTACCCATAAAATTGATGGACAACAATGGAGAAACAACAAGGGAGAGAAAATCAACGCTAGCATGTTGACGTTCGAAGGAAGAAATCCTTCCCATTGACTTTGGTAGTGCAACGTGGAGTTCCTGATGGTCCACATGCACTACTATAGAGGTGATGATTCCTTCACCATTAGCTAAGGATGATACTATCAACCGCCATATGTGGTGATCAACCAGGAGGCCGTCACAAAATTTCATCCTGGTGCAACTTGGAAAAGAAGCACGTTGTAGCAAGGGTTGATGCTAGACTTGCTCTAGGACTAGGTATGTGTATTTCTATACTTCCTTCCTAAATACATCATTGTTGAAGTGATCTCACTGATTAGGAAATCAAATAATAATTTTTTTTTCTACCTTTATGTAGCCATGATTTCCCAATAGTGGTATTAGAGCCACGTCAACTCACTATGTATTCAGATTTAAATTGACTCTATAAAATTTATACTACTATAATTCCCACTTTGAACGACACTGTGGGATGACATATTGGTATATAATGCCACAATATTAATCAGTGATCACCTTTAATTATCTAGATCTAACGACAACTTTACTTAATTGTTGTAAAAAGATAATATAGTGAAAAGAGTATGCATTATCTGCCCAATCCCACTACCGCACATGCGATGCACATCTTCCCTACCATCCACCAAAGAGAGGGCAATTGCTTCCCTACTTCTCACTAGCCCTCATCCATGATCGTCCACACTACAAAGGTGTGAGATAGAGATATCTTTGGCAAGTATGGCACTCAGTTCCCTAGATCCAATCCTTCTGTGTATCAGATTTTGTCGCCAATAGAAACACTTCTATGAGTACTCCGACAGACGGTGCACATGGTTGCCATCCTTGGTGACACATACAATGATTGGTTGACACCTATACTGGTATGTGTCCCATCATCTTCCTTTTCTTCCCAATTCCTTTCAACAATCAACATCTCTTGTCTTCTATTTACTGTTCTGAGCCCTACCAACATTACCCTAAATTTCATGTCCCCCGACCCCTGAAATTCACTTTTGATACTATATTGTGTCTGTCTCCTCATGATTTGGGTAGTAATATAATATTTGTTCTATGTTTTGTGTGTCTTATGTCCACTACATTTGCTTTTTATGGTGGCGGAGTGTGCTTTCTAGGTGGAAGTTTATGTTTTTCATTGGTGTGCATCCCCTTTATATATCTGAATCTGCGATTAATGCATTAGCAAGGAACACTAACAACTAACAACCTCTCTACATGATTAATTCATCCTTTAAGAAAATTCATCACACCATTGATTTTGTAGACCGAAAATGTACCACCCACTCTATTCACTAAATTTGATTTAGATGTTCGACTTTGTATTTCTTTCTTCTTGGTTGACAACAAGGAATTGACCATTTTTCATCTGAAATTCTCTCAAATTATAATTAATGAGTGTCTATTACATTCTATATTATTATTTATCATTATATAATCATGCACATTCTTGTCAAATTTGTTCTTATTCACCTCTTCAAATGTATACTCCATGTTGCATTTAACAATAGGCAATCCCATATGACTATTGACGACCTGTATTTTTGTTGATGTTAATTTATAACTACCTTCTTGCAATGTCTATTCTAGAATATAGTGATCTTTTCACTATTTTTATTCACTAGTATATGATATAAAATATTTTTCTTCTAGACTATTAGAACAGAAGAATTATAGAGTTTAGATTATGTGAAGTACATACTTTCTCCTTTAGAATCTGTGCTAAGTGTTATCACAAAAGATTGCCATGAATGAAATGTTGTTACTTTGTTAGTTATGATGTTTTTTGGTTGTTATTTGAGTATGATTTTATTTTGGTAATGTTAAAGGACTATGAAAAAATTTAAAGTACATGTAGTTTAAAATATTAATATATAGAAGCTAAATTTACAACAACCAATCACATGGAAGTAATCTTCCAAAAAAAGTAAGTATTAAACCAATCACCTAAGCTCAACTTGTAGGAGCTAAACTTCACTTCCTTCAAATTGAGATCCTTAAAAACTCTAGTTACAGGGAACCAATCAGACCCTATTTGTTGAGTCTTATGTTCTTCTGATATTGGAAGATGACAACATGTCAAAGATAACACAAAACTTCCAATTAGATCTTTTTGCGTCTGTGATTATGTATGCACATGAGAAATAAAATTTAGCACAATAATTTCTTAGATCTTGGAAGGTTCTCCTATTTTTTTTTTATCTTTATGTGACTGCTTGAACATGTTGGTTAGTACATTTAACTAATTTGGGTCAAAATATACGGTGTATGTTTCCATAATAAACATGAAGTTTTAATAACATTTGACATTGAATCCAACACCCTATAAGGAAATGGATCTTCCTATCTTACTCATCTACCATGCAAACTCATCCTTTGTCAATGCCCTTTCTAATCCTATACAATGAACCAAACACGCCCCAATACTAATGGGAGATTTTCTACTTGTTCCACTCATAATCACACTAGGTGGACTTGGATGTAGACATTCTAAGCATGCAAAATGAGTTCGAGAGATTGAAGATGGAAAGTTTGATTTTTTGCAAGAAACAAAGAACCTAAGAGACATTCCTCAAGTTAACCTATTAGTACAACCTCATAGGAACCTTCGTGTTTTACAAAACCTCAAGTTAAATCATATGTGCCTAGTTTCACCCAAGAAATCAATAATTATATGGGTAATTGCAAGAACAACATTGTATGTCTCAATGCAGACATTTATTGACTTCTAAGATCCGCATGCATTTGAGACTCTAAATTTTTATTTTTAGAGAAATTATGAATTCTTTTTAAATTTCTTATCATTCTAGATCACGCATTCAATAGAATAGTAAGGAATATTTAACATATAAAACTATGAATTTCCTCAAAGAAGTACACAGAATCCTAAAATTTGCACTTTTTCATGTATATAAATAGATAAGTCTTTTTCAAATCATTGTGAGTATTTTCTTTTACCAAAGCATAATGGGACATTAACCATGTACCACACCTTAGAGTATTATAATTTCATCTCCTAAATATTAGGAGAAATGAATGTGAATATAACACGTGGAATATGTATTACGTAGTACTCACCCTGTTCATCTTGGCAACTAGTATAATTATATAAGTTTATTATGGAGGAAACTAAAACTATATGGGTATATACCTCATACTGGTTATTTTCATATCATACATATGATCATATATTCTAGAATTTAGAATCTTACACAATTAAGGTGTAAGGAGTTATGTATGGATAACCCCTTAACCACCATGATACCTAATTCTATGCCCATGTGTTGAATGGAGTATGATCAGGAAATGTAATCACCCTCACATAAAAAATCTCTACCCAAATGTATTTTACCCAATAGGTAAACTAGAAGATAATGTGTCCCTTATTCATGTTAAAGAAAGACCAAAGTGTAGACTAGAGTGGTAGTGTCTCCAAATATGTCTTTTTACACTCATGTTACTAGGGTGTTGTCTTGTAATCTTATTAAGTTCATTTTTGTTCAATCCTATGTAAGTACACATTGATGATTCACACTAAATAACATCATTATTTTATGATCCTAGATTCACACTTTCAGTTACTTATTATTATTTATAGGATACACCAAATTGATATGAACTGATTGGTCATATAATCGACTAAAGTAAATGGACTACCACGTTATTTATGAATTATCATATGACGTGTCTCTATATCAAATTACATCAAATTATTATAGAGTAAAATTCAAATCTAATAAAACATACAATTTCCAATGTTTAAGAGATCATTTGAGGTCTAATTGCATGATGTAGAAATTCTTGATCATTAACACCCATGGCTACATAAAGGATATGATCAAGCATAAAGTACAGATGAAAGGGTAGGAAATGCCCACTTAGAGGGTATGATGATCCAAAAGGAGTACGAAAATGCCAGATAGAGGTGGTTGATGTTCCAATCACAATAAATCATGTAACACGAGCTTGCTTCCAATAAATTTAAGTTTCACACTCCGCACACTGTCATCGATCATTTGTATTAATTTGGAGTGCTTGGAGATGTTTATTATGAGTGGTCTCAATGAAATATAGCACATATTTTACTTATGTTGCCATTACATCCCTCATATCCCATTTTTTTATAATATTGTGTTTCAAATTGAGATTTGTTTTATGTTGGATAGGTTTTCATACACATATACAATAAACCATATTAACCTTCTGTTGTAAGGTTATAAATGATGTATGCACCTTTCCGTTAGTCATGGTCATAATAAGGTGTCTGACAATATGCTTCTTCCTCATGGACCTTGAGACTTTGCACACCTATCACTTGGTTTTAAATTTTGTTGAAATATTCTACATACTTTGACCAATCACAATTTAGCATATTTTGGTACTGATTATATGACTGATTAACATCATAATTTGAAGAGGGCCTGACGTACATGACATCAATTTGAAGAGCTTCCTTGGAGATCAATTATAATTTTCTAGTGGAAGTTTTCTAGAAATATATTTCAAAAAATATGAAAGGAGGTAATCAATAACTTATTTAGTTTATGACTTCTTTTAGTTTGCTAATTTTTTGTTGGGATTATATAAGTCTGATTTAAAGACAAAGATCATATTTAATGTAATGAGTCTCTTCTCTATGAATCATAGCATCCATACACTAAACAAAATGTATTTTTCAAATGGCATTTCAGATATGTTAATGCAAAGTGGAATTCCCCCCCTTACATATAGGAGTTCAGGTCAAATATCACATATATTTAACTTCATAATGAACTAGATTAGTGAAACATGTGTCATTTTTTTAGCCTAGTCAATCTATCTTTCATATTTTCTGGATGATTTATTGACAAAGCTATAGAATGTATTCTACAACTAGCAAAACTATGTTCTACAGATAGGATGCACAAAGGGATTGGAGATCTTATGTAATATAATAGTAACCATATACAAGTGATAAAATATTTTCTTTACTGTAAAAGTCAAAAGGTATTAAACACATCCTTCTCATCACCATGTGATGGTTCAAATTCTCTAATAATTTGTGATACATGTGTTAATATTTATATCGGTAGGACCTTGTGGTTTAGATCCTTTTGGATCCATGTCCACTTTGGCACCACCTTAAATATGTCATAGATATTTATCTAACATTTAAAATAAAATGATGTTGGATCTAGGAAGGTTGGAAGGATCCAATATATGCTCATGACTATTGAGAATTGTCTTTGTCCAATTGTATTATATATGGATTTGTGGACTGCTTCACCGTGATTGTGCTTCATTGGCTAAAAGACCAAAAGAAACTAACGGTGTACTCATGAACAACATCTTTATCGAAAACAATTTATTTACTCATGAATGACTAGACCAAATTATTTGATACAGTTCCTAGAGAAGATGCACTTTCTCAATTAGCTTCTTGGATATGTTGATTACCAACGACTAATTGAGAAAGAATCTTAGGGATTTCTTATTAGGTGTACCCACCAGGTGAAAATAACATATGAAAATTAAATTGACAATCTTACAATTTTATTGCGATATGAATTATTTTACTGTCTTAAAATATATAGTTATGATGAAATTCCATGAACAAAGAGGTAATGGAGGTGGAAGAAAAGAATGAAGGGGAGGAGGGATGTGGAGAAATAGGATGGCAAAAGGTAGGATGAGAAAAATGGCAGGGCCAAAAATGAACACATAGATGTGCATAACAACTAAAAATATATTGAACAGGAAACAAAGAAGTAAGAAATGGAGGGAGAAGGAGAAAAAGACGTTGATGAGGAAGATGAATGAGTGTAGGAGAAGAAGACATGGAGTATGTTATAAAAATGTCTTGGAGGAGGAATAGTGGAACTATTAAGTATAACAGGAAAATAGGTGGTGCAATAAGAAGGGGACAAGAACTGTCATGTAGAAAGAATGAAAGAGGTGAAGAAAGAAAGGAAAGGACTTAGGAGAAAAAGAAATACCATTTGCAATTACTTATGACATGTGTGAAAGGTCTTATGTGATGCTCATCTTGTACTCCAGTCTACAAGTCTTAGTGTCTTTTTTCCTTTGTTGTTTTCTTGATGATTTAGATAGTTTTTATTTGTTGCTTATCTATTTTAATATAGAAACAAAGGCATGTATACAGTTAGGTAAAATTTATTTATAGGCTTAAAATTAATAAAACATGAAGAACAATACTTGTTGATTTTCTATATTTTTCTAGCTCTAATGGAAGTACTTACATGTGCTAGATTGAAGAGTGTTGTCCAAATCAGTTGATGTCAGACCACACCAACAATTATTTGCATACTTTACCTATCTGTATCATGAGACTATTCTAATTTTTTAGATACCATATACACCTATTTAGAGAAATGTTTTTATGAAATCATCAAATAGACACCATGAAATTTAGCCTAAATTACAAATAAAAGTTCAGACATGAAAACCTCAACTAATAGTCATTCTCCTCTGTTCCCATTACTAAATTCACTTACTGTTTAAGTTTTAAATATATCATAATTGTTAATTTGTTCTCTGGAATACTAGTCACTCTTTGTTTAGTTATATATATTAAAAAAATTCCTCTTATAAAAATTTCCTAACATAGGATCTAGTGATTTTAATATTATGTGGTGCATGATTCAAAATGAAAAGGAGCTCCATTCATCCCAGGGAATTGAGTGAGTATTGTTTTCTAAAATTTTAATGTTAATTTACATATGAGTGCAAATGACTATTTTAATATAAATTTTAATCATATGTCCATTTGGAATCATTAAGTAAAACATGCATTCATTGTTTTGAGCATTGATATTCACTATTTATGGACTTGCAATGATTTACTCACTATCATTAGCATTTACACCTGCTATAATTTCCCTTCCTATTTTATGCCAACTAGAGTTTGTGTTTCTTTTATTTATATGGGTGTCATTGACTTATGTATCTTGTATTATTTTTATATAACCCATTTAATGACAATGGTTTTACCTTATAGGATTTAATGGCTAGAATAGATGAGTTGGCTGAAAATTAGGAATAGGCTATCAAAAAATACACTAATGGTGTCACAATTTATTAAATTTGCATATGCAAATATAGAAGTTGATGGTTTGATAACATGCCCATATATTAAATGTAATAACTCATGTTTCAAAAAATGGATGAGGTTTCATTGGATCTTATAGTGAATGGCATAATTGAGTAGAAAACATGTTGGGTAGCACACGGTGAATCGGTTGAAGAGACAAATTCTAATACTCGTGTTGATGTTGATGTTGATGTTGATGTTGATGTTGATGTTGATGTTGATGTTGATGTTGATGTTGATGTTGATGTTGATGTTGATGTTGATGTTGATGTTGATGTTGATGTTGATGTTGATGTTGATGTTAATGATGACGTTAATGAGGATGTTAATGGCATAGAGGGAATAATAAGGGATGGGCTAGGGTTTCCTGAGAGCTTTGTTCCTACGGTTGATCAAGTGGGTGTAATTGATGAGGATAATGGTTTGAGTAATGACATTTTGAATTTTTCAAAGTTGATGAAAGATGCAAAGCAGCCACTTTATGATGGTTTTGAAGAATTCTCAAAACTATCATTCACAATGTCATTGTTGTAGCTCAAAGGGTTTCATGGTTTGAGAAATAGTTATTTTGACAGTTTGATTACATTGTTATCAAACGCATTCAAGGGTTGCCATTTTCTAGAATCATTCTATGAAGCAAAAAAATATGTTACTGACTTGGGACTTGATTATATAAAGATAGATGTTTGAGTTAACCATTGCATGTTGTTTTGGATGGATCAAATGAATGAAAATAAATGTTTAAAATGTAATTACTCTAGGTGGAAGTACACTTCTCTTGATGACATAGTTAAAGATAAGTCTCCTACAAAGATTATGAGGAAGTTTAAAATGGGAAAAAAATTCCTACTAAGACTTTATGGTATTTTCCACTAATACCACGTCTGAAGAGATTATACATGTGCTATCAAACAACTTTAGAAATGAGGTGGCATAAAGAAAAGCAAACTGACGATGGTAGAATAAGGCATCCGACCGATGCTGATGAGTGGAAAAGATTTGATGAGAGGTATCCACTTTTTTTCAGTGACCCTCACAATGTCAGGCTAGGTTTAGCATCTGATGGCTTTAGTCCATTTGGAAAAATGAGCCTTCCCTATAACATATGGCCTGTTATACTCATACCATATAACTTACCTCTCTGGCTCTATATGAAGCAAGATTATTTAATTTTATCAATTTTGATTCCTAGGAAGAAGTCTCCAACGTATTAGATTGATATTTACTTACAGCCATTGATTGATGAGTTAAAAGAGTTATGGGATGTAGGTGTCCAAACATATGATGTTGTTTCAAAAAAATACTTTCAAATGTGTGTTGCAGTATTATGGAAAATAAATGATTTCCCTGCTTATGGGTACTTGTTTGGATGGTCCACCCAAGGTCAATTAGCATGTCCTTATCATAAGGATACATGGTCTCTTAGATTAAAATATGGGGAAAAATAATGTTACATGGGGCATTGTATATTCTTACCACAATATCATAGATGGAGGCATAATGGACATGCATTTTATGGGAAACAAGAAGCACGTCCTCCTCCTCTGGAGCTATCTGGAGAAGATTCTTTGAGTCAATTGAATGAAATATTTGTATCTAACCTTGGAAAGAGAAAAAAAAAATCTGTCTCATCCTTGGAAGAAGAAAAACATTTTCTTTGAGCTTCCTTACTAGAAAACTCTTCGGCTGCACCACAATCTTGATGTAATGCACATTGAGAAAAATATCTATGAAATTTTGATTAGCACAATCATGGACGTTGATGAGAAAAAAAAAGACAATTCAAAAACTCATAAAGATTTGAAAGCTATGAATATAAGGCAAGAACTTTTATCTAGAGTTGTAGATGGAAAATTAGAAGTTTCAGTTTCCTATTTCACTTTATCTTTAGAGGAGAAAAGAATTATTTGTGAATTATTAAAGAAAATCAAGTTTCTTGATGGACTTTGCTCTAATATGTCTACATATGTGAATGTTCATGAGAACAAGATTTCTGGCATAAAATCTCATGATTTTCATATATTTTTGCAAAAAATCCTTCCTCTTGCAGCACGTGGGTTATTTCCAAAACATATATTTGAGGCATTAACTGAGCTAAGTATATTTTGGAAGGAGTTGTGCTCTAAAGTTCTAAGTGTAGAAGATCTACAAATATTGGATAAACATATCACCATTACTTTATGGAAAATAGAGCAAATTTTTGTACCGTCATTCTTCGATGAGATAATGCACTTGCCCATTCACTTGGAAAAACTAGCAATTCTTGGAGGTCCTGTACAATAAAGGTGGATGTACCCAATAGAAAGGTAATTTCTAAATTTGTCTATTTCTTTTTAAAATTTATATTTCTAAAAATATACTTTTCTTGGGTAGGTTTCTTATAGCTTTAAAATCATATGTACAAATAAAAATCGACCGGAGGGCTCAATAGTTGAGTTGTACATCACTAATGAATGTTTAGTCTTTTCCTCAAGATATATGAAGGAGAATGAAATGAGATATTTCCAACCAAGGTACAATGATATCATAGAGACTTCAACATCATCACAACTATTAGTTTTTAAACAAATTGGGTGACCAGTATCAGTATGAACCATTAATTCCCTTAGTATTACTGAATGACTACAAGTGCACAGGTATGTTCTAGAAAACTCTGATGAAATTTTACCCTTTATAAGGTAAATCTATATATTTTTATATATGTTTTAGATTGTTTATTGACAGATTGTAATTTATAACAATTGTTTATATTATTTTAGTGAGCATAAACAAATTATTCAAGACATGGGTGTTGACAATATTGAGGCAGTACATGATATGTTCTTTTTGAAATGGTTGGAAAGTCATTTGACTATTTAATTACTCTAACTACTTCTATCACAATTAATATGCTTAATGTTATTGCACAATTTCTATTTTAATAGGTGTTTCAATTACATAAAGAAAGTCAGGTGGATGATGAACTTCTAAGTTTATTTCGTGGACCTGATAAGGAGGCATCATTTTATATTGCTTTATACATTAATGGATTGAGGTTTCACAATCAATATCGTGACCAAAGGTTGACAACACAAAATATTGGTGTTGTAGTTAAAGTGGAGACAACAACTAGACCATTTTTTATATTATGGTGTTTTAAGTGAAATTCTAGAGTTGATCTATATCGGTGGAAGACGAGTTCATATTTTAGGTTTGAATGGTGGGACATGCATAACAAAGAAAGAGGATTCGTCTCAGATAAATATGGATTTGTTTATGTAAACATAGAGAGTAACTTAAAAACTAGCAAGCCATTTATTCTAGCATCTGAAGCAGAACAATGCTTCTATATTCATGATCTTTCTAAGTAGAATTGGATCATTATTGTTGGATCACTACCACATGACTTGTACAACATGTCAAAAGAGAAATAAGGAGATGAAGATGTTCTTAATGAAGGACCCAAGTTCGAATAGTTGTGGCTTGGTAAGTCCCAATGAAGGACCCATGTTCGAATCATGTCGTAGGTGCTATGTGAAAAGTAACTAAATTTAATTAGGCATGAGAGGGGGTGACCAGACCACTCACTGCTCATGTCCCTTGGGTTTACATTTCTGGGGTGGGGTCACTGAAGTCACTCCTCCTCAGGGGTGGTTCCCAAGTAAATAAAAAAAAGTGCATTTCAAGAACATGAGTCTAATCCAACTATGGCTTCATCATTTTTATCAAATGCATTTGATATTCGTAATTGGAGGAGGCTTGATCTCATGAAATCTTTATCAATGGATGCTGCTAAGAAACAAGGATGGCTAGACAAAGATGGAAGTCATTTATGGGAATCAATCAACTTAATACTCTTTGTTTGATTTTCTTGAGTTGATTATGTAATTATACATTTCTTAAAATTGATGGAATTTGTTATATTTTTCCTTTTCTTTCTACCAAATTGGATATGATTTCATTAGGCAAGTGAATAATAATACTTCCTTATATATCATCATGAATTTTTAATATGATATTGCTTTATAATTGACATCTGTTTACGTATGCTTCTGCATAACTATGCAAAATAAATATAGTAAACATGGTCGATCAATATAGTACACAAAATAATTTTACAGGTAAATGTGAGGAACTTGTGGCTAACCATTGCAGCAACAACCAAAGTAAGTAGTCTAACATTCTAATATTGATAAGTGTTTTTCATAGATAAGAAATGAGACTTGCTAATGTTTTGATGTATAGATAAATTAAAGGAAATCTCTAGTAAAGCAGTGGCACAATGTGGTGGTAGAGAAGACCGATGACTAACTGGGGAACATGGTAAATTCTTTAACTATAGCAATTTATGTATCCAAGTATACTATTATTTTTCCTATTATCTATTTTCAAAATTTTATTTTTATTTTTATTTAAAATGTATTGTTATTTAGATGTTCAACACAAGGGGAAAAATCCCATTCAACTATGTCAAGATGAACATCAAGATGTCATGAAGGGAGATGACTTCCTACTGTACTTACAAACTATGGAAATTTTCTAAAGCAACAAATAAATGAAGGTAATGACGAATTTGTTTTTGTGTAGCAGTTAATTCTCTTTCTATTTTACTTCTACCTTTAACTCTACACTCTAGCACAAATACTTTGTATTTTTAAATGATTACTTTTTGTTATTTAGAAGCAAGCCATGTCACTCATGAGAAACAATCTCAAATGACTAGTCTAAGAAATCAACCTGAAGAAACTCATGGTGATAATTAGACTTTGTATTTTTAAGCAATTGATAATTACTAAATATCCTTTACAATGTGCAATCTTGAATAATTATTTTCACAAAATGCATTGAATTTCAGCAACAAAATGTGTTGTTCGAACGTAGTTGATAGTATTGTTGTTGTGAAAGAAAGTAAAGGGGAAATTAATCATGAAAACCTTTATCTAAATTGCATAAATAACTACTCACAACAGTCCAATGAACCAATATAAAATCAACCAAATGAGAACCATGGTAAAAGTCATTTTTGACGTCCTTAACAAAAAAAATACCATTTTATCCTTCAACTTAATATCATATTCATCTTCGAACAGATCTGTCAAAGAAGGAAAAGTCTACCAGAGTGGCGGTGCAATGTGGTCATAGAATAGAAGGATGATTAGTTGGGGAATGGTAAATGTTTCAGATGTAGCAATATAAGTATTTGATTGAGATAATTTTTTTGTAGAATCCATTTCTATATATTTTTTAATTTTGACTAAAATCTATTATAATCTAGAGGTTCAACAAGTTAATTCTCTTTCTACTTTACTCTATGCTCCAACACAAAAATATGTATATTTCTAAATGATTACTTAATGTTATTTAGGACCGAGCCATGTCACTCATGAGAAACAATCTCAAATGAAAAATTCAAGAAATCAGTCAGAAACTAATAATGGTGATACTTAGACTTCAGATTTTCAAGCAATAGATAAATATAAGTGCCCTTTACACTATGAAATCTTTAATCATTATTTTCACCAAATGCAGTGAATCTCAGCAAAAAAAGTTATCATTAAAACCAAGTTGAATGTGTTGGTTTTGAGAAAGAAAGAAGAGGGGAAATTAATCATGAGGACCTTTATCTAAATGGCATGCAAAGTGAAACACCTCTGCATATACATGCTTGAAAGGATCATGGTAAATATTTTTATTTTTATTTTCCATAGATGTATTCAGTTGTGTTTATACTTGTATGTAGTGATAATGTTGCTAATCTATAGTATGCACTACAAATAATTGTCTTGAAGGCTATATGGAGGATAACAATGCTTCAATATGGAGGAAAAATACTGGAAAGAGGATCTTGAGGCCTAAAACTATAAATGATTTCTCACAACAACCCAATGAACCAATTCAAAATCAACCAAATGAGAATCCTGGTAAAGTCATTTTTGTTGTCCTCAACTAATAAGCATACCCTTTATACACTGCACTGTTTTAGCATTTTGTTTTCACCTAGCACAGTTAGCTTGAACAAAAGATTTTTTTAGTTCATATCGACCAAATCATTTTGGTGTTGTAAAAGAAACAATAGGGGCACAAATTTGTGACGATGTCCATCCATATGACTTGCATTATGAAGCCACTCCTTATGTACATTGTACAGAGGACCAATGTAAAATTTAAATATTAAGATTTTCCATGTGTTACTATATATTTTTAATATATAGTGTTAAAGTTCCTTTTGCATGACAGTTGTTCAACATGATGAGCATGATTTCCCCACAGTTATGTATTATTGGAATCTTATTTATAATATTTTTTTGAAAATTTTCTAGGATGATTTCATTATTTATGATGAAGATTTATTACTCAATGAAAATAACTTAAGGATGCGTTACATATATCGATCTTTGGGAATAGCATGGCATGAATTTAAGATTGAATTGTGTGCTCTTTTTGACACTTACGCCAATGACGATGAAGATTTAAAAAATTGTCCTTCATATATGACAAATCTTATTGGGAGTTTCTTATTAAGATATATTGGAGAAATAACTACTATAATGTAAACATAAAATAAATATGGACAAACCTTCAGTATTTTGAATAACTTTGTCATTTGTCCATTAATACTCCTTTTTGTTAAAAAAAAATTAGGCTGCTAGTGCTCATAACAAAGTTAGTTATGACAAGCAATCAATGCTTCATTGCACTAGAAGAATTCGGTTTAGTATTATAGAACATGAAGATGTAAGAAATATTATATAGCAGTCACATTTACTTTGATGTGTAGGCGTATCTATGATTACATAATCCAAAATTCCATCAAATTTTAGAAGCCAATAACAATGGAGTTGCACCAAGTCTAATAAGGATGTTTGAGTTGACTCGAACAAGAAAAGACAAAAAGCTCGTTCGTGTAGTTGCTGAAGAGAAATTGGTATGAATATTTTCTTATGGAAATGATTGTTTTAACTACTTAGTAAAGACTATATGAATACATTTATAAATAACATCATTGTTTTTAGTCACAAATTGCAGATTTGGTGTGTTAGTGTGAAGAAGGAAGGAGTGGTATATGTGACAATGAAATATGCACGAGGATCTTTGGACCTGACAGATTAAGCTACATACGTATGCGTGGCCCCTCTTCCTAGAAATCTAACTTATATCAAATAAATACATAAATACAAGAAATAAGCAGAGGATGTATGAGTTAGACTAGAACATGCAGAAAAGGTAGCACATGATGCTTGGGCTAGGGCTGAAGAATCCAACGAGAATGCTAAGAAAGCACACACATGCATAAAAAATTTATATGCTATTCTGCATTCTAGAATGGATGGAAATCATATAGATCTTAGCAACCTTGAAGGTGAGGAGCTATATACTTCAACTAAACATTTACGAACACACGTTTTGGTCCTTTAAACCAAAGTTATCTTTTTGCTAGGTTGTAACTAAAGTTCTTGTTAGGTTATATTTATATTTTATATAGAAGGTTCTTGACTAGAACAACAATGTCTTATCCTTCCAGGTTTTGAAGTATGATGGGACTACATGAATATCATATAAGGACTGAAGACATATTTCATATTTGTGCAACACACACACATTCAGATTTATAGATTATTAAGTTTTTTAGTTATTTGGTTATATGAATTTTAGGGAAGAAAACCATATTTTTATTTTGTATAGGTAATGGATCAAATGCATTATGTGCTCAAACATCAGGATGTTTGTTTATTTTTTCATGTTGTCAGTATGGTGTCAAAAAGTTATATGGTTTTCTTGAATCTTGCTGTTAGACATCGTTTCAATGCATCCTTATACATTCTTTAAGTTTTTGATAGTAATATGTCATTGTCAAGTATTACTTATCACAAATTAGGAACTGCACAGAATTGTAGGAAAATAAGAAACAAACTTATCTAGGGGATAAAAAGGAAAGGGTAATACTACATCAATGATAAAGAATAATGACATTCTTCTTTTAGTTGAAGCAACATGTGCTATGAATGTTGAATCTTAATAGGTCTATTAATCACTACAATGAGAATTGAAGAACATGACTACAAGGATTTTTCTAATATCCTTAGAAATGTGAGGGATGCAAAGACTATTGTAGTCATCCAACAATTTTCCATTATGTAGAGAGGTACGTGGTTAGATGCTTTTTACATTTTTATATGTGCTTGGATTTATTTAGATGTAGCTTCTTGCATTTCCTATTATATTTGATCTTTCTTATGAATGGTTCCACAATCTACATTCCAGAATTAATAGTTGATGAAACAACCCATATTTTGAGGGGTCATCGTGAGCATTATGTACATTATATATATTGATGATGCTTCGATTATTCCCGCCCCTTGTTTTATCAGTATATCAAGTATCCTCTTCAAAAACATGCTTTTTTATTTAATGTGAAATATTCTCATGTGTGATTGATTTAAACTCCTTTCTGATTAATTGATTGGTATCAGCACTACATTGAGAGGGGCAGTTCAAGTCGCAAGTTTGCTCGATCATACTTTCTCAGGCATGTTAACTACTACCAGATTATTACAACTGCCACGTAGTTATTTGTCACTACAAGTAATAAAGGAAGTTGTAGTAACAGTTCCCGACATAAGATGCAATGTTAAGGATCTCTTAGTCAATTTTTCATGCTCAATTTTATTTTCCCTGGTTCTTTTAAAGATGAAAATGTTACAATGTTGTTTCACTCAATGCTTAGAAGTACCCCCCCATCTCTATTATGGACATGACACACACACATACATACACAAACGGTCTTAATCTCCCTTATGGGTCTGGTATTGGTAGGTAGCCTTAAATTGAAGTCCAATTGTTATATGTCTGACTACTCAATTTTCAGGTTATTCATATGATAGGATGGTACTCATTTGGCATGTGTTTGTGGGCTATAACACAAAAAATTGAAGGAGAAGATTAGGAGGGTTTATTCTTCTTCTTATTAACCATTATAGTGGGTAATGTTATTTATTTACCATAATCCACCACTATAGAAGTGAGAGATATCTCAACTCCTTATCCAAAATCAGGTAGGTGGCATAAAAGCTATTACTCAATTACTCAAGTTTCTCTACATTTTTTTATGATGCAAGGATATTTCAATCGTTCGGCTAATAACACAAACACCATGTTCATGTCAATAAAAATTTAGTAAACATGTGCTTCTAATAGTCCATTGTGATTAGTCTAATTTAATTAGGAACTAGACAAAAATCATGGTAACCAGATACCTAGACGGTGAAGGTGACTTTAGACTAAAGATTATGCCCAATGTTGTTGGCGGCCACTCATTAGGCATGAAAAGCCTCATGTAGATGTCTCTGGATATGCATTTGCTTCCTCATATTAATTTTCTATCTGAGTTATCTACCTTTCATTTTTATTTCATATGTAAGAAGCCACCTTGAACTCTTTGAAATTTTTTCAAGAGGAACATGTGATCTTGACTTTCTCCATTATAGATGTAGAAAGTTTAGTCTATTTCAGAATTATGCTCTGACTGATGAAGATATAATATCACTGGTTAGATCAGCCTAAGGGGAGGATTCAGATTGAAACTAACGTAAAAATAATGTTGAAGGAGGAGTAACCTCCTTGTCATCAATTCTCTAAAGGTTGTTAGTTTGGGAGCTGAATTACAGTCGACTACTATGTAGGTTACTGTAGCAGACCAATAATGCTTGACTACACCATCTCATGTACATTATAACCCTAATTTTCTTTTATATTTAGTACACCATCTCATGTTGGATGACTAATGACCCAAATTCTTCTGCTATCAAATTTTCCTATTGCCATTAGGGCATTGGGTTCGTCAAAATTTCTTCTGAACATGTAATATTGAATTTTTTATATCAAATTTCCCATTCTTCAAACAACCATCTCTAGGAACATCAGTTAGAAAACTTTTTGTTGAAGAGTCTTCACTCTCTTCTATGATCGGTAGTATAAGACTTATAGCATAGGCCCTCAACAGAAGGGACAACTTAGGTTAATTGTGCTCTGAAGAGACTCATACAATAATATGCTCGTTGGTTATTGAGTCTGGAGCACTAAAGATGGTCCCAACCAACTCTCGACTCATCGAAGGCTAAACATTCAAGAGAGGACCCTAGGAGCTCTTTTACCTTGAAGAAGGTTGTCACATAGCCAGTAAATGGGTAAACTTAGGCTTGCAAAGCAACATTCTTTATTAAGGTATCATGAATTTAATAATCTCCTTGATGTGTATAAACCTAAGGTATGGAAGTTATCATAAAGGATCTATAGGGATTTCATTTGGTGGGATAAGGAGGAGGTTCATCATATTCATCTCAGAGCATGTATAAAATATGTAAACCTGAAAAGAAAGGGGATTTGAATATCAGAAAGGCTAGAGATATGTGTAATGTTGGGCTGATTACAACTTTGTGGTCTATAGTTTCTATTGAGCATCTGAAATATTTATGTAGTATGTGTTCTTCAATGAGTTCTTTTTGTACTAAGCAATGTCTTTTGAGTTTTCTATGTAGTTTTTTGTACATGTTTAAAGCTATAGAGGACATTCTTGTTGTTTAATAGGCTGAGTTGAGGATAGACGATTTCATTATATGTATTTATTTTGGTTTATACAATGTATGAATGATCTAAAAGATTTATGGTGTCTCGCTTTATTTTAGATTAGCACTTCTATCCAACAAAGTCTGAACTGAAACATCTTTATCCGTTGGTGCAACACTACAATATCAAGAAGCCATGCATTGAAGAGATGTTCTATGATTTCTCAACAATGGACAAGTTATTGAATCTCAAACCCATAAGGAATTGTGAACATCAAGTTTGTCTCTTGCTATCCCACTATGTCTGAGACCTTTGATCACTGGCTAGATGTAGAATTGGAGGTATCATCCCTATCGTCATTGAGGATGACATTATATTGTTGGTTTATGTTGGGGAATATGACATCATATGCAAGTTAATGGGTGTGTTTTCCTATCTTTGCCTATTTTATTATTTGCTTTCCAATCAATGACATTCGGTATCTGGTTTATTTGGATTATAAATGTATAAGTTGAACTTGAAATCTTTCGCCTACGTACATTTTTGGATTAGCTTTTAAGTAACTTGTTTCAACTAACGTCTTTTATCTAAAATTGCAAGTTTCTCGATAGCTTGACATTTTTTTGGCCCTGCTCCCTGATTTTTTTTGGCTGCTATTGATCTAGGTGGCAACTAAATGGCTTTCTCTATTTAGTATTAGAACAAAAATCCATTTCTGCTACAATCTAGCTCAAGTTAATGGTTATTATATGATGAGATTAGTGACTAGCAGATGCATTTAGTTGACTGTGGGTGTTGTGGATGTCATTATCTGATGATGAACACATACTCATTATGTTTTTGTTGTTTTGCTAGATGTTTAGCTATTTTTGAAGAGCATAATTATATTTTGATCTAGGAAAATTTTCAAATGCAGATCTACTATACATGTTCAATACACTGTTGTTTGACGATATGATACAAATGTGGATTTTTTTTGGAGGTCATTGCTTTGAATGATCTTATTAATTGCTTGGAGTATGTTTTGAATGCTTGGTATTTACAATTCAAGATGGTATTCCCTTATTAGCTATTGGTGATATTAGCTGATGTTTTTTTAGTCGATTAACTGATGATTTGTTGTTAGATTCTGAAATGTTCACTTGGTACCTTACATGTCTACTAGTTGTTGTACACTTTGGTGCCCCAGTGATCTACATATTTGATTCTTTTAATGTATAACTTCTGTATGTAAAGAAGGTACCACAAAGTCAGTACACAATCTCAAAAGGTTAACTAATAGATGAATATCACTACAAGGTTTTTGTTTATATTAGATGTTTATGCCTATTTATCTTTTTTGTTTTCAGATAAAAAATCCTCATATGCAAGCACCACATAATGATTCCTAAAATTTTTCTTTACATTAGATGCTTATATGTTGATTTATATTTTTTATTCTCAGATCAAAACCCCTCAGGCAAGCATCAAATAAGGATTCCTACAAAGAAAGCAGTCATGAAATGTTACTGGTATTATCCTTGAGTGCTCTACAGTAAGGCCAATCAACTTCTTGAAAGAGACTTTTTATAATACATATTGTAAACTTGGTAAGTAACATGCCTAATAATGCCTTTTACATAGGACTTATGTTTGATTCTAGGCTAATGACCATTTCATTTGCCTTTGTTACAACTGGTGATGTTGCTACTTTTTACATAGCTATGTCATTGGCAATTCTACTACTCCCTCTAGATTTCCCACCCAAATGGACAACTACATCCTCGAGCTTCTTTGATTGGTTTTTCCGTTAGACACCCAAGCCGACAGTGAAGACAATTATCAGGGAGAAAGATGGGGATCATGTGTTCATTGTTTCCAAGTCAACATTAGACAACAAAAATCAAGGAGTCCTGGGTGTTTCAACATATTAAACCGTGTAACTGAGTACTATATGTGAATCAGACGGTTTGTTAGTAGTTGCTGCCAATATTTGGTTTAGGAGGTGTCATTGTTTGTGTTATTCATTAGTCATGGGCAAGCTGCGTTGTAATTCCATGTTGTGGTGTATAAATCACTTGACTAGTTGTATAAATACTCATTATTAATAAATGAAAATATAGTCTCTTTCAATGTGTTACGAGATGTGAATATGTTGTATTCATTGTGTACAATTCGAATGAATCAAAATATGTAGGTAAAAATGTCCATTAACAGGCATATAAAATTAATGTTGTCATAAAATCATATTCTCTGGCATGTTAGCCATGTCGTTAGAGTCATATAAAATGTGTTTATGGTATCATATCCTAACATGTTAGTCATGCCGTAAAAACTATACAAAATGTCCTTTTCAAACTACTTTACGACCTTATATTATAGTAGTCATTGTGTGCATAGCCGACATCTTGAAAAATGCCATAATCTTTTTCATGACTTAAAATGATGTTTATCCGACATTCTTGAAATTGACAGAAATGAATGAGGCCGACATTATGTTGGGCTTTTTATAGAATTTTATTTTTCCATTGAAACTGGGATTTGTTGTGGCATTAGTTTTATCATTTATTTTATTACATGCATTGTGAATATTAAAAATGATTAATGTGCATATCCTATCATCTTACGATCCCACAAATATAAACACATATATTTGATGTGATATATATGCAATCAATATATGTCACCCTAAAAGTGTTTTGATGGTGGATGTATGTGTGTCTATGGCATGGATTGTGTGTATGGTTGTTTGGTTTATTTTTTGTTGTTACTCAGTTTTCATACCAAGCCTTTCCCCTCTAAAATGTAAATTAACATTCCTCTTCCTATATTCCCCTCGAATGTAATTTGAGATTTTCCCTTTTACAATGTAATATGTAATGCAATAATTTTAACTTATGTTTCATCATGAGAAGACGTTCTCATCAGATAAACTGACTAGCTCAAAAGTTGAACCGATTGACTGGAGGATCGAGGAGGCCAAATGAAAGGAGGAACCGATTGACTGGTGGTCCAGCCAATCTCATGAAGGAGTCTAGACATCGCTTGAACAAAAGACCAGACCATTGATTTAAGAGACCAATAGACCGACTACGAGTCATATCAATCAGCTCAAAAATTGAACCGATCAACCCAGATTGGTTCTAGTACAGATTTATGCAAATATAGGTTGTACAAAAGATGTGGACCTTAGGTGGTAGTGATTCCATGTGGATCCATGAAAGTTCATTCGTATGACCATAACCATCACTCATATATTTCTAATTGCTTGTTTCTCATTTGTGGTTTATATCATGTATATGATACATACTATAAGTATGTGGGGATTGGATATGTATATATATATATATATATATATATATATATATATATATATATATATATTTATATATGAAATCCCTCAATAAATATTGACTCTTAGATGATTTTCATAGGAAACACACATAAAAATCTTGATCAACCAAGTGTTGGAACGCCCTAGTTGATCTCCTTTATACTCAACAACCTCCCTACCCATCATCTTGATGACTTTAAGTCACATTACGCTCAATTAATGAATCAATTGATATTAAACATCACTTTGTACTCATATATGACCTTAATCTGAGTTTTGAACTAAGTGACATAATTATTATGTGTCATCAAGTTGTAAAAAAATTGAAACCATTCAATTGACTCTTTTTGCTATCAAATGTATCTCATTTTGTGGATAATTCAATTATCTTTTCAACAACATAAAAATTGCCTCAATCGGATCATCCTAACATGGCTTATTGAACTTTGAAAAATTTATCTTGGTTTTATCACTAATTTAATATGTTTCTGAGCCAATTGGGCCCAATTGCAGCACAGCCAGGTCAAGGTGGGCGCGTTTGCTAGCATTTCAACAAATCTCAACCTTTGGATCATAAAACCCATGGATTTCCCCCCGATATGATGGTCGATGGTCATCCTCAAGCTTGGTCTATACAATACACCTGCCATTGTAGCAACTCCTTTTGCATCCTCCAATCTGTGGTGTTCGACCCTCTTTTTGGAGCAACTGAGACCCTATTCACATCCTTCCAGACTCCCTCCTTCTTTTCCATTTCTTTCCCCCTTCATTTGTGAACCCTATCTCTCCTTTCATCTTCTTCTTCTACGTATTGCTCCATGGTGGATCCATGGATGTAGATTTTGGGCATTCTCTCTTCCTCCCCCCTTGGCCCCATGTTTTAACCCCATCACCTTCGGAATCCTGAGTTGAAGCCAACAGACAGGTTTTCATGGTCTCACATGTCTAGATGCCCCTTGCGCTCATATCTCTGATGACCCTCTTTTGTAGGTCACCACCGTGATGAGTGGGTCCTTGTGCGAGTAGGTGCAAAGGAGGGAAGATGCCCCCATCTATTGATTGTAGAGGAACCATGATGGCCCTAGGACCGACGACCTGGATTTCAGTACATCTCACTCCCCCTCTCTCCGCCTCATTTGACCAGGGTCAATGGCCTGCGTGGGCATGTGCCAACGCTCCACGTGGTCAGCCTACTCCCCTTCCACTCACAGTCTTTTCAGCGGCCAATAACTGATCGAACAAATCAAGGGCCAGGTTAGGTCCAGATCATCACTGTGCAAGGTAGCCTTCTTCCTTTCTTCTTAGTTTCATTCTTGAACTTGAAAAGGGCATATATCCTCATTGTTTGGGCCATTTTTGTCATATAATATATGAATATGCATCTCGAGAACAAGATTTTTTCAATGGGACTTGTATAATGAGTTGTTTCTTCTTGTAGTTCCCCTAATATGCAAAAAAATGGTGGCTTTTGATCTTGTTCTTCATGCCTTATGATATTTAATGCTCAAGTTTGATTCCTAATGCCCCAAGTTTGTATGTTAGCCTAATATAAGTCACTTGAATATATATATGCATCATGATTCTAACTTTATTCACCCTTGAACCCTAAAATGAGTTAATGTTGTCTAAATGGCCTAGTATGAACATATATGTAAATCATCCCTTCTTTTATGTAATAACTTGTTCAAGTGTGATTCAAATATCTATGATTGTTCTGAATTAGTTGATGTAACCCTCATATGCAATATTTTTCTATCATCTCCTTTCTTGGACCATAATGTATATCTTGTGACACTTAATGTGTCTTAATATGACCTTATGTGATGAATGGTAACCCTTATGCTTTTCTTGATCTAAAGATGCCCAAAGATGTTTGTTTGCCCTTGAAATTAGTAACTTATCATTTCACGTATCTCCTTTTCCCTTGTGAATCATTCATGTGACCTAATGGGTCTAAATTCCCTAATCTTAACTTGAAGTGTGATCTAGTATACATGTTGATAACCAAGTCTTAAATCTTGTACGAATCTTACCCTAATGATCATCCATGCTATATTATGCTTTGATATTAGTAACTTATTGATGTCTATGACACATAATACAAGTAGAAGCCATCCATACTCTAATTATGACAATCATACATGATAATGACTCTAAATGGTTAGTCATAACAATTTTGATGTTGGAATTATCTATCTTGCTCAAAACATATGATTTCTCTATTTAGGATCTTGAAATCATAATCATATATCCCCGATATAGTGGTGATATGTCACTCGAAGTGCTAATGAACCCACAACATATTATATTGATTGATAATGCCTATGCATGACCTAGTTGAGATATTGAAATCAATAATGAATGACATGATGCCTAGATCTAGGTGACACATCCAACCATCATGATTATGATTAAATCACACCTATATTTCTGATGTTAATTCTATTGTACTTATTTATAATGTCAGGATCTCTATGATGACCCAATTGCCAAGATCTAGTCATTTTGCTAATTATGGTCTTCTAATCACATTCCTAATCTTGTATTCTACTTGCAAGGTACATTTCTCTCTTGACCCTACTATGTTATTAGCTTGGTTAATGTATGCCCGTACGAATGATTGACTAGATATTACTTGATTGATCTACTTTTTCCCTATGATGTTTCTAGCCAAGCAATTTTTTATATTACTCTTACACCTATGTTTACTTTCCCTTTCATAGCGTACTTATTTCTTTAGCATTAATATGTTGTATTTATCGATTTTTTGGTTTCCAGATGAAGATCCATTGCACTCAAGACTCTAAGCTCTAAAATGAATCACCTATGGGTATACTTTAATATAGAAATGGGTACATATCTCTCTCTCCTTGTTTAGTATCTTGTTATCTATTTAGTTTTATTATTACTTTTTTATATATATTTCTTGCGTGAAATATGTTCCATTCTATGGACAGGCGCCCAAGTCCACTCACCTTTAGCTATATAGACATTAGGAGTGCGGATTAGGGTAACAAATGACTGTATGACAGTACACCATCCATTCTTTTGACTTAGTATTTAGAGGGGAAAACTATTGACACTCCATTCTTGAGTTTACTCTAATACCATTATCAAACTAGTGAAATTGTGAAAACTATGGAATAAAGATTACTAATCAATCAAACATATATATGTGGATAGACTTAACAATAAAATAATACTCAACACTGAATTGTGGGCCTAACCATAATCATCAAAATTTGACTGAAAGGTACTAAAGGTTACCCTAAAATTAGAGAAAGTAGTACAAACATATTATATGTGTCAGTAATATTTTAAGATATATCCTGGTATAGGAAAGATGATTCAATGCAATACTCAACATATCTAAGTGAGCATGAAAAATCTACATCTAAGATCAAATAGAAAAATACTATTTGAAATTGATAGTCACTTAATGAATTATCAAAAAATGATTATATATATCATGCTTAAAGGTAAAAATACAACAATTCAAACATGAAATTCCTCTATGCGAAGGTTGCCAACCCAAATGGAGATCTGATTAATGGATGCTTCACTATGGACTACCTTTCTTAGATGTGATCAATAAGGACCTTGACATGAGATAGTCCCATAAACTAGTACCTATCACCTAGCATTAGGTCTTCAACTAAAGTTCATATAGTACATCTTGAACATGCAAATGAAAATGTTCCCTAATTGTATCTGGGTTGACATCATGTTGCAACTTCACTATATTCCCACAAGGTATAAGATTAGGAAAGGCACATGCGAAGTGTGCACCCTACCTTAGGAGACAAAATCACATCTCAATCCAACTTGAGGTTCATTAGATTCAAGCCAAACTAGGACCTGGGAGGTAGGGCACCCACTTCGACTAAACCCCCCTTCCACGCCTACACTATATCCGACCAACACGACATTTTTGTGATCATAAACCTCCAAAAGAAGAAGGACTTTTATGCACATAACCTTATCTCCATGTGCTTCCCTCTTTGAGAGAGTCGATCAAACCATGTCCAAAACATGTCCAAAAGTAGGGTGCCCACCTTCCCCCATGCTTTTATCTCTTACTAGTCAATTCCAAATCATTAAAATGTGTTCATAATACTACACAAGGAGGGAACCCACCTAGAATTCACCCCCTAAAATTTCTCACCTTGGTGGTTAACTCTTCATCATTAAAATGTGTTTAGGACATTCCGTAAGGAGGGAAGACTCTTAAATCACACACCTCTGCCTCTCAGTTGCATCTAGGATATGAGAGGTTCCCCTACAAATCCTAACCACATATAATACCATGGCCTATATATATGTCTCCCAACTCCCTTTTATAGGGACTTTGGGAAAGATCTCCTATATTGTCATTCTAAGTGATTAGTCTCAATTGAGAGAGCCTACCCTTTTTTATGACAAAACCACATGATTGACCCTTATCCCACTTCCATTCTTTATGACAAAGGATAAAACATCATTCATTAAAGCTTGTAGCTTTGTCAAAAAACCAACACATAGGTTGGTGGTGTAACATAACCAAGGCTACAATGTCAGTTTCTCAATTTACCATGATTGACACAAGAAACACAACATCTGTTATATAATGTAAATGAAATGATGCTATAAACAACACATGGCATCTATATTCCATGAAAACTCAACTCTATAAACTTCATTTTTCCGCTAGTTTTTTGGTTTCATGAAAATTTCTATAGCATTTGTTTCAAACATAAAAATTTTAGATGCAATATTATAACCTTGTTTTAATAGTAATACTAACACCATAGACTCTATCTTATCAATATTTTTTTACAAAGGTTGCTAACATCCATTTTATATAAGAAAACTCATGACATAAAATTCTCAACCTTATTTTATACATATTACTGACATCATATATATGTTTTATATAATAAACTTAGGTTAAATACATGTCATTAAATATGCCTTCCGCAAACCTACAAAACCTACAATAGAACACATATACAACCTATTGTTCACTTGGACTCACATTCACATCTTTTGAACATGCTTTCACATGACCTCATCAAATCATAACATATCCACTTGCATTCACATGAAAAGCTCATCAAATATATTACTTTCATTTACATGATTCACTCTTCAAATCATACAATAATTAGATCATTTTCATATTATACATGTAGTCACACATATCTAAGTCATTCAACAAAATGAATAACACTTATAAGACTTTGTTGACAAAACTTGACATAAAAGAATGTATTCACACATCAGATTCAAAAGAAATGTTTTACCAGAACTTGAAGTACATAATCATACTGACTGAAAGTGAACTTATTTTAAGAAAACAACCTGCCCAATCTTCATGTACTGCATTTGGAGTAACATTGAGTAAGTTTGAATGTCATCATCCTTAAAAATAATTTTGTGTAATTATGTAAGAATATAAAATGATGTTTTAATATAATCCAAATTATACATTTTAAACTTATGATCCCAGTGTTAACTACTTTTTATATATTTTTATGTCCCTTCACTTTTTCCTATAATGATTTCCATATACTTCATAACGTAGTATATATAGTTTATCCATTGTCTTGGATATGGCACTAAAAATAAGATTTATGTGAAATACTATTTAATAAAAACATGCATATTTGACATAAGTTTCAAGGTATCAAACTACCTTGGTATTCTTCAAATTTACTAGTTTCACATTTTGTTTCTAGCAATCATTTGCCTTCACAGAATGCTTCTATGCCCCAATAAGTTAAATGAATAACATAGTTGATTGAGTAGGTAGATCATAATGATGAAATAGCAATTAATACATTTATGCATAAATATTTATAATTAATATACAATTGTGATTCTATACAATGTTCCCTTTATATCATACACAATGGGTCAACATAATTCCCCATCATAAAGATTGGGGTGCACCAAAAATTCCGAGTGTTGGTTACTAAGAAAGAACATGACAAAGAAAAAGAAAACAAAAAACTTCCATATTAAAAATTATGTTATAGTTATAGTTATACATTAAGAAATAGTACTATATAATTGATATTTACCTAACATTAAAAGGATATTGAATCATGTTCTTCCTTGTACTAGCAAAACACTTAGACGAAGATGATGGTTATTTTATTACAGCATGTTAATCACTAAAGGAATTTGGAATAACACATTTATTATTTGATAATCCATAGTCTTCTCAAATAAAAAGATGTAAGAACAATTTTAATTGTTTAATATATGTAAAATATTTGATGATTTTTATTCCCATGGGCTTACTGAATTAATAATCTCTCACTATATCTATACTTCTATTATGGAGGTATATAGTCATTAGAACTAAAATAGCTCTAGAATATTTTGAAGGAAGACACTAACATTCATGTCTCAACCAAAGTTAGTATAAAGAATATTTACAACCACATTAAACCCTGGTTTGACTACTAAGAATCATCATTATGCTTCACTTTATTAATAATTGACACTACCAATTTGTCAAATGTGGGTTGCAGAATTAAAGGTGGTCTAGGATTTGGAGGAAGATCAGTAGGTGCCTTCTTTATTTGTCATTTTTGGATCTATTATATTTTCCTGATATAAATCAAATTCTTATAAATAAAAGTACAAACCATTCAGAAATAAATATCTAATAGGAATTTTGATGAACCTTCATATACAAAAACTACTTTTCTAGGTCATACCATTGTATGCTTCTCCTACTATGTTGTATTCAATATGAAGTATTGATATTGGTATGCCTACCATTAACTCATACACAAGTATGAAAGATACCCAAAGAATATCATACACCATAGGTTTTCAATAAAATGTGTCATCGAGGGCATGATAGACCTACCCTCTGTGACAATATGCAATGTAGATTTTGCAGTCACAACTTGGAATTTTATACCCATATTACATTTTAATAGTGATATCTAATAATAACACAACATATATATTGAATTCTCATATTATTATACCATTAAGATACTTAATTTGACCCATTTTGGAAGGTAGTTGGGATTACTCTCGCAAACGTTTGATGTCTCAAGTATGATCTTGTTCCTCATCATTGAACAATCCTATTGCATTTTTAGTTTGAGAACGTTGAGAAGGCTAAAATGTTCTCATACATTCTTGTTCTTTCTACTATATATTTGTCTCATTTCCTCCTATTATAGACACCCTTCATCCCCTTGACTATATCTAAATATGTGTTGGGAAGAGTCAGAATAATATTTCATTCCCACACTAGCTCCCACTCATGTGACATGAACATGAAGCTCTTGAGAGCCAAGAAAAACTATAAATTCATCCCTTTGCCCCTGGGTGATGAACTTCCCTTCTTTACTTTTCACATCGAGCTCTATATTGTTACAATTAATGCAATATCTAGAAAAATGTAACAATTAGAAAATAAATAAACATTGCATTATTAGAGTTGAACTTCAGCATTTTATGTACCATATCCTTTATGAAAAGTTTGAATATCTCCTAAGAAGGTTGTTCTAAAATCCAATCCTCATGGTAGGGTGGACATGGAGTTGGAGTGTGCTTGATTCATTCATGGATGACATTTTCTACTTATTTTGTTGATGCAAGGCATGTCCACCATGCTCTAAGTGATGGTCATGCACATGGTACACAAGACTTTCTTTCTGGGCCTCATGGATAATCTTATTAACTTTAAAGATATTCTATACTACAACAAACTTGTGGATGATAAACGTTTGAGTAATAAGAAAAAGTCACACGATACATTAATATACTCCATATCTTGAACTCGTACAATTTCCTAGACGTGAGAAACTTGTTCCATGCATCAAGGTCAAAAAAATGATATTGTGCAATGTATAATTCTTTATCTTTGCATTAGTAATCCAATCTATGATGAGATTGTTCTTAAAATTCCTTCACATACTACCCCATCACTGTAGTATCCTTTATGATGAACTTTTTCATATGACTAAAAAAGACTCTTCAAAATTACTAGAATTGGTAAAGTAAAGAAAAATTCAGAATTGACATATGTAGTATAAATTCATATAACTCATACAATATATACATACATATATATACCTATCCTTCCACAAGAAATCTTTCATTTTAACTTTAGCATACAATTGTCATGTACTAGATTTTAGTTGCTTTTTCACATTCTATTTTCCATGTAATTGTTGCATAATTGCTCACTTTGATATTATTTATGTATTGTTTATCATTATTAGCTGGTGAAACACTATTGCATCAATTAATAACTATTTTCATAGAATTATGTTCAATTATCAATTTTTATTCCGACTTATGTTGATTTTTCCTCATTTTAGTCTATTTGATCACTTTCAACAAAACTCGGTGCTACCGAAACAAAAGTCAACGGTATTGACATTTTGCAAAAATCCAACAAGAAAGCTAGAGAAAACTCGATGCCACCAACTTTCTAGTCAGTGGTATCGACATTGTGTCGGTGCAACTGCCACCCTAGTCAGTGGTACTGAATTTTGCACCTAGAACAAGTATGAACTCACCAAAATCAGCTTGATGATACTGAAGACAAGTCAGTAGTACTGACACTTATTAGGGTTTCAGAAATCATTCAAAAACTTGGTACCACTGACCTTTCCACCATCGAATTTCTAGTCAGTGGTACTAACTTTGCTTGATCAGAGCAAATTAAATATTAAGATAGATCTGATAACTGAGACTTAATGATGACCAAAGCCTCACTTATGACCTAAGGGAGTTTCGCTAAAAAGAAAAATCATGTTCTATGTTGTTGCAACATAGCACAGAGCCAAGAGAGGAGGAGATCATTTAGACTAGTTTCTCTGGGTTTTTCATTAGTCTTTTGATGTTTATCTTGTTGTCTCTCTCTTCCTCTATGTATTTAGTGATACATATCATGTGGGGCTAATCCCCTTGCTCCTTAGGACTTGGGAGTAGATCGGTTTTGGGTTGCATTTGACTTCCATGATTCAGTATATTTTTTCCTTAATTCTTGAGATAAATCTCAGATTTCTTAATGAATTGCATGTGCCTGATCACCATAATGAATTTCTTAGACTGTTAAATGCTTCAAGAGAGGGATTAAGGGTTGGACAGGCCATTGAATTCCATATTTAATACCATGACTTGGGAGAAGGCCTACAACTAAGAAGAGATTACTGAGAGATCAATAATGTACCTAGCTAATTCTAAAACTGCTATAGAAGTGGGATTCGACTTAGTGTAGGTAGTGCATTATGATGCGGGAGTGGGAACTACTTTCTACATGTCCTTAATCTAGAGTTATGAGTAAGTGATTGTTAATGAAATGGAGTTAAATGCAATGCATATCATGATGAAACTGTAATCCTAAAGAATCCACCAATTCTTGTTGATATTCCATTTAATTTATATTTCAATTATTGTCTTTAAATATAAACAAAAAAATCAATCACTTTTCCCTAGGCCTAGTTGATTAGGTTATAGTTAGTAGTAGTCTCTAGAGTATGTTTCCCTCATTCCTGATGCACTGAATAATTTTCACTTTTTACAGGTTATTTTATTATGTATTTTGTGTACTTATTGCTCATTTGGAAGATATTTGGAGAGATTATCATTATTAGCATGTGACACTTAATTGCATCCAATATTCATTATTTTTATTGTTCCATATTGATTTAACATTATTTGTGGAATATATGTTCTTTCTTCTTAAATTTTAGGAAAATTGATAAGAATTTACTCAGCTTAGTGCAACATATAGGTTAGTTGGTGGTACAAAATTGGAAGAAAGGGAATAAGGATGAATCAAAGAAACATTGTGGTACTGATAGAAGAATCGATACTATTGAAAAGTCAACAAGAGCACACTAAAAGAATCTCAGTGTGTTGATGCCCAAGTCGGTGGTACGAACTAGAATTGGAAATTCAATAAGAGAAGGCAAGAAAAATCTCGTTGTATCGACAGTTATGTTGGTGGTACTGATAGTTCAAAAAGAATTGTGAAGTTGAGAAGGCCTTGGTACAACCAACACCCTATTGGTGGTACTGACTTGTCATGAACAGGATAGATTAAAGATCATAGTTAATCCAACAGTCATGACATAATGACGCCCAAAGTTAATCCTATTACTAGGGAGAGTGCAGCCAGACCTAGGGATCACATTCTATTCCATTGCACGACATACAAGAGTCAAGAGAGGAGAAAAGAGAAGAGACAACCATGTCCCAGATGATTTGAGCATTCCGGTAGACAAATTTACATCTGAAAGATAGAAAATCACCACATACTTTAGAGGGAGTCATCTAGACCACATTGTTCAAGGCTTACTTTAGTTCTCTAATGTTTCCTACATTTTCCTTCTCTCCTTGCATGTGTATGACAATGGAAACTATGCGAGGCTAATCCTTTTGTTTCTTAGGCTTTGTAAGTATCCTGGTTTTGTATTGTAAATGACATAGATGAGTTAATGTATATGTTTTCCTAATTTTTGTACATATCTCTATGACCGCTTCACGAATTACATGTGCTAGATCACCATAAGTGATTTATTAGACCATTAATTTCTTAGAGAGAGGGATTAAGAGTTGGATAGTTCATAGAGTTACATAGCCTAGACTACGCTTTGAGAGAAGGCTTACAACTATGGAGAGGTAACCAAGACGTATCATTAAAGCATCTAACTAATAACAACTTTTTTATGAGAGTGGTATTTGTATTAGATTAGGTAGTGAATTACACTACAAGAGCAGGTCATTCTTGTTGCATGTCTCCTGGTCCAGGGTTAGGTAAATTGAATATTGATAATTAATGTTAAAAGTTGTATAAACCATGGTGAAATTGTATTCTTAAGGAATCCATCCTATCTGTGATAACAACCTTAGTAACTTAGTTGAATTTTTGCAATTAGTCAGTTAATCAACCAATCACATTTTTTACAGGTCTAGCTGATCGAGTCATACTTAGTAGTAGTCTTTGGGTTCATTTTTCCTCGTGTTCGATATTTGGGCCTCTTTTGGCCTAAACTACTTTGATACATGCACTTGAGTTTAAGATGTGTAGTAAACACACATCAAATTTTTGGCACCGTTTATGAGGAAATGGCAACCCAACACTGTGAGTGTTGTGGCTATTTAATCTAGGCCACAATTTTATTTTTTTTCATCATTTTTAAAGCTAAAAAATCTAATTTTTTCATTATTCAGTCACTAGTATCTTATTCTCACATTGATATTATTATTTTTAGGTAGTAGTACATGGTTCAAATAAGGACCACCAACTATGGAGAGATAAGCCCTATTAATTTCAATGTAGAGGAACTCTGATGAAGATCTTAGGAGTGTAATAGCTCTATAGGAGGACTGATCCAAACTCCACCACCATAGGTGACTCAACCAGAACAACCAAAAATGAGGGATTAATGTGGAAGCTAAAGAGAAGACTATCTAGGAGAAGATAAAAGAATCTTCTTCTACATCCCAGTTGGGTTAAATCAAAAGGTAGGCCATCAATGTGGGAAGTTAAAAGATAGGCCCAGGTCTGGTAGTGCTGGTTAAATCACATGCTTTCCATTGTCATAGTATGGAGGACCCAATGACGCAGATCAACAACTTTGTAGAAAGTTGTAAAATGGTAAATATTGATAGGGTTCCAACAATAGTAATATACCTAAAGTTGTTACTTTCCTCATTATCACATAATGCAAAGTCGTGTTCATTAACCCTTCTGCCAAATTCAATAGAACCTAGGATCAGATGATTGATGTATTCTTTGAGCATTATTTTCCACCCTAGAAGATGAATGAGCTAGCTAAGAAGATCTATAATTTCAACCAACATGCAGAGGAGTTGTATTTAGAGGCATGGGAGAGATTCCAAAACATCTTAAGGAAAATCCATCATCACGAGATTGACCTTTACAGCCAAGAAAAGACCAACTACTACGGGATACATAAAGGAGAAAGAACTTCACTGGATAGCGAAGGGTCTTGATTGTTCCTCAACAATAAAGTGACTAGGTGTCATGAAATATTGAAGAACATGGCTAAAAATCAGTCATGTGGTGAGGAAAGAGAATCCCAGCATTAGTTAAAAAAATTGGAGAGGAGTAGGATCCAAAGGGAGTCTTAAGTCATCATGACATTGATTGAGAAGTTAGACAAAATTGCCAAAAAATTAGACAAGAAGTCTGGAAATTCATCTGAAGGTAAGGAAGAGGAATGCATGATATGTAGTAGCAAAACTACAGGGGCAAAAATGAATACTCATGAAGGAAGGATCCAAAATTTTCTTAGAAGGATCCTAATAACTTTCAATAGTTATCATTTCAAGAACAATAGGCCAAGCCACAACAAGGTAGCACATAGTAGCAAGATAGGGGCCCTAGTAAAATAAACTACAATATTGAAGACTTGCTAGGCAAGCTGGTCAGTATGAATGAGGCAATGATTGATCAAACACAGAGAGACTTGCAAAATCAACAAGCTCAGATTCATAACATTAATAACTAAATTTCTCACTTGGAAGCAGAAGTTGCATCCTTGATGAAGCCAGGACAATAAAGATTCCTATAAAACATTGATATTCCATCTAACAACAAGACATGTGAGTGTTGCTCCACAATGAGAAGAAATTGCTGAATGAACATAGGAAAATCCCAAAGGCAAACAATAAAGGAGGTGACACGACACCCGTGTTGACAACTGAACCACTTGAGTCAGACACCATATCATAGGAGAAAGGATCTAGAGAAGAGGATGAAGAGTTAGAGGAGACTTGAAAGAAAACATATATTCCACCTCATCAAAGGAAGTTGGTGACTCCAGCTCCTTTCCGAAACAACTTGAAGGCAAAGAAGTTTGACTAGAAATTCCAGAAACTTCTCGACATCCCACTTATTGATACAATAGAGCAGATTTCTTCCTATGGAAATTTTCTAAAGGACATCATCAACAAAAATAGGAGGATAGGTGATTCAAATGTAAGGGTCTTGAAAGAGGAAGTAAGTGCACTTATTTAGAGGAGATTTCCCCAGAAGAGGTAAGACATGGGTTATTTGAATATACCATGTTACATGAACAAGACCAAGTTTGGGGAAGCTCTATTAAACTCACGGGCAAGCATTAATCTCATGCCCTTGACCACTTTCAAGAAGTTGGGACTGAAAGAATCTAGGTAGAGCAATATGAGCATCCAATTAGCAGACAATTTAGTGGTTAGGTCATATGGTATCTGTGAAGATGTTCTAGTCAAGGTTGATAAGTTTGCGTATCCAGTAGATTTTGTAGTTATGGAGATGTAGGATGATCATGACAATGAACTACTCTTAGGGAGGCCATGTCAAGGCACCCATATATGATCCTAGATATGGGTAGAGGAAGACTAACAGTGGGTCTTCAGGATGACCATTTTGAAATTAAGATGCCCAATTCTGCACGCTCAGGTGGTGGTAAGGACATTGTCACACGTTGCAACATTTGCAAGAAGAGGTGTCTCTATTTTTAGGGAAGCCATTTCTAGACATGGCTCACGTAATGAAAAAGGTACAAAAAGGCACTTTGGTAGTAAACATCATGGAGCATACCAAGGAAGTGTTTTTGACAAAGGAAGCACAATACCCTGATGATGAAGAGGAGGAAGCATGCCCAATGAAAATGATAGAGGCATCATCTTCCACTCTTCCTCAAGCATACCCACAATTACCCTTGGAGGTGTGCCTCATGAATTTGATGGATGAGTACACTCTCTATCAATCTTTTGAGGAGTGTGTTTTGTTTCTTTTGGAACATCCATGTTTCTATACCATGCACTATGAGGACTTAGGACCACCTCCACCACTGTTGATTCCATCCTTGTAGAGTCCTCCAGACCTTGAGTTGAAGTCATTGCTGCCACATATGAAGTACATTTTCTTGGAGGCAAATGAGAAGCTTCTAGTCATCATCTCATCCTCATTGAGAATCCATGAGGAGGAGAAATAGCTTGTGGTGGTGCTAAAGAACCACCAGACAATGTTTGGGTGGTTTGTTTCATATATCAAGGGGATGTCCCCTTGCTTTTTCTAGCATAAGATCTGAATTGAAGAAAAATCCAAGCCAATAGTACATCCTCAATGACATCTCAATCTGATCATGATAGTGGTAGTAAAGAAAGAGGTAGTGAAGCTTCTACGGAATGTATAGTCTATGTTGTTTCTCCTTCAAATTGGGTCAGTCCAACCCAAGTGGTTCTTAAGAAGAGGGGAATTACGATCACAAAAAACTTAGTGAGTGAATTGATTTCTACTAGATTGGTGACTGGGTGGTGTGTATGCATCTATTATCGTTGTTTGAATGTTGTCACACACTTAAAGATCATTTTCCACTGCCCTTCATTGATTAGATCCTTGAGCGGCTCGTAGGCCATTCACATTTGAGTTTTCTTAATGGGTATTTTGGGTATAATCAGATTTATATAGAGCCAGGAGACCAAGAGAAGTCTACATTCACTTGTCCTTATGGCATGTTTACTTGCCGTCAGATACCCTTTGGCCTTTGCAATGCATATGTTGCCTTCTACATATGCATATTTGCCATTTTTTCTGATATTGTAGAGCATTGTCTCGAGATTTTTATGGATGATTTTTTAGTGTATGGAGAGTAATTTTAAGACTTCCTTTCCAGTCTTGACAAGGTCTTCCAAAGGTGTGATGACACTCACTTAGTGTTGAATTGGGAAAAATGCCACATGATTGTGAGTGAGTGGATAGTCTAGGGGCACAAGGTGTCCAATAGAGGTATGGAACTTGATCCAATTAAAATTGATGTCATATCTAAGCTTCCACCACCATCATCACTTAAGGGGGTTAGGAGTTTCCTAGGAAACATCATTTTTATTGATGTTTCATTAAGAATTTTTCAAAAATTACAAATCCACTTTCCACACCTCTGGTTCGGGCTCCAGATTGGAGTCGACCATTTGAGCATATGTGTGATGCTTCTGACTATGTGGTATGGGCGGTTCTAGGACAATGAAAGGATAAAGCCCCCACAATTATTTATTATACATCGAAGACCCTTAATGATGCTCAACTTAATTATACAAAAATTAAAAAAACCTTTTGGCAATGGTTTTTGCTTTGGAAAAAACTCTCCAATATTTAATTGGGGCAAGGGTTATTGTGTGGACCGACCATGCAATGATAAAATATCTGCTGCAAAAGAAGGATGCCAAACCTTGACTAATAGGAAATATTTTTGTACTGTAGGAGTATGATATAGAAATCAAGGATAAGGTAGAGATGGAGAATGTGGTGGAAAATCATTTGTCTAGGTTGGAAAGAGTGGATAATAAGGATCTAGATCTACCCATTGTTGTGGAATTTTCAGATGAGTAGTTGTTCGTCATGAAAAGTAAGGACCTATGGTTTGAAAACATTATGAACTACTTGGTTTTTGGTGAGCTGCCAGAAGATTGAGGGTATCATGATAAGAAAAATGTTTTCCATTCCTTGAGGTTTTATATGTGGGATGACCCCATCTTGCTCAAACAATGTAGGGATGGGATTTTGAGGAAGTGTGTGCTTGAGTGTGAATGAGAGTATCTTGGTACATTGTCACTCCCTACATATAGGGGGACACCACTCTAGATAAAGGAATACAAAAAAGGTTTTAGAGAGTGAATTTTATTTTCCATCTCTTTTTAGAGACACTTATAATTTTTTGCATAATTGTGATGCATGTCAACATGTCGGAAATATATTGAGGACACATGAAATACCCCTGAACATTTTTCCTGAAATTGATGTTTTTTGTTTATGGGGACTAGATTTTATGGGACCTTTTGTTTCTTAAATTTGTATTTTATATATATTGCTTGTAGTTGACTATGTGTCTAAATGGGTGGAATCAATTCTAGCCGCACCAATGCTGCTTAGGTTGTATGTAGATTTGTGAAAGACCATATTTTTTACAGGTCTGGGGTGCCACAAGTAATGATAAGTGATGGAGGATGTCACTTCACTGATAAGAAGTTTGGAACTTTATTGAGAAAGTATGGAGTGAGGCACAAAGTAGGAACCCCATATCACCCACAAACCCAGGGGCACGTTGAGGCATCTAATAGGGAGATTAAGAATATTTTAGAAAAGACAGTCTCAACAAACAGGACCAATTGGAGCATGCAATTAAATGATGCTCTTTGTCATGTAGGAAAGTCTATAAAACACCTATAGGAATAACTCCATTTAGGTTGGTCTATGGAGATCTTTTCATTTACCTCAATAATTGGAACACAAACACAAGTGGGCTTTGAGGAAGTTGAATTATATCTGGATGATGCAGGAAAGAAAACAATGTTGGAGTCAATGAATTGGATGAGCTCAGGCTGGATGCCTGTGAAATCTCAAGGATCTATAAGGACAAAACCAAGAAGATTCATGATCGTAATATTTGGCATAAAGTGTTCACTCCATGACAGAAAGTGCTTCTACTCAATTCTAGGATGAAATTGCACCCTGGGAAACTAAGGACTAGATGGAGTGATCCATTTATGGTAGTCAAGGCATTTCCCCATGGAGCAGTGGAAATTAGTAGTGGGGTTGAGCCATTTCTTATGAATGGTCAGTGGATGAAACATTATTTTTGGGGAGATTTGAAACATGAGGGACATGAGTTGAATATCCTTGAGCTTCACTGAGACCTTCTTGATCTGATCGTCAAGCCTATGACATAAAATAAGGGTAACTGTTGGGGGGCAACCCAATTTTCACTTATTGTTTTTAGGATTTTGTTCTTTACATTCATGTATGTAGCTTTGATTGTTTTTAGTTTACATTTTATATTTTTCAATGTAAAAATGGTACCTTGATCTGTTTTGTTTAGTGTACATGCATAATAAAAATCGGTACCACCGACACATAGTCAGTGGAACCAACACACAGTCGGTGGCACTGACACAATGGGTATAAATTAATAGAGGCATGAATTATCAAGTTAGTACTACCGACAAGCAAGTCAGTAGCATCGAGGCTTTCCAATAGGGACACTCAAAAATTCACTCAATACCACTTACAAGTTGGTTGGTAGCACCGATTTCTTGTAGAGATCGACCACATTCAATGTGTAGTCTTAGTACCACCAACACAGACGTCAGTAGTACCGACCCCTACATGATGCTCCAGGTTCAGGATACTAAGCGACTGTTTGAGAGTATCGATAATATTAATGACATGGTACCACTGACCCATAAATTCGATAATACTGACACCTTTCAAAAGGGGCGAGCAAAAAATAGCTCAGTATACAGACACACCCGTCGATGGTACCAAAACTTGAAAACTCATAATCCATGGATGCACAAATCAATGAACTAGGTCATCTTCAATCCACATCCGTGGTACTGATCTTACAAACATTTTCAAAAGTTGGTACCACTGACGGGAGTCAGTAATACCAACAAATGGGAATCCGTGTGTCACGATATTGAGAGACGAAGTGTCAGTATCAACGCTTGATATTGACTTCACCCGGATCATGGGGGAGAAGTCGGTACCACTAATACATACGTCATTACTACCGACATGGGGCTTGAAGGTTGATCGAAGGCTATAAAAGGAAGGTTGTGGGTAATGTTTCAACCACATGCACAACACATTCCTTACAAAAGGAGCAATGTCGAAGCTTCCAGGCGATCCGAATCTTCCTCGAGCTCTCTCTCTCCTCCATCTTTTTCTCATTCTGAATCGATGGCAACTAGAAGGATTGATTCCACATCGATAGGATCCACTATGATGGTGCCAAACCCAACACATGTCTTATGTCAATGAAGACCAAAAGACAATGTACGCCTCCCTAATAAGGAGGGAGATGATCCTGACATGGTATGGAGATCGTCCTTCCTCGCCACAAAAAGCTTCACCGAGAGCCTTCTCCAGGTATGTTCTAGACAAGACATGGTGGGTGATCACCCTTTCTTTGGTGATTGGCCCACATACTAGGAGATCATCTCCAAGTTCATGGAATCCCTGGAGGTCTTACACATCCCTCACCATGGGAAAGAATGGTAGGAAGGATGGGTGTGGTTCCATCTTTTCAACACCGCCAATCACTTGACTCTGGTAGAATTCAACACCATCTATGGGTGGCCAGTCGGGGAGGTGCGCTACACTACAAGCAACTTTGACTACTCGCGGGTGTTGACGCTCTAGACGGACTTACCACATGGCTTCACGATCAGCTGACACAAGAACTCTGTCATGAACATCGAGCATCTGTTGCCACATGGCTTCACCACTACCTCCCCAATACAATCTTTTTCAGGTCCATGTCGGGGTAGGGGAAGGTGCAACAAGTGGACCTCTACATCCTTTGGGCATTCTTGGCCCTAGGGGAAGAGAATGTCAACCTCAACACCTTCCTACAACATATGTTAGCAATCAAGAGACAAGTACAAAGGAAGCCTCCAATCCATTTTGAAGGGCTCATTACTCAAATTCCTATGCATCTCAACCTCGACCTCTCCGTGTCCAACCCTTTGATGACCTCTTCAAAGTTGAATCTCAAGCATTTCAAGGGAGAACAACTCATTAGCCAGTGCCACATGAAGGTGTATTGTTGTTGTACATTCAAGGACCAGTTACGGGAAAGAAAACTGACTAACCCCATATTCATCCTATGAGAGATGAGACACCTGCGGTTGCCAGAAGAGGACACAATGGATGAAGAGGAGGAAGAAGACAATGTCAAGAAGGAGCAGGAGGAAGAAGAAGAAGAAGAAGAAGAAGATGATGATGATGATGATGATGATGATGATGATGATGAAGATGATGATGATGATGAAGATGAAGAGGGAGCCATGTTGTTCACACGATGGTGGGTCATCTATAAGACTTCCAGAAGACATGGTGCATCCAGATCTGCTTCTCCACCACCTACCCAAGAATAAGTCCCATACTCCATGATAGGTATGTATAGGATGATGTAGGAAATCCAATAGGGGCAGCAACAACAAACAACAATATTGGTGGGCATCTGAGATGTTCAAGGACGACTGTATCACAAGCAACATGCCATTTTTTAGAATGAGTTGCATCTTCTGGACAATGAGGAGAAGATGCATACTCACTTACAGTGGATGGAGAACTACCAACAACCATTCTTCAATAATTTCTGGAGACAAGGATATTTTGGCAACTACACACAGCCTGTAGAGATGCCATAGCAACCCCAACATTCCAGGGAACCTTCTACCCCCATGATCCAAACAAGCCACCACCATTATTATGATCTGGTAATACTATTCCACCTCTTTGACTGAATTTTGACTATGAGGAAATAGTCAAGTTCATGCTTAGGTGGGTGCTGGAACAACTCTTTCTTTTATTTTCTTTTTTGCTTTTATCATTTTGAGTTTTTAGGATCCACATTTACCGAGTGTAATTGTGGATCAGTATAAGCATGCTTTTTGTCTTTGTCATCATAGAATGTGTTCTTCTTTGTCTTTGAAATTAAATTTAAGGTTCAACAAAGAAATTGGCTTAGTTGTAAATTATTAGAGAAGTATCACCCAGAGGAAGTGTATGGGTTAGTCATCTTTAGGACGTCTGATATGAATGGAAGTCTTAATTATCCATGGATTGTGGATGATGATGGGGTTTGATCCTGAACTGACCAAACAATTAAAATAACTTTAAATTGAAGTTTTAGAAAGAAATTCTAAGGTTACACTGTATAAATGTCAATAGTAGAGGGGCATATCATAGTTTAAGCAAGGCATTGTCTCTTAATCTTGTGATTTAATTCACTTTTCATTCATTTGATCCACCACCTTAAGGTTATCAAGACCTTTTAATTGCATTTCATAGCATGATAGGTGACATGATAGTTAGTTTCCTTTTAGTGTATTAGTTACTAATGATAAGAAAAAGATATAGCTTTTGTATATATCATTTATTTTCATAACAAACCCATGTAGATTTCATATCTTTTGCTTCGTTCATTCTTACATCATGTACTCATGTTGTTGTCTTCTAAAAATAAAGTGCAGGGATATACATCCATACCCCTAAAAAAATGAAAAAAATTGTGATTTTTATAATGAAACTTGAGCATACTCTTCATTCATGCTAAAATAGTGGGCCAAGAAAAAAAAAGAAATTTTTAATGAAATAAAGAGGTACACAAGGATGTCATGAGTTCAGTCTTATTTTTTTCTTCAAAAAGATTAAAAACATCTACATAATGTATTCTTTTGTTTCACTCTCATCAATTTGATGAGACTTTTAGTGCATGCATCATCCTAGTCATAACAATAGGCATTAGGATTCATGCATCTCTTACTTCATTCACTTTGTAGCTTCATTATGTCAGCTTTTACATAAATCATTCAAAGTTACTTTTGATTCTTCACAAGACACCTACTTCATTCCACCCATTGCTCTTATTAGTAGGCCACAAATTAATTGATCTCCTCATTCATTCTTAAGGAGAACTGCTTCCAATTAGTTGGTAGTTAGGAAAAGAGCAATGTAGATGGGGAATCACATGATGCACCAAGAAAATGCCTGATTGACTATGATATTAACTACTCTGTTGATAGTGTTTCATTAATCCAAGGGTTTACATCTTTAATGAATATTTTTGGTTGCTTAAGAGTAGTGAATTGTTCAGTAGTTAGTAAGGGTCAGTTTGGGACCACTAGGTGTGAATAGTTGAAAAATGAAGTTCATATTCTTTGTCCTTTTTCCAACTTGTGTCAAATGGATCTAAGGATGTGTTGCTCGAGGATGAGCAACATTTAAGCTTAGGGGATATTGATGAAATGAATAATTTTTTCTTTTCATATGCTATTTTACTATGCATTTTGTGCATTTATTGCTCATTTTAATAGTATTTGAAATGATTTGTCATTATTGGAATGTGACACTTAATTTCATCAAATATTCATTATTTTTACTATTCCATATTGATTTATCATTATTTGTGGAGTTTATGTTCTTTCTTTTAAATTTTAGGGAAATTGACAACAATTTAGTCAGATCCATTCTATTGATAGGTCTGTCAGTGGTACCGACATTGGAAGAAAAGGAACATGGATGAACTGAAGAAATTCAATGGTACTGACATAAGAATTGGTACTACAGACTTTTCCTCATGAGCATTCTAAAAGAATCTCAGTGTTATTGACGCCCAAGTCGGTGTTACCAATTTGAACTGAAAATTTAGTAGGAAATGACAAGAAAAATCTCAGTGCTATCGATGCCGATGTTGGTTGTACCGACAATTAAAAAAGGATAGGAAATCTGATAAGGTCCCAATACTACTGAAACCCTATCAGTGGTACCAACTTGTCACAACAAGGACATATTAAAAATCATAATTAATCCAAGAGTCATGACATAATGACGCCCTAAGTCAATCCTATGACTAGGGGGAGTGTGATGAGACCTAGGGATCATGTTCTATTCCATTGCATGACATTTGAGAGCCAGGAGAGGAGAAAAGAGAAGAGATGGCCATGTCCTGGACAATTAGGGAACCTCTTGTGTATATATTTGCAGCTAAAAATTAGCAACTCATCACGTAGTTTAGAGGGAGTCATCTAGACTATCTTCCTCAGGGGTTACTTTAATTTTTGATGTTTCCTATGTTTTCTTCTCTTCTCCCATGTGTATGACAATGTAATCTGTGATAAAGTGAATTTTCCCCTATTTTTGTTCAATTCTAATTTTCCCTCTTTATGTTCACTCATGACCTCAATTTATTAGTCCTTGGATATTTGATCAATGTTAATACTCAAATTCGAAATATAGTGATCAACATGGATTTTACATACCTTGTGACACTACAAATTAGGTTAAATTATCACTTTACTCAAAGAAATATATTTTCCCATGCAACTTTGTCTTTTGGTTCTCAAACATTTTCTAAATGTTATACACTTTTTGAATCTATGGTCTGAATTGTGTCTCAATTGGACATTCCTACAATTTTCTATGATTTGTTGAAGTTATATGCTAAAAAGCCCTTTATTTCCCTTTTAATTGGCCATTTTCCAGGTCAACAATCTATGGTTTAGGTAGGGGGTGAACCCTAGCCCTTAGATCGAATGTACGTAGATTACAGTCTGATTGTGCAGCCATTAGGTCATCCCTTACCTCCTGTAATCAGTGGGAAGGAGTTAATGGGAGAGAAGTTGTAACGAACTCAATGCGACCATGCTTTAAAAATATAAGCTAATGAAAATGCATGTCTCATGTTTTTGTGTTGATCTAGGCCTTAATCTATTCCAAATTGCCTTGTTTTGATGACAAATGAGAGATACTCTCTTATCCACCACCATGTGACGGTGACCCCAATATTAACCCTACACCTAGCCCCAAAACCCTATAAAAATCCAAATACACCTTCGGCCTGCTCCCACGATCTCGAACAACACCCCTCCTTCCCACTTGCTTCCCTCCTCATTTCCCTCTTTTCTCTAGTTGCACTCCACCAAAACATCATTGTGTATGTTGTAGAGGCTATCAAATGAAGGGGATATGATCTCAATCATCAATCGCGAACCATGGTCAAAGTATGACCGACATCCAACAACAACATACCAACTTGTGCCCCCTCCCTCTTTCTCCTCTCTTACCCACGTTCCCAGGAGGTCATCACCCCTGAGCTGTTGCTTAGCAACGATGGTCAAACACTGACCAAGTATTGTTGATATAGTATCAAACTAGAGGGGTTGACCTATTACTTGTTGAGATCTCATACTCTGAAAATCAACCAAGAAGGTACACTTTTATATTAATTCCTCCTTGAAAAGACAAGTGATATTGAATGATACTTGTATGTACCTCTTAAAAATCTTGGCTACGTGTTTGTTTGAGCTACTATTCCATATTGAGTAGTCTTCTAATATTCTAAGTTATAGTCTGCAACAAACTTGAAAACATAAATGATATTGCCCATTATGACTGCTAGAAATACTTGTTAATATTGAGTATAAGCAAACTCCTCATTTGGAGGATGCAACTTGTACATATCAATTGATATTGAACTTGTACTTGTCAATTGACCTCCTACCTCATATGGAGAGAAGGAGCCAGGTGACATACTCATCTCATTGGGGTGATGGAGCCACATAAATATATAAGCATGCTTCTCGATATTAACATAATGCAAACTTTTAATAAAATCTTGTCAAGTAAATGTTTGTTTGGAAAATTGCTTGTTGATTATTTTGATTATAAATCTTTTCAAGTACTATATTTTTCTATAAATGTTTTCAATTGTTCAATATCTACTCTTTTCAAAGCATATTGATGCATTTGCATTGATTGCGTTTGGTTTTACCTAATTTTAGGAAAACCATATGGATCATTATGAGAATTGACTAGATTGCTTCCGCTCATGAAAAACTCTGATGATATCGACAAAATCTACAAAATCCCATATTTGGGATGGTCAGTTCTTTAAACCTCTGGTTTTATTATTTATTATTTCTTATTGTATATGCCAATGTGTGACATCCTTTTCGGCCACTTAGAGATGGTCTCTTTGCTCCCTTTAGCACTAACTGGGAAGTGGGATTGGGATTGGGGTAAGAACGGTTTTGTGACCGTTGGTATTAGAACATATACACTCTCATATTCATTAATTAAATAACAACTCAAGTCCCATGATCTCAGGAAACCCTAAAGTCCATAATGGTGAAAATTGAGGTGTCTGGTCTCAGGGTTTTGGCATAATCACCTCCTATCCATCTTCGTGGTGGTTAAGGTTATCCACTCTACTTAGACTTAATTGGTCCAGAACTGGACCTAAAGGTTCTCCGTTGAAACCCTAGAGAGTCTTCCAATTATCTTATCTTCTCTCTAAGGATTATACATAGACTACCTATTAGTTTGAATTAGGGTGACTCCTCATCTCTTCCTTTGCTAGTTATAATGACTAGATATGCACTCTCCCTATTTTCGGGTAATATGGGAATCAACAAAATTCTAAAATCAATTTTGAAACTATATATACTATGATTTGTTATACTCTTAACTTGACATGTATGATTAAAAGGACACATAAATGGATGTACTTGTAAATTGCCCCACAAACCCACAGTAAAAAAGCAAGACCCTCTAGAGAAAATAATGATCGAGAAGAGAAGATTGATAAAAGGGTGACTGAGAAGTAAAGACATGAAGAGAGGGAAAATACCATTGAGAAAAAGAAAGTACTTGAAGAAGAAGCTTGAGAATAATGTATACAAGGGAAAAATACCCATGCTCAATAATGTGATGAGGATGAACTAAGAAGGGTTGTCAAGGATGATGATTGGGAAGTACAAAATAAGATACTAATGAATTCCATGATTATATGGGCAAGATATACAACATCGATAATTCCTGGACGCGCCCAAATCACCATGACTGCCTTTACCCCTACATCCAAGCCTGTAGTCATGGAGATAGAGAAAAAAATAGAGGTTGAAATTGCAAAGGAGGACATGTTCAATTGCAAAATCTAGTGATCAGTCAGAAGGCCATATCAAGACCCGCTAGTAATGAAAGAACCAATGAAATCATTACTAGATTTAGATTATGATCTATTGATTATACAACCCTTTGTAACTTTTTTTAATGAATCTTATACTTACGATATCTTTGAAAATTGAAATTTGATGCCATGTTGTATTAGGCTCGCTACCCTATGATTCAAAACCTATCGATGGATTTGAAAATTCACATCTCACTTGGAGCCCATTAATCATCTCTATTTTGAACTTCAACAGTGTTTGGTACATAGTGACTTATATACAGAGAGTGATAACGATAACAATTAGACATGGATGGACCCTTATCAAATAACACATACTAAAATAATTGAATTGTACTCTATAAATCCTAGTCACATCCCCATTTATGACTACCTCTAAATTATCATCATGTTGATTATATAGAATTGGAAAGGTAATCCCTTCCACCCAATTTTGAATCCTTGACCTAAGTCTACAATAGATCAAGTCTATGAAAATAATGATTTGTGATCTTGAATCCCGATTTAAATTTTGACTATAGATTGTGGCTAAATTCCTACAAAGACCTATTCCTAGATCATTCACCAACCTTGAATGGCATGATAATGAAATCTTTATATGATGCTTGATTATTGTATAGGAATGAATGATCACCCCTAAGTTCTAAAGTAGGAATCTAAATCCTAACTTAGTAATATTTTTACATATGATCTTGATATCCAAACTCCAACTCTTGATATTGTTTTTGACTTGTTGATATTTTTAGCATGGTAGTAATGAATATATGCATAGGGTTAATTTCCTAATATGACCTAGGCATAGATCATTAACCCACCTTAACCATACTTGATGAAGGAATTGATGCTGAAATCTGTTGGTATGTATGCCCTGAGAGCCAATCATATGATGATTGGATTGGCATATGTCATGATTGTTTTGAAAAATATCAAAGGCAAGCTTCCAATTTATTCTAGTTCAATCGATTATGAGATAAATGATGGAGCAGAATGAATGTCTAAAGAATGACAATACTCAATGGCGTATGTCTTCAAGTACGTGACTTGAACAATGAGATCATATGGATGCTAAGAGTATGTACATTCTTGTTATGTCCCTAGTCAGGTGCCATTGTGGAAGGTTGATTGACAACAATAACACATCAAGACTAGAGTGTGTGTTGGTTGATGATAGTGTCTCATTATTCATGATATATGATATCAAACCAAGCACATAGATACATGCTAGAGAACATTGTATCAGACAGACCCACCATGAGAGTGACACATGGAACCATGACATGGTAGCCAGAGTCATCTCTCATAGTGACGATGGTGATTCTGATTCTTAGACTTGAAATCACTACAATCGTCGAATGTGATTGGGTAAACTTTGATATCATCAAACTCAATCATGAAACATGGGTTGTTTAAAAGGTGATGATTGGGTGGCTTTAACACATGACACATATTGTGAGTAATAGATATGGGATTTGTCCCTCCTAAAGGAGTATGATGTCCAAGCCACTTGATAAGTGAGACTGAGAAAGGAATGTGCGTGCACATGTAAATCAATATATGATATTGATGTCACACATATCTCAGACAATCTACTCTAGTTCAAGAAACATGAAGAAAGGTTGAAAGGATGACAACTCCATGCCTTGAGTTCATTTGGGATTCAGAGACAAAGGAATTATACATTCGTTGGAACACCAATCACAAACTATAGGATTCAAAGTTTTTCTCCAACTTTTATTTTCACTTGGGTAGCAATGATGTACGACTAGGTGCCATTCTTTTCTTGTGATGTCATAAGCTAGTTATGGACATTCACTGCCAATGTAAAATGGGACCTATAGAGTCACTATAAAGAAGTGAAATAAATCCATCCACCTCTCTACTAATAACAATGGTAAACAAAACTCAATTTGGATAGCAGTGGAAGATAAAATTTTGACTATATCAATTTAAATAAAGTGTACATAAAAATTATCTCAATATGGGTGCACATGCTTTATACAAAAAGAGGATATAAGTAGAGGGAAACTAGACTACTCCACTTTTGTCTCCAAGCAACACATCCATCAGCCAAGTCCATGCCCAAGCTATGATCTTCATTCCATATCCAACACCTTGCTCCGCATCTGGGTGGTTGGGAAGGAACCCAGCAAGAGGGAAGGAAAATAAACGTATGTGTCACTAAACTATTCTAAGATGGCAAGATAAGAAAAACATGTAAAAGTAGGCTAGGGTTCATCATAAGATGAGACATCAAGAGTATGAGGTCATTTATATAAAGGAATATTTCAATAGATGCTTGCCATAAACAAAGTAAAATAACAACATTGCATGTATGATTAATATTAACTATCTTAACTATGTAGGGTTGAGGCACCTACCGAACCTTCAACCAAAAGGGTGAGGGGAGAGTAACACATTCCCAGTCACATGCACATATTTCATGTGCGGGGGAGAATAACACGTTCCCTAGGGGAGAAATAACACATTCCCCAACTATGGGTGGTTGTACATACAAGTACCACTACACTAGTTAATTAGTCTAATAAATTCAACATGCTAGAATAGATGGCAAGTAACAACAATATCAAATAGAACAAAGCAGTGGGGTACCAAGACCCAAGAATAATATTCCAAACTGATCATGAGGCAAGTATAGCAAGAGAATCATGAAGATAGGATATAAGGTGCAAATAAGCCTCATTATGGAAACATAGGTAATGGAACAAATAATTCCCAACTAAAGTGTATTATGCACATACCTTATTCTTTAGAATCCTAGAACCACTTTTCATAACTTTTACATGAGATTAGATCCACTTTCCCTAATATGTTCATCATATTTATGTATTAGATATATGTATATTCATGAAAGGATTAAAACCTCAAAACCATCGACTTTTCCACAAATGATGGAATTAGACACTGAAAATCTGACTACTATATTAGTTAGGATTTTCTGATCAAAATAACATATAGTTTTGTATATTTTTGAAATACTGACTTTTTAGGCTATTTTCCATATTTTTAAGTAATTTAATTCATCCTTAAAACACATATTCGAAAATATTAGAATAAAACTACGATAGTATTTTTAATGGATAGATCTCGTTCTCCTAATTTCAAAACACTACTTATTTTTAATTTCTGACCACTGGATGAATTTATATGATTTATTTGGTATCAGCCAACCGTAGCTTGCCACATAGGCACGCACACTCACAGCAGCAACAAAAGAACAAGCAAAAAGATGATGTTGCCCTGCATGCGAGCTAGAGAGGAAAGATTAGGGGTAAAAGTGTAAATAGGTGAGTGGCCTTCTTCCCCAACGAGCACCCTGACCATGGCCGACGGCTTAAGAGCTTGGTTTTGGGCGTTTTTGCGATTCTAAACCAAAATCAAAACTTAGATATGGAAATGAAATCTAGAGAAGAGACGAACCTGGGTATACTCTTTATTTGGCCGAAGGTGGAGAGAGTAGAGATCTATAGGCGCCACAAGATTTGGTGCTTCGGCCGCCGTTAGGGGTCAAAATGTCGACGAAACTCGAAATTGAAAGTACGGGTGAGTTGCAAATGAGATGGCGGTCCTTGGGGTAGGTATATATATAGGCAAGGAGACCTAGACTAAGGTTTGGTTAGATGGGGGTCGAGGGAGATGGCGTCCAAGTTGGGCGCTCCTTGAATATTCGCCAAAACTCGAAAACTTTGGGATAAATCGGTGCAGATTTGCACAAGGAACTTGTAGAACCAAAAATCACTGAATTCCATCGAGTAAATCTCGAGAAAAGTGGATTCAAAATCTTGGCATTCAAGCAACCTGTTGCAGAAAACGATCCGAGGAGGAAGAAGATCCGCAGATCCTTAGATCGCGATCCAACGGTCGACGATCAACACAATATAACAGCTCATTCCTATTCAAAATCGATTAAAAGACATTTACATTTAAATGTTTTTCTCTCTCCTCATTTGGAGGCCCAAACATTATACAACAATTACCAAACTTTATATTCTGACTGATTTTGATGCATAGAATCCAAATATGAAATTAATTTTGCCTTTTGAGATCTTTAATGTGTTAAATAATTCAAAACACATTTTCTCTTTCCTCATTTATTTAAGACTTTATAATTATCCAAAAATTACAAAACTTCACCCATAACTCATATTCAGTATTTTGGATACGAATTTGTCATTATTTCTATTTTTTGAAGTTGTTTATTATTTTAATTAATAAGTTGAATGTTTTGTACACTTTCTCTCTCCTTAATTTATCGTCTCATCAAATATTTTCCAAATCGAGTCAAAATTCATACAAAGATGTATTTTAACATGTAGAACACGAATTTGGTATTAATATTTTTTTGAAGACCTTTATTATTTTATTTAATTCATTTTAATTTTATCACTTATTTAGCCTTTTAATTTATTAGAGTCATCTAGAAACTTCCTAAAAATATAAAACATGGTATACAAGTAATAATAAACGTTAAGAACACGTTTTTGAGATTAATTAATTTTTATCAACATATATATAATATTTTTGGTCTTTAAGTCATTTTCTCTCTCCTGAATATAATAAAATATTAAACATTGACCAAATTAAATGAAAATTTGCCCAAAGGCTTATTTTTATGTTTATATTACGAATCTGGAGTTAGTTTTATAATTTGAGGGCATTAAATATTTTATCTCTCTTTCTTGGCTTATTTCCCATTATCTTGTATTAAAGGCATTATATATTCATTTATTATCCAAATTAGATGATACTTGGCCATTAAGCAACTTTTAAGTCAAGAAAACGAAATTGATATCCAAATTATCTTTTTTGGATTCTATTTAGGATTTTTGGAACAATATATTCCTCATTATCTTCTGTTATCCATTATATCACAGTTATCTCCAATTATGACATTTATCATCTCCTTTATGTATATTTCGGGATTTCCTTTATTTTTCATATTTTAAAAAGCACTAGAAAGTTCTAGAATGAATTTATTTATTATTTTTATCACTTAAGTGGATATTTTGCATATTTAACCCATTACTAAGCTTCCTCTGAGGTATTTGTGCATAAACCCAAATATTGAGAGAAAAGGTGAACAAATGTTCATTAGACCATTATATTCTCCACAAAATAAATAGAACGACCAAAGAGGATAGAAATGAGAGGAAAAGATAGAAAAGAGGACCAAAAGGCAAAATACCCAAATTTTGGTATGTTACAGTCACACACAAAGGATTAACCTGGAAGAGGAGTTTATCCATGAATGATGTTTGGATTGATTACTAAAGTGTTTAGGTACTCAATCAAACATTCAATTAATAGACTTGACTCAGAATCATCAAGTTTAAGTGTTGAACCAACTGATTTGAGTGTCAAATTGATTGAGAACCACATTGACGGTGTTCTGCACAATCTAGACCACCAACCAAACGGTTCACTGGGTGAACCGATTAGCTCATGGCTAGTGAAATGACTGATTCACTATGGTGAACCAATCAGTTCATTTGTCCAAATGAGTAGTATTGGATTTTATCAGTTTGTGAGAAGAAGGTTTTTCATTTCACTTATTCAATTTGATTGGGACAAGAATTAATATTTGTGTTAATTATAAACTAATAAGGAAAGTCAATTGGGAGCAAGTCTGGGAAGTGAAACGACCGGTTCACTAAGTGAACCGACCAGTTCACACTCCCACCCGACCGGTTCACTAGTGAACTGAAAGGCTCACCTTGCCAAATGACTGTTTTAGTTATGAAGCGACTGGTTCACCTGTCGTAGTACAAATTGTTCATGGAAATTCCAGACCCTTCTACTCCCGTACAGATTGGGAACCCTGACCCTATCCTCTACTATAAATAGAGGGGTACAGGGGGCTTCTCCAGAGACACAACTCAGAACATCAATTTCTCTACAAAGTTGTTGTCCTCTCTGGTTTTGGTAACCGAGAGAGCCCAAGTAATATCTATCCATCCAGGAAGGAACAACGTGGGAAAGACAACTACAGAAAAGTGACTGGTGGTGGGAGAGTGTGTTGGTGACAAGTACACTGATAGAAGGGGATGACTCCTTCTAGGTTGTTCTTTACGATGGCTAGAGTTCCCAATGGTCCGTGTGGACTATCTATAGAGGCGGGAGACTTCTGCCGCTCATGAGGACAACAGTCAACCACAGTCCTGGTCAAGACTAGGAGCTGCACAGATGTCATCGAAGACATGTGGTTGAAGACTACACTAGCTCTGAGGTATTGTCATGCAACAAGTCTCAGGACTAGGTATAGCTCACTAAAACCATCCTTCCCATTACATAGATATTGATGTGATCAACTGGTTATGGGTTTATAGTCGAGTTAATTTTTTTGTTTCTATTGCCTACTCTGATCATATTAAAACCCCTCAATAGTGGTATCAGAGCCATGTGAATACTCTATGTTTTGGGATAATCAATATGATCGGATTTTGGTTATATCATCTTTTATTTATTGCATACTATGTGAATATTTAAATGACTAATGTGAATATCCGATTAATACCACATGATCCGAAACTAATATATACATATATGATATGGTATATATATGCAATCGATAGATGTCACCCTAAAATGGTTTTGATTGTGATGTGTAGCATGGTGATGGCCTATAAACCCTATGTGCATGTGTGTAGTTGGTTATGGTTGTTTGCATCTCGGTCTGTACATTGAGTCCTCATCTTCTATTCTGAATGTAACTCAAGATAACTCTATATTCTCTTCTACCTTTTCTCCCCTTGAATGTAACTCGAGGTTTCACAAAGACTATTAAATAGGATTAGCTTTATTTCTTATTATGAAGAAAATTGATGGTGATTGCTTGATGGATTGAGATGATCGACTGAGGAGTAGTTGGTGGCCTGATGAAGAGCCCGACGATGCAGCGAACTGACCATCTAGAGGAGCCAGACAATCAGTTAGTGACAAGCAACCAACTTGCTAGGAGGTGAGCCGATCAGTCATAGGATGAGCTGATCAACCCAGAACGGACTAAGCACATATCTTCATCAACAACATGTTGCATGTGATGTAGACCTTAGATGATCATAGTTCCTTGTGGCTCCAATGAACTACAATAGGGTGGCCATAATCATTGCTTTATCGTTATTGCATGTTTTCATTTATGGGATATAGCATGTATATGAATAGTACTATATATGTGATGATTGGATACTTATATGCATATATAATCATATTAAAACCCCCAAAAAATATTAAGTTTAAGATGCCTTCCAAAAGCAAGACACATGAAAATCTTGATCGACTAAGTGTGGGCACGCCCTAGTGTGGTGCACCGTCTATCTCATGGAAATGTGATGGTGAAAATGTGGGTCTGTCGTAGCAGGGTGCATATTCATTGTGTTTGTTTTTTGGTCAGACTTAACAAGGTGACCTTGCGCAGATCAAGCACCTTGAGGCATAAATATGAACATGGCAAGGAGTTGCGCATGACATCTATCCAAGAATTGCATATGGTGAAATTGGTAAATGTTACCTACCTTAATAATTGATTATGGAAGCTAGCATTGGTCGGGTAATAACTGAATTGTTTTAGATCTTAGCTCACTAGAAAGTTGTACGCTGCAATCTTCTGAATTGATGGTGAGGGCTATCAATTTGATCAAAATAGTGGGAGTGATAATTAATTAAAGACCTAATTAATATCATGGATTTTCAAATCAAATCAAATCAAAAAGAGTTTTGAACTAAAATTGTAAATTTCCTTTTGTAGAATAAATGGCTACCAACAACAATCACTTTTCATTATGATCGGTCCTTAAGAAGGACAAGCTAAATGGGAACAACTTCACAACTAGTTTAGTACGTTGAGAATTTTTCTCACTCAAGAGAGAAAGCTCTATGTCCTAGATACACCAGAGCCAGAAGAACCCGCTCCCACTGCACCAAAGGTTGAAAGGGATGCTTACAAGAAGCATATTAAGGATGCCATTTATGTGAAGTGCTTGATGTTGTGCTCAATGATCTATGAGTTACTGAGACAATATGAGAACATGGATGCCATTGAGATGGTTCAACATCTCAAGAACATGTATCAAGACCAACCACAACAAGAGAGATATGATGTCTCCAAGGCATTGTTCAAGTGTGTCATGATAGAAGGAGATCCAGTAGGCCCTTGCGCACTCAAGATGTTTGGGTATATGGAGAACCTAACTCAATTGGGATTCCCTCTGAGCCAAGAGTTGTCTACATATGTGATACTGTAATCGTTTCCAGAATCCTATAGTCAGTTTGTGATGAACTACAATATGAACTACTTTGACAGGTCATTGATAGAGTTGTTGGGCATGTTGAGGATAGACAAGGTACAGATAAAGAAAGACAAACCCAAATCTATGATGATGATTGTAAGGACCCTGACCTGCGTTTAGGGTTTACCCTGTTTGTTTTGCTTAATCTTAATGCTTGGTGCTTGCTAATCACATTTAAGTGGTGATTAGGGTTTTGTTGTGCTTGTTGAGAGTTCGAGGGGCTACTTGCAAATAACCCAAGTTTAGGGTTTTGTGTGCAAGTTGGTCATCTTGTGAGATCTTAGGAGAGGGTAGGTAGTCCTTTTAGTGACGGTTTTAAGTGTAACAATAACGACAGTGTTGCCTTGATTAATGATAACAATGATATGGTCGTACTAATGATAGCCATGATGATAATAACAAAGATGTTAATCGTGTAGATGATGGTGATGCCTTGCTAGTGAGTGAAAGTAATAATAATGATTATGTTGGAATAATGTGGCTAAGTGACATTTACATTAATAGTCTTCTTAATGACATAACAATGAGGATAATAGTAGATGGTGATGCTAATAATGGTAATGATGGTAACAAGAGTAGTAATGACATGTATGATGTAAGTCTTATGCTTAATTGTTAATGGCAATGATAAATGGGAGTTGCATTAATGGTTGCTTAATGATAAAGGTAATGATGATGATAGTGGATGGTAATAGTAATGACTTTGGTAACAATAGTGTATACTCAACATGCTTTCTATATAAAGTGAATACCTTGGTTGTTTGTATAATCTTGAGATAAGGGTAAGCATGTATATGGTCTGATAATGATGTGCTTAATACACTTGAACATATATAGTGTAATAATGATAAGTAGAGTATCTCGAATGATAGTTCATGATAATGAGCATATTCCTTATGTTGAAACTATGGTTATTATGTATCCTAACCATGAAGGTAATGTGTAGCCATGAATGGGCTATGCGACATATATGATGAGTAACATTACTTGATAATTGTTCTATGAGATTATATATATATGATGTGTTTGTCCCATGATGATGATGTGAGCCTTGGAAAGGCTATGACAGTACATGATGAGGAATTGAGATCCCATGGTATGTGATGATCCTTGAGATGGATCTGGATGGTTGGCAAGAGGCCAAGTGGTAACATGTGATGTTGGATCCTTGTGTTGGATCAGGCTGGTGTAGTTTCAATAATGATATAATGTTCTTTACTTTCTGTTATATCTTGCATGTTATATAACTTGGTTGAATCCTGCAATCCATCTAAAAGATACTAATTAATCACAGTGAAATATATCTTGTAGTTTGCCCTGGCCATAGATCCATCATCGTCAGGACTTGGTGATGGTGAAACGGGTTCCCCTACGGGTTAACTCGGAGCGCATATTGTTGAATATGTGAGGTTACTCCTAGCCTAAAGTAAGGAGGTAAGAGTGTAACTTCGGTTACAGACTTAGATATGTATATAGAGCATGGTGAACAGGCCCATGGCTCAAGATATGTGATGTGAAGAGCATGAATGCGTTCATGGCTCAGAGCACGGTGATCAGGCCCGTGGCTCAATTGTACTAGCGCCGAAACTTGTACCAAGGCGGGCTAGAGTGAGGGTAGCCTATGGAGCTGACCCAGTGGCTTAGACCACTACAGCATGTGACTAGGGTCATGCTTGTGTTGTGCTCGTGTACTGACCACGAGGTGGGAGGTCGTGGAGTCCGACTCTTCCATTGACCTTGTATGGCACCAGTCTTAGGCTTCACAGCCAGAGGTTGGATTTGAATGGTACGATTCAAATCCTCAGGGCATAATAACGTGTAATACAGCCGTTTAGTATTCATTGATCATACCAAACACGAAACATTGGTTGAGGCCTTGTTTGTGTAAATATCTCTGTTGTACCTTGCAAGTTATGTGGCAATCTGTCTTATCTTGATAATCAGGTTATGTAGCTTTACATCTTATTCTGATAATCATGTTACATAGTGATGTATCTCATCTTGACAATCATGTTCCATTGAAAGACATCCGGTTATATGCTTTTGTACAGCTGGTAAGCTTGTCAGTAAGAATAGCTTTGCTATATATATATATATATATATATATATATATATATATATATATATATATAGACTGCTCTTGTTATACCTGTTTTTAGATATCTGCTGTTATAACTTAATCTTCTGAGGTTCTGTAGTTGTGGTGGGAAGTTATGTTTCCCGTTGGGACAATTGTTCAATTGTCTCACTCCGCTGGTTTTCAGGTGGTCGAGGTAGACGTGGCCGTGGTTGTGGTGTTGCAGCCGAGCAGCTTGAGGAGCAGTAGAAGGCAAGCGATGGATATGTTGCTATTTTGGATGTTTTGTAGTAGTGTCTAGAGTCATCCCTGTACTCTCAGGTCCTTGGCAGTGTTTTGACGTTGATTCACGATGAACGCTCGATAATGATTTGTATATCCTGTTGTTGGCCGGATGCGTGCCTCTGTGTATATGAATAGGTGATGAACCCATGTGATGGATGAATAGCCATTCCTGAGCTGTGGACACGTATCAGATCCCGTGTATGTATATATATGACGTGTTTCTGTGCAGGATGAGGACTGGAAAGTAATAGTTTCACAGTTTATCAGTTTTTCACAATCGGTTTTAATTAACCCATGTTTTCGATAATCTGTGGTTATGGTGATTTCCGCACGTTTTCGCGTAACACCTCATTATCTATATGATAATGGGATGTGTTGCCACAAGTTTTGGTATCAGAGCTATAGGTTCACTGAGTCTACAGGGATTTAGGACTAGGTTGAGTTGTTCTTATGAGTGTCTAGGTTTTCTTACAATATCTTCTACCCTCAGCGGAAGAAAAGTCAAGATGTCTGGAAACCATGAAGATTACTCTGCTGAGTACAGTGATGCTGCATCGGTTGATGGAGCAGATGGACATGCACATGAAGATCGGGTGCCTGAGGTTCCCCAATTTAACCCGGCCATACTTGAACATCCTTCTTACCAACAACTTATGGGGCAGTTAATGGCTACTATGAATCTCATGGTTGAGCGATTACTAGTGCCTCCTCCGCGAGCACAGGTTCCCCATGGAGAAGCATCGGGTATTGGGAAGACCTTTGAGCGGCTTCGCCGGGTTGGAGCTTCGGATTATGCTGGAACGGCTGATCCAGCGGATGCAGATCTGTGGCTGACAAGTCTCGAGAAAGCTTTTCAGATCCTTGACATCCCCGAAGCGGACAAGGTAAAGCATGATGTCTACCTTCTGAAGGGTAGTGCTGGTCACTGGTGGACCATAGAAGAAGGGAAGCGACCTGGTGAGGTGATCTGTTGGGAAGTGTTTCGACATGAGTTTGTCACCAGATACTTTCTGAAGACGTATCTGGATGAGAAGATTAGTCAGTTCGAGAACCTAAGACAAGGAATGATGAACATCACCGAGTATGAAGCTAAGTTTATGGATCTGTTGAGGTTTTGTCCTCACATGGCGGCAATAGACGAGGAACGGATCAGACGTTTTGAGAAGGGTTTGGGTGCTGAGTTGAAAACCCCGGTGTCTGCGTTGGAAAATCAGGAGCGGTTTAATCGAGAGGACAGTAAGGGAGAAAAGAGAGTCTATGTCTCTTAAAAGACCTGCTCAGTTTTAAGGACGAAAGCCTAGGTTTTCAGCACCGTGAGTGATGAGAAGTTCTGGTGTACCATCTTAGTGGTCTCTGAGTAAGGGGAGAGGTTATGTTTCTTCACCGTCTAAGGCGCATAGTTCGGCTTCTGTGGCAGTGACCGGACCAGATAGGCCACGGTTTGAGGACAGATCATGTTATCTCTGCGGACAGACCAGGCATCTCAAATCGCATTGCCCGAATGGAGATGTTGAAGTGACGCAGCAGTCAAGGCAGAACCAACAAGGATCAGATCGACAGCAGCCCAGTGGTAGCAGAGGACGAGGACGCGGTCAAGCGTCTCAAGATGGATTGTCTGCTCAAGGAAGCAGAGGTCGTGGACAGCAAGCAACGACTCGATTCTACGCTATGAGTCAGCCGGAGGCGATAGTCAACCCGCGAGTGGTGACAGGTCAGATGGAGTTATTTCATTCTGATATGTCTTCTTCTTGCTTTATATCTGTTCTGGTTGACCCGGGTGCTACACACTCTTTTATCGCCTATAGTATGCTTGAAAACTGTCGTTTACCTTTTAGCTGTAAGAAGGATAGCTTGTTGATAGAAACCCCTCTTGATGGTTCCTCCCTACTTCGAGAAGTGTGTCCATCTTGTGTCTTGTCTTTCTCGGGACATCGCATTCAAGTGGATCTTATGCCACTTGACATGCATGGTTTCGATGTTATCCTTGGGATGGATACCTTAGAGAAGTATAAGGTTGTTTTGGACTGTGGTTCCAAGCAGGTTGTGTTTGATGTTGCTGGAGAGAAGTGGATCTTCCAGGGAGATAGGAAGATTCTTCTGACGTGTTTGGTATCAGCTATGGTGGTAGATAAGTTGTTACGACAAGGATGTGAGGCGTTCTTAGCTCACGTGGTGGACACATTTGTGGTTACCAAGGCGAAAGTTCCTAGCCTCAAGGAGGTTTCAGTGGTTCAAGAGTTTGCAGACGTGTTTCCTGAGGAGTTTCCTGGTGTTCCTCCACCCCGAGAGATTGATTTCGAGATCAATCTGGTTTCAGGAACATAGCCAGTTGCACAATCACCATATAGGATGGCTCCGGTAGAGATGGCTGAGCTGAAAAAGCAGTTGCAAAAGTTGTTGGAGAAAGGTTTTATCCGACCGAGTACGTCGCCGTGGGGTGCTCCCGTGTTGTTCGTTAAGAAGAAGGATGGTTCGATGCGGTTGTGTATAGATTACCGACAGTTGAACAAGGTCACGATCAAGAACAAGTACCCATTGTCGAGGATAGATGATCTGTTCGATCAGTTGTGTGGTGCTACAGTGTTTTCAAAGATCGATTTACGGTCTGGATATCATCAGTTGTGGATAAAGGCAGATGACATACCAAAGTCAGCTTTCAGGACGAGGTATGGTCATTTCGAGTTCGTAGTTATGTCGTTTGGGTTAACCAATGCACCTGCTGCTTTCATGGATTTGATGAACAGAGTGTTCCGTCCATTCTTAGATCAGTTTGTTGTAGTCTTTATAGATGACATCTTGATCTATAGTCGGGACAGGATAGAGCATGAGCAACATCGTCGCAGAGCATTGACTCTTCTTCGTCAACATCAGTTGTATGCCAAGTTCAGTAAGTGTGAGTTCTGGTTGGATGAAGTAACTTTCTTGGGTCATGTGATATCTACTGAAGGAGTCAAAGTAGAACCAAAGAAGGTGGAATCCGTTGCGGATTGGGAACAACCGAAGACGCCGACAGAAGTTCGTAGTTTCCTTGGTTTGGCAGGATACTACCGAAAGTTTATCAAGGACTTCAGTGTGATCGCGTTTCCGATGACAAAGTTGACCAGGAAGGATGTACCTTTTGTTTGGGATGATCGATGTCAACGAGCTTTCCATAGTTTGAAGGATAAGTTGACAAGTGCTCCAGTGTTGATCTTGCCAGAGCCTGGGAAAGGTTATGTTGTTTTCTGCGATGCTTCCAAGAAAGGCCTAGGTTGTGTGTTGATGCAGGAAGATCATGTGGTTTCTTTTGCCTCGCGACAACTCAAGAAACATGAGGAGAACTATCCGACTCATGACTTGGAGTTGGAAGTAGTGATTCATGCGTTAAAGATTTGGAGACACTATCTATATGGGGAAGTGTGTCAGATCTTTACGGATCATAAGAATCTGAAGTACATCTTTACGCAGCAAGAGTTGAACATGCGACAACGATGATGGATGGAGTTGATCAATGATTACAACTACACTATCGAGTATCATCCTGGTAAGGCAAATGTGGTAGTTGATGCGCTTAGCAGAAAGTCTTCTTCTTCTCTTTCTTCAAAGAAGGCACAGTTGAGTTCTCTGGTATGCCATAGGCGAGATATGTTTGTTTCTCTGCGACAGATGAATGTGCAGATGGAAATTTCTTTGTTGTCTGGTCTTTTTGCACAGATGCAAGTTAAGCCTACGTTGAGACAGTAGATCAAGGATGCACGACAGGCAGATGATGCGGTACAGATGATCAGATCAGAGTTCGGCAGCGACAAACGTGATGGGTTTCATGAGTCCGATGATGGACTAGTTTGCTATCGTGATAGGATGGTGGTTCCAAAGGCTGATGATCTGAGGAAGTTGGTGCTTGAAGAAGCACATACGTCGATGTATGCTATGCATCCAGGTGTCACCAAGATGTATCATAGTCTGAAGGAATTGTATTGGTGGCCCGATTTGAAGAGAGATGTAGCTGAGTTCGTGGCTAGATGTGCGGTGTGTCAGCAAGTGAAGGCTGAGCATCAGAAACCGGCAGGTACGTTGCAACCTTTGCCGATACCGCAGTGAAAATGGGATCATATAACCATGGATTTCGTAGTTGGTCTACCCCGGACAATTAGGAATCATGATTCCATTTGGGTGATAGTGGACAGATTGACTAAGTTTGCCCATTTCCTACCAGTGAAGATGACTTTTACAGCTGAGAAACTTGCTCGAGTGTATGTGGATGAGATAGTACATTTGCATGGTGTGCCAGCAACGATAGTTTCTGACAGAGGTCCTTAGTTTATGAGTCGTTTTTGGGAACAGTTGCACAGAGCGTTGGGAACGCAGTTGAGGTTCAATACAGCTTTTCATCCACAGACAGATGGACAGTCTGAAAGGACTATACAGATTTTGGAGGATCTTCTTCGAGCTTGTGTCTTGCAGTTTCTAGGCAACTGGGATGTACATCTGAGTTTGATAGAGTTTTCCTACAACAACAATTATCAGTGGAGTATTGATATGGCTCCTTATGAAGCTTTGTATGGAAGGAAGTGCAGATCTCCTTTATGTTGGTATGAGTCTGGTGAGTATCAACTTTTGGGTCCTGAGTTAGTTCAGCAGACGACAGATAAGATCAAAGTGATACAACAACAGTTGAAAGTGGCACAGGACAGGAAGAAGACTTATGCAGACAATCGTTGATGACCTTTAGAGTTCCAGGTGGGAGACAAAGTGTATCTTAAAGTCTTGCCTTGGAAATGTGTGCTAAGGTTTGGACGGAAGGGTAAGTTAGCTCCTAGGTACATGGGACCTTACCCAGTCAGAGCACGTGTTGGCAAGGTAGATTATGAGTTAGAGTTGCCTCCAGAGTTGCATAGGTTGCATCCAGTGTTTCATGTCAGTATGTTGAAGAAAAGTCATCCGGATTCAGGAACAGTGATACAGCCAGTTGTGGTTGAGCTTGATGCAGATGTGACATACGAGGAAGGTCCTGTAGCGATCCTTGACAGAAGTATCAAGAAGCTGAAGAGGAAGGACCTGGTTCTTGTGAAGGTTCTTTGGCAGTGCCGTGGTGTTGAGGAAGCCATGTGGGAGCTTGAGGAAGAGATGAGGAGGAAGTATCCCTCGCTTTTCTCTCCGGATTTTGGGGACGAAATCCCTTAAAGGGGGTTAGCTTGTAAGGACCCTGACCTGCGTTTAGGGTTTACCCTTTTTGTTTTGCTTAATCTTTATGCTTGGTGCTTGCTAATCACCTTTAAATGGTGATTAGGGTTTTGTTGTGCTTGTTGAGAATTCGAGGGGCTACTTGCAAATAACCCAAGTTTAGGGTTTTGTGTGCAATTTGGTCATCTTGTGAGATCTTAGGAGAGGGTAGGTGGTCCTTTTAGTGACAGTTTTAAGTGTAACAATAACGACAGTGTTGCCTTGATTAATGATAACAATGATATGGTAGTACTAATGATAGCCATGATGATAATAACAAAGATGTTAATCGTGTAGATGATGGTGATGCCTTTCTAGTGAGTGAAAGTAATAATAATGATTATGATGGAATAATGTGGCTAAGTGACAGTTACATTAATAGTCTGCTTAATGACATAACAATGAGGATAATAGTAGATGGTGATGCTAATAATGGTAATGATGGTAACAAGAGTAGTAATGACATGTATGATGTAAGTCTTATGCTTAATTGTTAATGGCAATGATAAATGGGAGTTGCATTAATGGTTGCTTAATGATAAAGGTAATGATGATGATAGTGGATGGTAATAGTAATGACTTTTGTAACAATAGTGTATACTCAACATGCTTTCTATATAAAGTGAATACCTTGGTTGTTTGTATAATCTTGAGATAAGGGTAAGCATGTATATGGTCTGATAATGATGTGCTTAATACACTTGAACATATATAGTGTAATAATGATAAGTAGAGTATCTCGAATGATAGTTCATGATAATGAGCATATTCCTTATGTTGAAACTATGGTTATTATGTATCCTAACCATGCAGGTAATGTGTAGCCATGAATGGGCTATGCGACATATATGATGAGTAACATTACTTGATAATTGTTCTATGAGATTATATATATATGATGTGTTTGTCCCATGATGATGATGTGAGCCTTGGAAAGGCAGTGACAGTACATGATGAGGGATTGAGATCCCATGGTATGTGATGATCCTTGAGATGGATCTGGATGGTTGGCAAGAGGCCAAGTGGTAACATGTGATGTTGGATCCTTGTGTTGGATCAGGCTGATGTAGTTTCAATAATAATATAATGTTCTTTACTTTCTGTTATATCTTGCATGTTATATAACTTGGTTGAATCCTTCAATCCATCTAAAAGACACTAATTAATCACAGTGAAATATATCATGTAGTTTGCCCTGGCCATAGATCCATCATCGTCAGGACTTGGTGATGGTGAAACGGGTTCCCCTACGGGTTAACTCGGAGCACATATTGTTGAATATGCGAGGTTACTCCTAACCTAAAGTAAGGAGGTAAGAGTGTAACTTCGGTTGTAGACTCAGATATATATATAGAGCATGGTGAACAGGCCCATGGCTCAGGATATGTGATGTGAAGAGCATGAATGTGTTCATGGCTCAGAGCATGGTGATCAGGCCCGTGGCCCAATTGTACTAGCGCCGAAACATGTACCAAGGCGGGCTAGAGTGAGGGTAGCCTATGGAGCTGACCCAGTGGCTTAGACCACTACAGCATGTGACTAAGGTCATGCTTGTGTTGTGCTCGTGTACTGACCACGAGGTGGGAGGTCGTGGAGTCCGGTTCTTCCATTGACCTTGTATGGCACCAGTCTTAGGCTTCACAGCCACAGGTTGTATTTGAATGGTACGATTCAAATCCTCGGGGCATAATAACGCGTAATACAGCCGTTTAGTATTCATTGATCATATCAAACACGAAACATTGGTTGAGGCCTTGTTTGTGTAAATATCTCTGTTGTACCTTGTAGGTTATGTGGCAATCTATCTTATCTTGATAATCAGGTTATGTAGCTTTACATCTTGTTCTAATAATCATGTTACATAGTGATGTATCTCATCTTGTCAATCAGGTTCCATTGAAAGACATCCGGTTATATGCATTTGTACAGCTGGTAAGCTTGTCAGTAAGAATAGCTTTGCTATATATATATATATATATATATATATATATATATATATAGACTGCTCTTGTTATACCTATTTTTAGTTATCTGCTATTATAACGTAATCTTCTGAGGATCTGTAGTTGCGGTGGGATGTTATGTTTCTCGCTGGGACAATTGTTCAATTGTCTCACTCTGCTGGTTTTCAGGTGGTCGAGGTAGACGTGGCCGTGGTCGTGGTGTTGTGGCCGAGCAGCTTGAGGAGCAGTAGAAGGCAAGCAATGGATATGTTGCTGTTTTGGATGTTTTGTAGTAGAGTCTAGAGTCATCCCTGTACTCTCAGGTCCTTGGCAGTGTTTTGACGTTGATTCACGATGAACGATCGATAATGATTTGTATATCCTGCTGTTGGCCGGATGCGGGCCTCTGTGTATATGAACAGGTGATGAACCCATGTGATGGATGAACATTCGTTCCCAAGCTGTGGACATGTATCAGATCCCATGTATGTATATATATGACATGTTTCTGTGCAGAATGAGGACTGGAAAGTAATAGTTTCACAGTTTATCAGTTTTCCGCAATCGGTTTCAATTAACCCGTGTTTTCGATAATCTGTGGTTATGGTGATTTCCGTACATTTTCGCGTAACACCTCGTTATCTATATGATAATGGGATGTGTTGCCACAATGATTAACAGAAAGAAGGGCTAGTCTAAAGGCAAGGGTAAGGGAAAAGAAAAAAAGGTTCTAATACTAGCCAGCAGCCCAAGTCATCTTCAAATCTCAAAGCCAAGGGAGGGGTGAACAAGGGAGGAAAATGTCACCATTGTCATGAGCCAGGACATGGGAAGAGAAATTTCCCTCTCTACATAGATGAACTAAAGAAGAAGGAGGGAATGGATGTCTCTACCTCAGGTATCATGAAATAAACTTAAAGTTCTTCTTTATCTTAGGTATATGATACCAAGATAAAGATATGACATATATGATGTGCATGATCTGAAAAGAAGTGGACTTTATGAAAGGACCAAGAAGGAATACTCATCAATGTTGGAGCAAGTCTTGCTGCCATAGATAGTAGTACCTTTTAGTTTATTTCATCCCAAAGGGCATGTAATAGTGTTATGAACTACTATTTCATTTTTCCAATAAATAAAAACATTATATTTCTACATCTTTTAATGACAAGGATGTCTATCAATAAAGTTCATGTTTCAGTTTTGAAGATATGATTTTTATGGAAATTCCTTATTTATCTTGTGGTACTTGATATGCATGAGATAAAATAAATAATACCTAAAAGTTATTTATGACTCAAACAATAAATTAGCATTATCATCTAAACAAATGGATGAAAAAATCATCTCTAGGTTCCATGTTGATGGATAAACTAGACTGTCTTGGTTAATGAACCATTAAGAGATATGAATGTCTTGTTTATTGGGCATGATAAAAGTCAATCTGCACTAGATGTAGTGGGAGAATGACTATTCTGTTATGTATAATACATATTGTTGTATATATACATACCTATTGGAGTAAAAGTTGATACTTCAGATATGGATATCTTGAAATGTTCAAGAATATCATAAATGAAGAACAAACTTGGTAAAAGTATGAAGACTTTGATATGATCAATAAATGAGATATTTAAACCAAATGTTTGAGGACCTTGTCAGTAACTATGATAGTGTATCATAGAGAACTCATGATTAAAGCATAATGATGTCTAAATCAAAGAAGGAAACATACTCTAAATAGTAAGATCATTATCATCAAACAAATAACTAATCTTCTAGAATTCATCTAAAGAACATGCTTTACACTAAATAAAGGTATAAAGGGAGATTAAGAACCACAACTTTTGTGGATTCTCAAATTCCTTATGTAACAGATACACCTCATATATATAGTAGATAACACCTTGATCTTGATGGATAATGACATCCTACAAACTCAAAGGTGATGAATTGGTCATATGATGATGAGCCAATAATCTATCTAGATGATGTTGAGGAACCAGATTTTGAGTTATGGCTTGAAGCCATAAAATCCAAAATGACTTCCATGTGAACCAAATAAGGTATGACCTTAATGGTACAACTTATAGGGATAAAACCCATAAGTGCAATTGGGTCTTAATAGTTACAACTAACATGAATGACATTTGAAGAGTTGATTGGTTGAAATGAATTCAAGTGTGTTCAATGTTGAACCTAATGATTTTATTTAACCAATTGTAGTGGCTATAGGACATAAAGGATCATGCTTGCTACTAGAACTTAAAGACTATGAAATTTGGCATATGGATATTAAAACTGCATTCTTAGAAGGAATAACATGAGGTTGTGTACATGACACAACCTGAAGGGTTTTATAATTCTGTTAATACAAATGTAGTATATAAGTTATACGAAATTAATCAATATGATTGATTAAATACAAGCATCTCAGAATTGGAGTCTTTACTTTGATTATATAGTCAAAAGGTTGACTGATATATCGAAATAAAGAAGGGATCTGTGATTACAAATATTTAGTGGGAGCATATTCATATTCCACATTATAATGAGGAATAAAATGAAACTAGTGTGGAAATACCTTCTTTAAGGGATAAAGAGAAATGTCCTATGTGATAGGAATAGAGATATATAGAGAAAGTTCTTGAAATTCTCTTGACTTGATAAAGAGAGAGCATACATTGGCAATCTATGTTCAAGGGTTCAGTATGTAGAGATTCAATGGGAGAAAACTAGTCCATGTTACATGGAGTTAGTCTCTCAGATGCCTAGTGTCCCAAATTTATATGAAGAATAGGAACACATAGATAGATTCCTTTTCCATTCGCAATTGGATCTATCATGTATGTAATAATGTATTGGACATGACAAGAAAATATATATATGCATTCATCATCTTGGATGTAATGGACATGACAATATGATATGCTCATCCAGTTATCTTGTATGTAATGGACATGACGAGTGGATGTCTGTCAACTTCCAGTGAGAGTCATTGGAATACCATAAAGAACTTATAAGTACTTATGAAGTATCAAAGGATTAGTTCTATGGTAATAAATGGAAGAGTTGAGTGTAAATGAGTTACATTGATGCAAGCTTACGAAATGACACAAAATGATCGCAAAATACAAAATTTAAAAATGAATATGAGTTGTTAAATGGAAACATTCCAAGTAAAATAAAAAGCAATTTCATTCTAAAAGGAATGCAGAACATCCTTATGTTATGAATAGTAGAGGATCCTATATGGTTCTAGAAGTTCATACATATGAACTTATAGATATTCCAACCATTGATGACAAAGTAGAAATACTAAGTCAAACAATGGAGCTAATTGTTAGGCAAGGAATATCAGATAGTATATTACAACAACTCCATGAGAAATGTCGTACATCGAGGAGATGTGAAACATGTAATATACTGACTAAAGCAAAATGTTGATAACTCATTGGATTAGCACTAGCGTAGAAGAAACATGTGGTACATGTTTAGAGATCACTGAGAATATGATTCAAAGGTGATTGGCTCTAAGTGCAAGTGAGAGTTTGTTGGTATGTATGCCCTGAGATCCAATCATACAATGATTGGATTGGCATATGTCATGATTGATTTGATAAATATCAAAGGCAAGCTTCCAATTTATTGTAGCTCAATCTATTATGAGATAAATGATGGAGCAGAATGAATGTCTAAAGAATGACAATACTCAATGACGTATGTCTTCAAGTGCATGACTTGAACAATGAGATCATACAGATGCTAAGAGTATGTACATTCTTGTTATGTCCCTAGTCAGATGTCATAGTGGAAGGTTGATAGACAACAATGACACATCAAGACTAGAGTGTGTGTTGGTTGATGACAATGTCTCATTAGTCATGATATATGATATAAACCAAGCGCATAGACGCATGTTAGAGAATAGTGTATCAGACAGACCCACCATGAGAGTGACACATGGAACCATGATATGGTAGTCAGAGTCATCTCTCACATTGATGGTGGTGATTGTGATTCTTAGACTTGAAATCACTGCACTCGTCGAATGTGATTGGGTACACTTTGACATCATAAAATGCAATCATGAAACGTGGGCTGTTATAACAGTGAAGATTGGGTGGATTTGACGCATGACATGGACTGTGAGTGATAGATATGGGATTTGTCCCTCCCAAGGGAGTATGATGTCTAGGCCACTTGATAAGCAAGACTGAGAAAGGCATGTGCATGCACATGTGAATCAATATATGATCTTGATGTCACACATATATTAGACAGTCTACTCTAGTTCAAGAAACATGAATGAACGTTGAAAGGATGACAACTCCATGCCTTGAGTTCATTTGGGATATTAGAGATAAAGGAATTATACATTCACTGGAACACCAATCACAGACTATAGGATTGAAATTTTTTTTCCAACTTAAGACTTTTCACTTGGGTAGCAATGGTACACGACTAGGTGCCACTCTTTGCTTGTGATGTCATAAGCTAGTTATGGACATTCACTGCCAACGTGAAATGGGACCTATAGGATCACACACAAAGGATTAACTTAGAAGAGGAGTTTATCCATGAATGATGTTTGGATTGATTACTAAAGTTTATAGGTACTCAATCAAACATTCAATCAATAGACTTGACTCAGAATCATCAAGTTCAAGTGTTGAACCAACTGATTTGAGTGTCACATTGATTGAGAACCGAATTTACTGTGTTATGTACAATCTGGACCACCAACTGACCATTTCACTGGGTGAACCGATCGAATCATGGATACTGAGACAAACAGTTCACTCTAGTGAACTGACTGGTTCATTTGTCCAAACGAGCAATAATGGATTTTTCTAATTTATGAGAAAAAGGTTTTTCATTTCACTTGTTCTATTCAATTAGGACAAGAATTAATATTTCTGTTAATTAGAAACGAATAAGGAAAGTCAATTGGAAGCAAGTCTGGGAAGTGAAATGACTGGTTCACTAAGTGAACTGACCAGTTCACATTCCCAATCGACCGGTTCACTAGTGAAACAATCGGCTCACCTTGCCAAATGATCGTTTCAGTTATGAAATGACTGGTTCACCTACCGTAGTGCAAATTGTTCATGGAAATTCTAGACCCTTCTACTCCTACCCAAATTGGGAACCCTGACCCTGCCCTCTACTATAAATGGAGGGGTACGAGGGGCTTCTCTAGAGACACAACTCAAAACATTAGTTGCTCTACAAAGTTTTTGTCCTCTCTGGTTGTTCTAACCGAGAGAGCCCAAGCAAGTTCTACCCATCCAGGGAGGAACAACGAGGGAAATACAATTGCAGAAAAGCAACTGGTGGTGGGAGAGTGTGTTAGTGACCAGTACACCGATAGAAGGGGACGACTCCTTCTAGTTCATTCTTTAGGATGACTAGAGTTCTCGGTGGTCCATGTGGACTATCTATAGAAGCGGGAGACTTCTTCCTCTCAGGGGGATAACAGTCAACCGTAGTTTGGGTTAAGACTAGGAGCTGCACAGATGCCATCGAAGATAGGTGTTTGAAGACCACACTAGCTACGAGGTATTGTCATTGAGCACGCCTCAGGACCATGTATATCTTGCTAAAACCATCCTTCCCATTACATAGATATTGATGTGATCTACTGGTTATGGGTTTATGGTCAAGTTAATTTTTTTGTTTCTGCTTCCTACTCTTATCATGTAAACCCCAACAAAATCTTAAAACATATTGCTAGATTATTATTTATAAGTGAATTACTACACCTATGGTCTGGATAAAAATTTAAACCCTAGACTTGCATGTTTGGAAACCCAAAATTATGATGCTTGAATCTTAAATATTTAATTACTATCTTGTTTGTACATAATGAAGTTCAATTCATAGTGTATAATCTCGACTCTCAATCTCAATTCTCACTCATAATGGAGACGTGACTTCAAAGTGAACTTATTTAGTGAACTTTGATCTCTTGACCTCTTAATTCATCAATACAACTTTATATGAGACTGGTAATGTGATTATATTTTTGAGGACATGATTTTGATTATATATTTGAGGATGTTCTAGTATTTATGGATATTACTTATGTTGTATAGTCCCAATTTTTGAGGATGTTTTTGAATTTTGGGGACAAATTCCTCATAAGGGGGGAGGGTGTGATAAACTGAATTTTCCCCTATTTTTGTTCATTTCCAATTTTCCCTCTTTCTGTTCACTCATGACCTCAATTTATTATTCCTTGGATACTTGATCAATGTTGATACTCAAATTCGAAATATAGTGATCAACAAGGATTTTATATACCTTGTGACACTATAAATTAGGTTAAATTATCACATTACTCTAAGAAATATATTTGCCCATAAAACTCTATGTATTGGTTCTCAAACTTTTCCTAGACGTTCTATGTGTTTTTATGAATCTATGGCTCAAAATTTGTCTCAATTGGACATTCCTACAATTTCCTATGATATTTTTGAGTTATATGCTAAAAATCCCTTTATTTCCCTTTCAATTGGCCCTTTTCCAAGTCAGTAACCCATGGTTTAGGCAGGGGTGAACCGCAACCCTTGGATTTCCTTCCTGTGGATAGCGGCTATATCATGTGGCCTTTACATTTTCCCCTACCTCCTGCAATCAACAGGGAGGAGTTAATGGGAGTGAAGATGTAACCAACTCAATGTGACTATGCTTGGAAAATATAAGTGAATGAAAATACCCGTCCCACATTTTCACAACAATCTAGCCCTTAACCTACTTCAGATCAGCTTGTTTCAAGGAAAAATGAGAGATACTCTATTAGCATCTGCCATGAGTATGGTTACCCCAAGAATAACCTGAAACCTAACCCCAAAACCCTATTAAAAACCCCACATCCACCTTCGGCCTTCTCCCATGATCTCGATCGTCACTCTCGCCTTCCCTCTCTTGCTTCCCTTAGCATTTACCTCTTTCTTTTGGTTGCCCTCCACCACAACACTATCATGCCTGTTGTGTAGGCTATCAAATAAAGAGATACAATCTTGTCCATTAATCGTGGTCCACGGTCAAAGTACGACAATGTTGCACATGTAGCTAGGAGACTATCACCCCTTAGTTGTTGATCAACGATGATGGTCAAAAGTTGACCAAGAATTCAACGGTCATGGATTTTCGCATGTATCCCTTTTTCTGGTAAATATCCCTCCTCTCTACTCAAAAATCTAGTAAATGATCAAAACTTGCTAAAATAGTATCTTTTCATTTGTAGCTCCAAAAATTATGAATAAATAGTCCATTTTTATCAAAGAAATCCATAAAACCATTTGAAAATACTTGTGAAGCCTAGTTCTACATAGTTTCTCACTGATTTCCCTAGACTTTGATCTCTTTCTTATATAATTTATCAAATAACTCAATAATAATGATTAATCTTTAGAAGCCCTAATATTTGACTGTGATGAGTATATTGGGACTCTAGAATCATGACTTGGCTAAAAATCTAGATCTAACCTTGTTGGCTTATCTACTATTGAATATGAATCATGTAATCTGAAATAATGATTAATCTTGATGATGGTATCTTAATATTATGATTGTTCTCAATCTTGTGAAATATCTAATCATGACCATTGTACTTCTCCCTAATTATGATCTAGAAAATTGATAATGACTTGAATAATGATCAAGATAATTACAATTAATACATCTATTCCTAAAAAATCTAGATAAGTCATTCATACTCAAAAATAAACTTGACACTTGAATAAATTTTGAACATCTTGAAATTGGTTGATCATAAGTGAATGACCTAACCCCAAGGTTAAATAGAAATGATCAACCCTAATTTTAAGAATTGAAACATGATCTTCAAATAACATGATCTTGACCCTTGATCCAAATCTTGTTGATCTAGGATCTAACTCAAAGGGTTGACCTATTACTTGTTGAGATCTTGTAATCTAAAAACCAACCAAAAAGGTACACTTTTATATTAATTCCTCTTTGAATAGACTAGTGGTATTGAATGATACTTATATGTACCTCTTGAAAATCTTGGCTACGCATTTGTTTGAGCTATTGTTCCCTACTAAGTAGTCTTCCAAATTTATGTATTAGTTTGCAACAAACTTAAAAACATAAATGATATTACCCATTATGACTGCCAACAATACTTGTTGATATTGAGTACAAGTAACCTCCTCATTTGGAGGGTGGAACTTGTACATGTCAATTGATCTCAAACTTGTATATGCCAATTGATCTCCTACCTCATATGGAGAGAAGGAGTCAGGTGACCTACCCCATCTCATTGGGGCTATGGAACCACATAAATTTATAACCATTCTTCTCGATATTAGCATAATGGGAACTTATAATAAAATCTTATCAAACAAATGTTTGTTTGGAAAATTGCTTGTTGATTATTTTGCTTATAAGTCCTTCTAAGTACAATATTTTTCTATAAATGTTTTCAATTGTTCTATATCTATTTTTTACAAGTGTATTGATGCATTTATAGTGATTGCATCTTGGTTTATCTAGTTTTAGGAAAACCATATGTATCATTATGAAGAATTTACTAGACCTCTTCCGCTCATGAAAAACCTTGATGATATAGAAGAAAATCTACAAATTTCATATTTGGGTTGGTTAGTTCTTTGAACCTCTTATTTTATGAGTTATTATTTTTATTATATATGCTAGTGTGTGATATCCTTTTTGGCCACTCAGAGACGGGCACTTCAATTCCTTGACCATTGTCTAGGCAGTGGGATTGGGATTGCCTTTTTTTAGGAACTGGGAGTAGCCCGGTTTTTTACTACAATTGACATTTATGAGTTAACATTTATGTTTTCCTGATTTATGGATATATTTCTACTATTGCTTCACAAATTACCTGTGCCTGGTCACCATAGGTGATTTATTAAACCATTAATTACTTCGAGAGAGGGATTAAGGGTTGGATAGGTAGTAGAGTTACATAGCCTAGACTATGCTTTAGGAGAAGGTTTACTACTGTGAAGATGATAACCTAGAGGCATCATTAAAGCATCGAACTAATAACTAAATTTGTATGGGAGTGGGATTTGTATTAGATTAGGTAGTGAATTACGCTGTGAGAGTAGGTAATTCTTGCTACAGGTCTCTTGGTTAAGGGTTAGGTGAACTAAATATTGTTAATTAATGTTAAAAGTAATATAAATAATGGTGGAATTGTATTCCCAAGATATTTGTCCATCTGTGATAACAACATCAATAACTTATTTCAATTGAATCAATTAGTCATTTGATCAACAAATCACCTATTTCATAGGTCTAGATGATGGAGTCAAAGTTAGTAGTAGTCTCTGGGGTCACATTTCCCCATGTTTGATATTTGGTCCACTTTTGGCCTATACTACTTTGATATGTGCACTTGCTTTTAAGACATGTAGTAAATGTACATCCATTCCACGTTCGGACCTCATAGCCCTATACTACTCGAGCCTCATAGCCATATACTATTCAACACTTACACTTTCATCTAGCACATAGTTTAGGCAAGTCAAGTTTTTGACATTGTTTTTTGAGAAAAGACAACTCCAACATTACGAGTCTTGTGACTTGCCACTCTATGCCATTTTTTTTGCTTTTAATATTTTTCAAATATTTTCTTTGAAATTGAGCATAACTAAAAATTTCATTGTTGGTAATTCACTAGTATTTTGTGTTCTCATATTGCCCTTAAGTTTTAGGTACTAGTGCATGGTTCATACTAGAACCATAGATTATGGAGAATCCACTCCAACCAGCATAGATTAGGAGGATATCCCACATAAGGCAAGAGAGTATGGGCCTTCAACTATGAAGCTCATCCAAACCCCACCACCATAGGAAGAGCAGGATCATGTAGTAGACATGGACCCAAACACTAAAGAACATGTTGATGAAGGGACTAAAGAACATACAATCTGGGAGAAGATTAAAGCATCCTCAACCACATATCCGTTGGGGCAAAAAAACTACATGAAATCAATGTTGGCTACTACAAGATAGACCTAGACTGGTGGTACTAATCAAATCTCAATCATTTCAGAGCGACAACATGAAGTACCACATGGCACATATCAATATCTTCTTAGAGAGTTGTGTTATGCACAAACTTGATAGAGTTCCAACTACAATGATCTACTTGAAGCTACTTTCTTACTCACTGTTAGATAAAGAAAAACCATGGTTTCTCAGTCTTCCTTTAGAATCCATAAAGACTTGGGATGAAATGATATATGCCTTTTTCGAGCGGTACTTTCCACCTCAGAAGACCACTAAGCTAGAGGGGAAGATTCACATCTTCGAGCAATATGTTGATGAGTCCCATTCTGAATCTTGGGAGTGATTTTAGAACATGCTCGGGAAGGTCCCTCATTATGGGATTGATCTTTATAGCCAAGTAAAGTCATTTTATTGTGGACTCCATAAAGGGGAACAATCTAGCTTGATAGCACATGTGCATGTTTCTTCTTGAACAATAAGGCTACCGGGTGTCATGAGATCCTAAAGAACATGACCAAGAATCAGTCTCAGGGTGAGGAGAGAGAAGGACCAACAACAATCAAGAGTGCAATGGAATCAAAAGAGATCACAGAACATAAGGCTAAGATGGAGAGGCCACAAGGAAGCTACAGCATAAATCTGGCACCTCTTCTGGAGGTGAGGAAGAGGAGTGAAAGTACTCACATTAGCAACATCAATAGGATAAGGGAACTAGTAAGTTACATAATATGGAAGACATATTAGGAAATATGGTGAGTTATAATGAGTCCTTACTGGACCAGAAAAAAAGGGTGTAGCTAAATCACGGGGCTCAAATCCGCGACATTGAAAATCAAATTTCTCAACTAGTAGTGGAGTTGGCATCCATGAAGAAGCCTATGCGATATGGATTTCTTGGGAACACAGAGACAACATAGCAACATCATCAAGTAAATTTTGTCTCTATTCTTGAGGAAATAAAATAGGATACTGAGGAGTCACCATAGCAATGCACCCTAGTGCTGAATTGGGTGTATGTGCCAAGAATTCCATTTCCCTACATCCTGTATGAAAGAATTGGAGGATACAAAACATCAGTGCACAGTGATCACACATGCACCCCACTAAATATAAGGTCAACATCAAGAGATAAGAATACCCCATCTTCACTAGTTGTGCAAGATAGGGAACTTCAAAGTTCCACCATTTCTATGTCCCCTCCTACATCACCAGATAAGGTGCCCATGTAAATAGAATAGGTGAAGGTTCTACTTCGTAGTGGATAAGTCACAGTCAATGTGGAAACATCCACAATTGAGAAGGGGCTTCCACATGTCACTCCATCCACAAGGGACATGCCAGATTCTATCCTAGGGGATGACATTGATGCAAGATTATGGGAGGAGATCCCTAATGTGCCATATATTCCCCCACATAGGCGTATAGAAAAGACACATGTGCCATTCTTGGATAGTCTAAAGCCAATAAAGGAAGAAAAGGAACTCAAGAAATTCCTAGACATCTTCCAACAACTCCACATAACATCCTACTCATGCAGGTGATAGAATAGATCCCCGCATATGGATTATTCTTGAAGGATATCATAAACATTAAGAGATGAATAAAAGATATAGATGTCTTGAGTGTTGATGAAGTGGTCAGTGTGATGATCCAGGAAAGATTGCCAATGAAGAGAAAAGACCCAGGATGCTTCTACATCCTTCGTTCTATAGTCAACATGCATTTCTAGTAATCATAATGTGACTCTAGGGAGAGCACAAATCTCATGCCTCTCTCCACCTTTCAGAAGGTGGGATTGAAGAAACTGACAAATACATCCATGTCAATCTGGTTGGTGGATGGATCAATTAAGATGTCATATGGAATATGTAAGGATGTTTTAGACAAAGTTGATAAGTTTGTCTATCTTGTCGATTTTGTGGTTATAGATATGCATGAGATGAGGGGATCTGAGGTGTTATTTGGAAGGTTGTTCCAAGATACAATCAATGTTATTGTTGTCATGGGTAGATGCTACTTAACACTTGGGATAGATAACAATAGAGTGGAGTTCTGACTATTAGATGAGTCTTTACAATATTCTGGTGACAACCCAGGATGAAGAAAATCACCTTGTCGAACCTAGGACATTAAACAAAGGTGCTTATGGGAGATGACATAATTTTATTTCTGTCATTTACATTTCATTTAGGACCTTTGTTATTTTAATTTTCAATTTTTCTTGTTATACTTTAAATTGATGTAAAAAGGTACCTTGATGCTTCTATTTGGTGTGCAGTCAGAGTCTGTACTACTGACACTAATGTAGGTACTACTAACACTACTTTCGGTACCATAGAGCTTCTAAAAATGTTGAACGAGGGGTTTGACAAAACATTGACACTACTAACACACAAGTCGGTGGTATAGAAATCATGACATGTCAAATTCTAAAAAAGTCACTACCACAGATAGCCAAGTCAGATTGAGAAAGAAGGAAACAAGCGTAAGATGGCAAAACCTAGGGGGCATGGGGGCTCTAGCGATGGTGGCAGTGTTGTGAGTATTTTTGATTTTGAGGTGGATCTTGGAGGATTCAAAGACACATGTGATGGCAAACATCCTAGGGAGAGTCAAGAGGAGGATACTTCAATGAATACAACCCTTCTATCCCAACAGAGTGGACAAGGGTTCATGATCCCAGCACTAGGGTTTCAATTTCACTACTTAGGCCTAAGAGGGACACAGGATAGGAGGGATGACTCTGCATATGCAAGAAAGAACCAGACAAACAATGAATAAGGCAAAAGTGGGACCAAACTGAAAACCAAGATCAGCCACACGCGATGGCCCAGCAAGAATCAGAAAGAGAGACTCAATGCCAACAACTCTTGAATCAGGCACATACTCATCCAACCTTTAGCAGTGTTGTTTTTGACAATCAGATCCCTGTTAGAAGTGACAGGTTCGTGGAGAAACTGTATGTGGAGAAGTTATCGGTCCAAGATGTTACAATGGGAGAAGTGGTAGGCAAGCATGCCATATCGATTGTCCCTGAGGCGAAAGACATGCTAATCAAACCTTGGTGCTACGCAGTGGTGGTGAGATTGATGGGTGCTGATATAGGCTATATGACTTTACGTGACTGCCTCAAGCTACTCTAGAAGATCACAGGATGTTTCAACATGTACGAAATGGAAAAGGGACATTTTGTAATCCAACTCTCGTGCCAAAGGGACTATGACGAAGCACTGACAGGGGGCCCCTGGAAGGTGTTTGGGTTGAACCTCCTAGTGTGGGAGTGGTACCCCACTTTCAAACCTAAGGATGAATTCCTCGAACCTTTTGTGGCATGGGTTAGAATCGTGAATCTCCAGCTCCACCTTTATGTCCCAGCTATGTATGAGTATATCGGGCTAGCTCTTAGAAGGCTCATAAAGGTGGATGAGCACACGGCTAGCAGAACACAGAGTAGGTTTGCTAGACTGGCAATGGAATTAGACACCATGAGAGATCTGGCAGTAGCCATACTGATCAATGGAGTAGAATATGAAGTGATTTATGAGGGGCTTATGTGGGTGTGTGCTCTATGTGGACAAGAGGGACACATCTCAAACAACTATACTATGAAACAAACCACACCAGAGAACCAAGCTACCATGGTACCAAATAATAATAAGGCAAGCAATAGAGAAGACAACATTGTAGGAGACTACAACTCAGAAGAAGTATGGAAGACACAAAGTCATAGAATAGGAACATGAAGGATTATGCAAGGCACAATTAAACACATGAATACACAAGGTGCTAATCTATTTGCAAGCCTTTGGGAGGAAGGCAATGAGGAACACGATGTAGGAGAGAAGGAAACAACTACTACTAAGGAACAACCCAAAAGAACTGAGAAAGTGTGGAGGAAGAAAAAGGTTGGCAAGCAGGGCAAAAAAGGGAGTACCAAAGATACCGTGCTTCGAGACATCACGAACACCACTGCGAACACTGAATCCAGATCCAATTGCCCCAAGAAAGCACATGTAGCTATGAATCCAGCCATAGATGAGGTGGTCGAGGTTCTTGAAGTAGAGGAGGGAGACAAAGACATGGAGATAGCAAGCAACATAGCAAGTGGAGCCACAAGTCAGGTACAAACATCATCAGAGGAACTAGAAATCATCAACAAAGTGTTGGCAGACATCACACAATTCCTTCATCTGATCCCCGAAGGTGAAACCCAAGAAGGTTAGTCCCAACCATACATGAATCCGCATTAGATGACCCATCCAACTACGAAGAAGATGTGAGAGAAACTGGAGGGAGTTAACTAGATGAAGAAGCCAACAAGGAAAATGTGAACAACAACTCGACCAAGATCGACGTTGTAGGTAATGAAGTCAACAATGGCAATTTATCAACCTCTATCTGATTCAATGCTAAACATAATGTATTGGAACATCCAGGGAATTGAAAAGAAGGACACACAAAGGAATATCAAAGAATTAATGTCTATCCACAAACCTAAAGTTCTTGCCATCGTTGAACCTTGGTTGAGCGGGACCAAAGCAACACAAACAATTATAAAGCTTGGCTTTGAGAAATCATTTCGGGTGGAGGCTCAAGGATTTGTCAGAGGCATTTGGGTGTGTTGGAAGGAACAAGATTGTGATCTATCAATCATCAATTATCATTGTGAATTCGTGAGTTGCTGCATCAATAAGTCGACCATGGTGATGTTTGTTTATGCAAACTAGCACTTTACAGTATAAAAATTACTTTGGAAACACCTCGTGCGTATGGGTAATACATGTACAAAGCCATGGATTGTCCTAGGCAATTTTAACACTGCGTGCAATCTGAGAGAAACAAGAGGTAGTGCACACTACAACTTCTTTGAAGGTAGGATGTTTCAGGAGATGTTGATGGAGGAAGAACTATCTGACCTTGGGTTTTCAGGCCCCGAATTTACTTTCAAATGAGGACTTTTGCAACAACATTTAGATAGGGCAGTAGCCAACATAGCATTCATCGACAAGCACCAACACTTCCTCATAGAGCACTTACCAAGGCTGCAATCTGACCATAGTTTGATCCTAGTCAGATGCAACAAACAACAGCAGAGAATGCCCAACAGGTTCATAGCCAAGGCATTTTGCACTACTGATGTAGAATTCAAGCAGAAGCTAGCTCACTACTGGGACCGTGACGTTGATTTCAACATTGCGCTAAATAGGATTAAAGGAAGTCTATGTAAATGGGACCGAGACGAAGCTCGTATGAACAAAGAAAGGAAGATGACTACACTACAGAACTTAAAAAGACTGGAGAAGGAACTAGCCACATGCTATAACCCTATCACTGATGGAATATATGTGGACATGAAGGCTACTTTGAACAAGATTTTGAAAGAGGAGAAAGAAGAATGGAAACTGAGAAGTCACATAAACTAGATTAAAGATGGAGACACACTTGCTAATATAAAAGAACCCCTACTCAGTTTCATACTGCTTACCAGTGATAACAATATTGTTGGCGGAGAGTTATATCTCTCGCTAGGACAATTGTCTCACCCTGTGGGATCGGTATTTTTTTTAGGTGGACGTGCATGAGGGGGTAGAGACCATACTACAGAGGAAGAACAATAGCAATAGGGGAAGTAGTAACAGCTCAGGTTGAGTGTACTATCTGTCGTGTCTTGTAAATAGAAATCCTATGTGTCGTCTCTGTACTCTTATGTCCTTGGATTTAGTACGTGACAATTTTATAAACAATCTGAGATTTTAGCTTGTATGCCTCAAGGTTTTATGTTGCTTCAATATATGTTTTGACAAAGAAACTGTTACAAGTTGTCCTCGAGATGAGATGGTACAATGTATGTACAATGTGAACCTTGATGTATATAATGTTTTGGTTCTTTCGATAAGAGTTTCCTACAAGAGAATCTTTTTGCAAAAAAATGGTTTTAATTTTTAGTGATTTCGTTAATCCACTATTTATTGTTATTCTGTAATTATTTACTGGTGATGGTTGGAGTTGATGTTGGGTCATCACAAAGTTTAGGTATCAGATCTTAAGGTTTGCTGAGTCTACAGAGACATAGGACTAAGGTGTTGAATCTGTTCTAGTGTCCCAGTATACCCTATAGTGACTTCTACTTATGCAGATTAAAGGGTGAAGTTTAAAAATGACTGGATAACATGAGGAACACGTTGGTAAGAGCAATGTTGTTACACCAGGAGAGGGTGCAAGGGATCAAGTAAGAGAAAAATAAGTGCCTGAGAATTCCCATCTTGACCCAATCAGGATAGAGAATCCTTCTTTTTATGCTCTTGTTGGGTCGGTTAGGACAACAATGATGGATATAGTAGACTAGATACTAGCATTACAACCTTGGTTACTAGTCCTTAATGCAGAAACTTTGGGTTCTGAAAGGGTTCCTATATGACATAGTCATGTTTGAACAGTGGAAAATGTGGGAATGATTAACATATGGCAAGAAAATAGACTCTGTCATAAGAATAGACAAGTAGTACATCTGTGATGGCAATGCCCAAGGAGGAGGAATAAGCTGAGAATTAAGGAAAGGTCTCTACAAATCTAGAGACATTTGCCTAGTTGTTCTAAAAATCCAAAGTTTTTGGTGCCACCAGTGCAATTAATGCCTAGTGCACCAAGGCAGTAGTCACTAAGTAAAGGCAATAGTCCTAACTTTCCACCTATAAGAACTCCTGAATTAGCTTCTACATCGGTAATTAGACCGATAAGACCATGGTACGAGGACAAGACATGTTTTAGATATGGACATGTTGAGCATACTAAACCCTTTTATTTAAAAAGAAGGGAGGAAATGACCCAACAACCAAGGAAGACTCGGTAGGGCTTACGAAAGTTACAGCCCAATAATGTAAAAAGGCAAAAGCAACAACATGAAATAGACAGAATCTATGTTTTGAGTCAACCTAAAGTGGTAGATGACTGTGAGGGGTGATGGTCAGATAGAACTTTTTCATTATGATATGTCTTCTCTTGATTTTATCTGATAATCATAAGAAAGATTGTTGTTGTTGACTTCCCTTTGGTTGTCCTATGGGAACAGGGGGAAGAAATGATGAGGACTAGAATTTATATTATGTACAATATTCTTTTAAATGCTTTATAATTGCTTTTGTCCATATAAAAGAGGTAGAGATGTAAATGAGATGTCTAGAGAAATCTAGGGATATTAAGTCGTGTGACTTAGATGATATGAAAAGTAAAGCATATAATGTAAGACAAGGTGCATATTACCTAATCTCGGTATTTGTATACCCTGGCCAGATATTCATCTATTGAAGGCAAGGTAAGTATGAGACTCTTAGATTGCTATCTTTCTATTTACTCTAATCAAGTAATCATTTTGAGACAATCTAAAGAGCATAATGAAATTGAAAATATGGCGGGAATGTTTCTGTCACATCCTAAGTGCAATACATTGGAATCTTAGATTATCTCATATCAACCTGTGAGTATGAGAAAGTACAAAGTACAATTCTCATGATAAATTAAAGGGAACAAGGAATATGATCCCTGTTCAAATAAAGAATATGTGAAGGATAATAATCTCTTCCATAATGAGAAAATGAGAAATGTGATAAAATCATAAAATGTTCATGAACTTGTTAGACAATAACAAAGAAAGGAGTGATGACATGTAATCATCCTTATAATTCCTATGATGATGGCAAGGAACCTAGGATGAAATAAGAGCAGATGACTCATGAACATTACATAGTTAGCACTTTCATCATAGTTAGCAGAACTCTCTCTCCAGGGATTGTGAAAGATGTAGCTAAAAGTTCATGCAATAATCAGAAGAGATGATAATCTCTTCTCTTTGATAAACAACCCTGGTTGATGATGAGGTGATAAGAAGAATATGCTTCTTTTTGTTCTTTCCTTTCAGGGACATGGAAATCAAATGAGTCTTATGACACTTGATGTGCATGATTTAGAAGTGTTCTTTTGATGGATACTTGGAAAAGTATTAGTTCGTCTTGGACTTTGGTTCCAAGATTAAGATGTGTGTAATAAGTAATGTCCCAAGATGAAAGAAAGATCCTTTTATATGTTTTTCTTTGGTAATAACAACGGAGAGATGGAAATGATAAGTATGTGATGTGTTTTTGGCACATGTAACGGATACCAAGATACATAATCCTAATATCCAAGAACTTTCATGGTATGAGAAAATGAGAACATGAATCCAGATAAGATGATTAATGTTTTGTTACGTAGAAGGGTCGACTTTGGGATTAGTTTAGTTATGTACCTATAGTATCGATGTCATATGTTAGGGTTTTATTCTCTACATAAACATGACATCAATAAGGATGTATCAATTGACAGAACAATTGTAAAATCATCTTGGGAAAAGCTTATTGAGCTAAAATAATTCGTTATAATATCTCTATCTAGATTTGTTGAGGCAGCATATACATAACATACAAAGATACCTCAGAGATAAGTTCTTCTTTGACAAGTAGCCACTCCTTATGAAAAGAAAATACATAGCTAATGGGATAGTTGGTATAAGTCATAAGAAAGTTTAGTGTTGTTTCAGTAGATTAGAGTGGTACAGTAGATCTATGATAAGACTTGTAGTTCCAAGTGGGTGACAGAACGTAACTCTGGTCTTTCCTTGGAGGTGAAATGCTAAACTAAGTGAGGAGTATGGAAGACTCCCAAGGTCAAGGATCTTATCACATAAGTTGTAAGTTGAGAAGGTGACAAATCAGTAAGGTTTAACACCTGAGTTAAATAAGGTATGTATAATGCTTCTCTGACTAAGAAAAGTGTTACTTGACACAGAGTTGACTCTGTAGACAGTAATGGAAAGGAAAGTTAAGAATGTGTCACGTGTAACATATCTTATGATGATCTTTAATGAAATAACGTTGTGCTGGTCAATGTTCCATAGTGTCCCCATGACATCAAGGAGACATGTGAAGGCTTGAATATGTAATAAATGAATAATATCTTTCTCCCTTTACCTAGGATTTCGGGGATGAAATCCTTGTTAGGGGTTTATAACTTGTAATGATCCTGACCTAGGTTATGAGTTAACCCTATTTGTTTTGGCTAAGTAAGTTGCTTATAACTTTAATATAATCCTCTAAGGTGTTTTGTTATCATGTGACATACTTATGTTTCAAGTTTGGTCGTGATTGAGTGTTGTTTGAGCAATGTTCCTTTATTTTGGACCAAAGTGAAATTTACCTAAGATGAGGGGTTATATTGAAAAATGTCACATGTTGAATGTGAATTAAGTGTTTTATCATCATAATAGAGATAATTATGATAAATGGTGGCTTGTGGAAAGCCTAAATGCAAAGTTTGAACTTGTTTAAATAATGCTAGTACATCGTGCACCAATTTTGGTACAAATTGTAAATTACCCAAAATGTAGTGTTGATATGCAAATTACCACATCTAGAGTGTTCCTACTTCCTCTATGTATCATTTATAGGAGAGATAATAAATTAGACACTATTTTGAATCATTTATGAGTGGTAGTGTTCTTGGTGATGAAAAGACCAAGAAAGGGGTTGAATGTGAAACCCTAACTTGAGTTGTATCGAGTTGTAGACTTGATATGGGAGTGCCTATCGGCCAAGGAGCCATAGAGGGATCCCATATAGACTTTTTTAATCTTGTTAAATGTGATGATGAACTAAGAACATCAATAAAGCAATAGATATTGGCTTGCAACTTTCCTTTGGAAAGGTTGTATTGAATTGTGAATAAAAATAATAATGTGTGCCACTGGCTTGCCCTAGAAGATAACCAAAGGGGCCTGACCCTTATCCCTTGAATTATCCTCAAGTTTTTATTTTTCATGGAAAGATAAAGATGGAATTCATGAAAGTACATGTGTCAATCCATGCATGGCCATGTGGCACCTAGTAGTAATAAGAAGATGACACCTCTTACACTCTCTCCCATGAACCTCAAGGATATATACCTTTCCGTTCACCTACTAGTGAATCTTTTTGACACCTATCACTCTCTTACTCTTTGATATCATTCTAAGAAGCAAGGATCAAGGAGTATCTTGAGCCATTAAGCTTAGGTGAAGCCATGGTCATCTTCAACCTTGGTTCAAATATGGATCTAGATTGTGATTCGTTCCTTTCTTTTCTTCTTCACTAAGTTCTTATCTATGGTGATTCTTTGCTTATAGAGGAGTTGTGAAAGAGTTGTGAACCTATAATAGTTCATCTTCTACCTTAGGAACGTGAATCATTGGAGCTTGGAGCTTTGAAGTTGTTCTTGAGGCGGGTTATATAACTTGAACCCAATCATGTTATTATTCACCACCTATCTTTCTATACTAGATGGTTTACTTTCAATTATGAGTTTTTCTTGAATACTTGATGAGTATATGAGTTCTAATAGTTTCTTAGATCTTTCATTCATGTACTAGAATAGTTAGAACAAAGGTCTAGAGCTTAAAGATGATGGTATCATGATACAAAGTGATATCGGGTTCAAGCGCACAAGCAAGCACCTCTAACCCGATATGGTCATGTACATACATCACTAGCATGATATGGTTATGAGTTTATGCCTCTTTGAATGATAGTTGCCAACGTTATGCTAGTATCACAAATCACTCGAATAGCAGCAAGGCCTCCTTGAAAAACCATTTTATATCTCCACTAGTAGAGTCCATCAAGGAACAATTGGCAGAAGATTGTAGATATTAATGGCATGATCAATTTCTCAATACAGATATAAAGTCTGACTCAAATATATCTCAAACAAATCTTGCATGCATCTTCAGAGCAAGGGTTAGACAAGGCACACCACCTTTTGAGATACTAAAGCCTTACATGCTCTCTAAGACAGACCTACAAACCATGTACGAGGGTTACTACTTATTAGTTAGAATGACATCATGTGGCTTCCTCTCTGCACAATATCTAAAGAATCAACAAAGGACGTCTCATCTAAAGATCTTATATAAGGTAATATGGACTATGGCGACCTCATGAATCCTAAACAAACTCATATCACAATAGAGATAGTATGATACAACCTCTACTGATGACATCCATAGAGCAAATTAAAGTCTCTACCTTTCAAGAAAGATGTACTAATCACTTTGCATAAGCCCACAAGAGACCTACTAGGAACATGACATCAGGGAGACATCACAAAGTATAATGAATGATATATCAGACCTTGATTCCATTCTTTTACCATCATCAATTCTTTTACAATGAGATTCCTTCCCTTCAGAACAATTTAAGTAGAAGAGTTCAAATGTCAATACAACATGCATTATACATCACAATAAAGAATGACACAGAGTCATCAACCATGTGATTGGTGGAAGCACAACTACTCGATATTTTGCCTCAATATAAAAGTCCTACACTCTTCTACGTATCCTCAATACCACTTGTACATATGGTCATTTTCAATAACTTTTGGATCCTAGACTATGACCTAGAACTGTACAATTCACATATATCCTAATCTTTCTAGGTCCTGAACAATGACCTAAAACTACACCAATCACACATCTTCCAATCTTTTTGTGTCCTGGACTATGAACAAAAACTGGACTAACTAGGTTCTTTACATTTCAAAATCCTTTTATGGTCAAAGATTATGATGTAAAATTGAACCAAACCCAGAATGATATTCTAAAATCCTTTTACGGTCTTGGATGATGACCTAAAATAGAACCAAACCCACGATCACATTTCTAAACCTTTTTGGGTCTTGGCTGAAGACCTTAAACTAGATGACAAGACCTATCCTAAATAGGCACCTTCCCTTCTAACCAAAAAATGCTATGCTTAGGTAGGCACCTACCCTTAAGACCTATTGTTAGTAAGAACCCCCACTCTCAAGCCCTATCCAGAATAGGCATTTCATTTATCAAAGACCTACTTTTAGGTAGGCATCTACAAAATCTAAGACTTACACCACATGGGTGCTCCCAAACTAATATCTTGATCTTCTTGAGGCTTAACTATCATCTAGATTCTGATCATGGATTGTAGTCCATACTACTCAAATTCAAAAGTTCACAATCTGATTTGACCCTAAAGTCCATGCTTGCAAGCACTATCCTAAATAGGCATCTCCTCTCATGAAATATGTATACTGAGTAGGAAAATCCCTTTGTTAAACCTTCATTCATGTAAGCATCATCTCAAACCCTATTCCATACATGCACTCCCACCATAGACCTATAACATCGTAGGCATTCCTTTAAAAGGCATGCATTCAAGTAGGCATCTCTTGAAGGTGTATCTTACAAAGGCCTTCCCTCCAATTTAAGCCCTACATTTAGGTAGACCACTCCCTAAGCCCTATCCCGAAGAAGCATTTCCTCTAGTCTAAGACCTACTCTTAGATATACATCTCTATTGAAAGCCCTACATCCTATATGGCATCTTCATAGGCCCTATCCAAAATAAGCATTTCCTTTGGTCTAAGACCTACATCCAGTATGCTCATTTGTACACGCACTATCTTAAATAGTCATTCCCTCTTTTTTGATCCCCTACACTCAGGTAGGCCCCTTCTTTTAATCAATATCATGAATAGGAATCTCTCTTGAACAAAAGCCCTACGTTCAAGTAGGTATTCATACCAAAGCCCTATGCTCAGATAGGCATTTATGCTAAAGCCCTATTCTTAGCCATACATTGACCGAATCTAGTATTCTAACAAGTCCTATTTTGAATATATGTTCTTCATGAATCAAGTCCTATTCTAAATAGGCATCCACATTCAAGAACTGTCTTGAATAGGTCTCTCCTTTAACTCAAGCCCTACATCCCTAGGAAGCCACACCTGACATATCCCTAAATTAAATTGATCACTTAAATCTGGAAAACTTGTCAAACGTCCAACTTTATCTATCTTGAGTATTTCTGAAACAACAAGAAGGGCGTTGAGGAATAGAAAATTGATCAATACATGCACTGGTCATGAAGGTCACCTTAAATCTAGAAATTTTTCTATAGGCCAATCCCATGAATCTTATCAATCCTATAAATCTTAACAATGTTATCGATATGAGAAGATGCTCTAAGGATTGGACAAACGACTAATACAAACACTGGTTGTGAAAGTCACCTTATGTTTTGAAACTGGATGATACCCGATGTATCCATCTTGAGAACTCTTGTAGAGAAGATGAGACTACGCTCTCAAAGGTCCTAACAAGCTACCCAAAACCATTCGAAAAACATGCTAATACCCTATTGATCCCAACATCTAGTAGGATCTTCCAAATGATCATATTCTTTCATTTCCAAATCTGTCGATCATTCTTTTAAGACTTCAACAAGAGACATATATCTTCAAATCAAATCAAACTCAATATCATTTCAAGAACAAACCATTCCTAGTGGGGTTGTACTTCAAAGAAAGGTAGATCAAATCAAATACGAACTATAGAGTCGAGGATAATCTTTCATTGAAACTCTAGGGCACAAATGATAGATCAACGGAGGAACACATTGTGTAGGCCCCCTTAATGCTATATAATCACTTGGTGGCTGATCTCATGTTTTTAACACTCTTCCCAAGAAATCTATCCTACAAGGATTGTACATGCTTGGAGGAATAGACTATAAACTAGCTACAATCATTGGTCATGAAGGCCACCTTAACTTGGGATATTTTCCTAGTTCACAATATCATTTATCTTGAGTACTTTCAAGGAGCTTAAACTACCTAGGTGATGCTTTCAGAAATCCTAACAATTAACCTATAACTCTTCAAATGAGAAGATCATGCTCTAAGAATTTGACATCTGATTGATATAATCACTGGTCATTGAGGCCACCTCAAATTTGAAAATTTTTCTAATTCCCAACTTTACCTATATGAAGCACTAGTAAATTCTGAAAACACTCTAACCTGAGAGTTTTTTACATGCCATATATGTTCCTAGCTCATGACCTAAAATTGAACTAATTCTGACTAAATATCCAAATCAATATATGATCCCTGATCATTGACCTAAAATTGAACCAATCCCATTCTCATAATTCTAAATCTTTCAAGATCAAAGATAATGAGTTAGACTACACCAATCATGTCCAAAACATATATTAAGATTTATGATTCCTACAATTTGTAGGATCCTTCAGATGATCGGGTCTGATATCATTACCATATATAACTATCCTTTTTTAATGGTGATGTTGTTCGAAAGAAGTTGAAACAAATATATTGAGAACTAGAGAGTCGGGGATAACAGTTTGTCGACAATTTACTGGAAAAAATGATGGACTAATGAAGCAACATGACATGGAGGATACCTTAATGTTGGAGGAGAACTTGGTGCCCAATCTCAACTTTTTAATACTCTTCCTATGAACTCTATCCTATGAGATCACACATACTTTAAGGAAAAGACTATTGACCAACACAGTTAATGTCGATAAAGGTCCTTACTAGGAACTTGTTGTGACAAAGTGAAATTTAGCATTATTATGAATTCATTCCAATGTTGCCCACTTTATGCTCACTCATGGTCCAAATTTATTTTGCTTAGCTACACAATCAATTTTGAGACCACACAATCAATTTTGGTCCAAAATAAGATGACCAATGTGAATTTTATATACTTTGTGACACCACATATGTGATTTGTTTGTCACTTTGTCCAACGAAACACATTTTTCCATCAAAATTTATCTTGTGGTTTTCATACTTTTTCTACATATTTTCCACATTTTTATGAACCTATGGTACGAATTTCATATCATTTGGACATTTCTACTATTTACTATGATTTCTTGAATTTATGTATTGAAAATCCTTTTATTTGCCCTTTTAATTGCCCTTTTCCAAGTCATCGATCCATTGTAAAGGGAGGGGACGAACCCCAGCCCCCAGGTCTGAGACCCACAGATCAGTGGTCCGATCCAGCGGCTGCAAGGTTATCTTCAACCTCCTGCTGATTGTGGGGAGGTATGAATGCGACCATGATGATCGATCTCCCACTCTTAACCGCTATTTGAAATTCTAAGCGAGCCAAAATGACCCTCTTACAATGTTGAACTGGGAAAGCCCTATTTTGACAAGATTTCGAGCATCCTTGCACTGCAAAAATGATCTCTTTGCTCTCCTTTCTCATCCCAGTAGCCATGGCTGCTTCTCTGAGTCCTCTAGCCCTAAATCTACCCCCATGATGCTATAAATGGGACCTCCCAAGGCCCACAGCAAGCACATCTTTCTTAGAGCATAGCCTTGCATGCCATCTTGGCCTCAAAAACTATGTTTTTGCATCCCCGACCTCCTGCTTTGTAGTGGTGCCGCCATCCTTCTCACATTGGGCTTTCCCTATCCTCACCCCCTCTCATCAATCAACCACTGCCACCTCATACGCGAGGTCACGACGAGGTCGGGGGACACCTTCCCTACCCTCTACGTCTACTCCTCCTCCTAAGCCTTCACCTCACCAGAAAATCCCTCTGCCTTGGTTTTGGGTCGTGAGTTCATGTTGTAGAAGAGAGGAGTAGTCTTGTGAACTGTTGGTCTAGTAGAGAACTGGCCAATCCAAGGAACCAATGAACCATCGTATGAAGCAGTAAATCGAGGAACGAACCAGCCAAATCAACATTGAACATGTGAACCGATCTTGAACTGGCCATGTGAGCTAACAAGTTGCAAAGTAGATCTGGGCCATTGCTTGCACCTCCAACGGCCCTGTTTTTTTTGTTGGAAAATAAGGTATTATGTCTCCTCTCTATTCAAAAATTCATTAAATGCCCAGATCTCATTTTAATCATAGAAAATGCATCCAAACTCCAAAAATTACAAATAAGTAGTCCATCTTGATCAAAAAATCCATTGAACTGATTAAAAATACATGTGGAGCTTATTACCAATGGTTTTCCTTGATATCCCTAGATCTTAAATATAGATCTCTTTCTTAGTTAACTGGTCTAAATGACTCAATGTTGTGATTAGACTTTGGAAACCTCATATCTTGACTCTGATGATTATCTTGAGACATGAAATCATACTTGACTAGACTAGACCTAATGTTGCTGTCTTAACCACTTTTAAATATGAATCATATGCCTTGAAGATAATTTAATGATATCTTGATAATATGATTAATCTAATTCTGTGGCATATTTTGATCTATCAACCTAATACTTGATCTCTGATTTACTCCTTATATTAATTAAAACTTGATCTAATCTTAAACACCAATGATGTTAGAAAATGATGATGATCTAGACTTGATTATGACTTGGATAATGATCATAGGTTACGGTTAACACATATGATCACACTAAAAAATACTTGATACTTGAATTAATATTGGACATATTGAAATATTGATTAATTATAAGTGAATGACCCATCCCTAAGGGTGACATAGGAAAAGTGTAACCCTAATATCAAGCATTTAAAATATGATATTCTAAAAGTCATGATCTTGACCCTTGATCCAATCTTGATGATTTAGGATTTGACTCGAAGGGTTGACCTTTTGACTCGAATATTTATCATACTCGAAATCCTCGGAGAAAGGTACGCTATTATATAACTCCTCCTTGATTGTATTGAAGATACTTTTATGTATCTCTTGAATGTATGCTTGGCTACTTACTTGGATGATCTATTGTTCCCTATGATTAGTCTTCTATTTTACTATACTATATTTTGAAAAACATGAAAACATAAATTGCATGCCCATTATGACTGCATGTATATTGATAATGATGATGATATTGATAATTTTGATAATGTTGATATTGAGTGCAACAACCCCCTCATTTGGAGGTGGGACTTGTACATTGGCCTCCTATTTCCTATGGTTAGAAGGAGCCTAGTGACCTTCCCCATCACGTTGGGGTAATAGAGTCACACAAAATATATAAGCATGCTTATTTGATTACAACATAATGGGATCTTGTAATAAAAATTGAATCATAGAATAACAAACATTTTATCGAATGATATTGGTTTTAGAAATCCTTTGTTATTCTTTTGAATATAAGTCCTGCCAAGTATACTCTTTTGTTATAAACTGTTTTACTTGATTTTGATAGTATACCATGCAATTGTATGATTGTGTCTTGATTTTCTTGATTTTAGGAAATACAAATGGAATATTGAATAAGATCACTTCTGCACTCTACATACACTGATGACAAGACAAATCAGATATATCTCCATATTGGGTTAGTTGTTCTTTAAATATCTTCAGTTTTTGAGTTATTATTTCTTATTGTATATGCCAGTGTGATAGATCCTATTGGGCCACATAGGGATGGGCGCTTCAATCCTTTTACTATTATCTAGGCTGTAGGATTGGGTTCTGTGACTATTTGTATTAGAGCTTACACACTCCCATATACTTTAAGTAAATGATTTCTCAAGTCTCCTACACCCAAGAAACCCTAAAGTCCATAATGGTGAAAATTGAGGTGTCTAGGCTCGGGGTCCTGGCATAATTTCTCCTATCCATTTTCACGGTGGTTGAGATCCGCCGCTCTACCCGACCTCAATTGATCCAGAACTGGACCTAAAGGTTCTCTTGTGAAACCCTAGAGAGTTTTCTGGCATCTCATCTCTTCTTTACAGACCATCCTAAGCCACCCATGTAAATGAAAATTAGGTAGTCTTCTCATCTCCTCATGTGGTCCTTTCTTATGACCTTTTACCACATGATGTCTCAATTATGGGTAGCTTATGCATGGGAAAAAACGAATATCAATAAATTTTGAAAGTTGATACCATTATCTGACCTTAGTTTGAAAACCCGATTTTAATCTATGATAATTTTGAAATTAAATAATCATGTATGACCTCTTCATTAAGACTCAATTTGACCAAAACTTAGCTACCTGTTTGCTATGTTTGAGGTGAATATTAATAATTTTGATGTGGTGAAATAAGAAGGACTTATACTTATACCTTATGGATAAGGTCCCTATTTGATCAAGTCCATGTTTCCCTATTATATTGACTAAACCTCAAACATAGTTAAGCAAACTCATACCCTATTTGATACATATCATGGCTATGCCATAAAGTGACTAAGTCTAAGACTCACAAAATCATGATTTAAGACTATGATGTAAAAGGAAGTTTTCCTATTGACCATTGATGCCTTTTGCAATCTCAATTTTGATATGATGATGATGGGCCTAGATTTTGTCATATTATTCTCTAATTCCTTGAATTTCAAATTGAAATCCTTGATCTCCAAATTATACCACTAACTTGATCATGAGTAGAAAGGAACGCAAATATAACCTTGACTTTGTAAAAAAAAACTTGACATTATTGCCCTATTATGATCTTGAATTTTTGATGTCATTACCTTATGGAATATGATTTAATCATGGATACTCTCCCTACTTTGGAACATGACCAATGTAGGTAATGTGCTAACTTAGGGTAGTAGTTGACTTATGACTCCTCTAACCTAGGCCACATCTCGATTATGACTACCTCTAAGTTTTCATCCTATTGATTATTTATAGCTTGGAAATGTATTCCCTTTCACCCTATTTGGATTGGTTGAACTAAACCTAATGGGTTAAACCCATGGTTGATACTCTATCTTGAATATTGATTTGATAATGACCTTGACATATGAAAATATTGACTATAGTTGGTGGTGGACTTCCTAGATAGACCTAGGTATAGATCATTCATCAACTTTGGAAACCATGACTTGTTGCTCAAATATTTCCAGAATATTGTTGCTCAAAATTGAACATAGATGAGTGATCTCTCCTAAGGTCTAAATAGGAATATAAACCCTACCTTTGGAATATCTATACATATGATCTTGATATTGAAACTTCAAATCTTGGTATTGATGTACCAAATCTTGACACATGATATGGATCTTAAGATCACCCATGATATGACTAATGACTTCAAAATCCCAAATTTTGAAAATTTGAAATGATGACCGTTTTGACCCTCTCAATTTATGACTTAGGGTCTAGCTCTCATTAGGACTAGGATGGGACCTCCCATTGATATTGAGTTCGAAAATCATGATATTGAAAGTATGATGTCTTGAAATGTTGAATATGAAATCTCAAATCATGGATGTATAACCCCACATGGGCCAATGTAGAGTCTAGGACCCTGATATATTGGGATTGAAAGTCACCTTTCCATATTTGTGACTCATATGATAACTGTGAACAATATATGCAAGGACCTTGATACTCAATTGCTCGATGATGAAATGATGTTGGCACCAAGTTGATTATGATATGGAACATGGAATCCCATTTATGATGATTGTACTAATCAAATTTTGAGGACATGATTTTGAGTATATAGTTGAGAATGTTCTAATATTTGAGGATATGATCTGGATATCGGTAGTCCCAATTTTGAGGATGTTTTTGAATTTTGGGGACAAAATTCCTTTTTAAGGAGGGAAGGATGTGACAAAGTGAAATTTAGCATTATTATGAATTAATTCCAATTTTGCCCTCTCTATGTTCACCCATGGTCCAAATTTATTTTTCTTATCTACAAAATCAATTTTGAGACTCAAATCCAAAATAAGGTGACCAATGTGAATTTTATATACTTTGTGACACAACATATTTGATTTATTTGTCACTTTTTCCAACGAAACAAATTTGTCCATCAAACTTTATCTTTTGGTTTTCAAACTTTTTCTACATATTCTCCACATTTTTATGAACCTATGGTCCAAATTTCATATCATTTGGACATTTCTACTATTTACTATGATTTCATGAAGTTTATGTATTGAAAATCCTTTTATTTACCCTTTTGATTGCCCTTTTCCAAGTCATCGATTCGTTGTAAAGGGAGGGGATGAACCCCGGCCCTCAGATATGAGACCCACGGATCAATGGTCTGATCCCGTGGCTGCGAGGTTATCTTCAACCTCCCGCTAATTGCAGGGTGGTATGAATGTAACCATGATGATCGATCTCCCGCTCTTGACCGCTATTTCAAAGTCTAAGCGAGCCAAAACGACCCTCTCACAATTTCGAACTAGGCAAGCCCAATTTTGACAAGATTTTGAGCATCTTGGAACCGCCAAAACGATCTCTTTTCTCTCCTTTCTCATGCCGGCAGCCATGGTTTCTGCTCTGGGTCCTCTAGCCCTAAATCTACCCCCCTTGATGCTATAAAAGGGACCTCCCAAGGCCCGCAGCAAACACATCTTGCTTAGAGTGTAGCCTTGCATGCCATCTTGGCCTCAAACACTTTGTTTTTGCATCCCCGACCTCCTACATTATTGCGGTGCCACCACCCTTCTCACATTGGGCTTTCCCTATCCTTGCCCCCCTCATCAATCAACCACCACCACCTCATACGCGAGGTCACGACGAGTTCGGGCGGCACCTTCCCTGCCCTCTACGACTACTCCTCCTCCTAAGCCTTCACCTCATCGGAAAATCCCTCTGCCCTGGTTTTTGGCTCATGAGTTTGTGCTACACAAGAGAGGAATAGTCTTGTGAACCGCTAGTCCAGTAGAGAACTGACCGATCCAAGGAACCAATGAACCATCGTCTGAAGCAATAAATCAAGGAACGAATCGGCCAAATCAACATTGAACCCGTGAGCTGATCTTGAATCGGCCATGTGAGCTAACAAGTTGCAAAGACTTTATGGCTAGATCTGGGCCATTTCTTGCACATCCAATGGCCCTGGTTTTTTTTTCCGCAAATAAGTTATTATATCTCCTCTCTATTCAGAAATTCATTAAATGCCCAGATCTCATGTTAATCATAGAAAATGCATCCCAACTCCAAAAATTACAAATAAGTAGTCCATCATAATTAGAAAAATTCACTGAACTGATTAAAAATACCTATGGAGCCTTATTACCAATTGTTTTCCCTGATATCCCTAGATCTTAAATCTAGATCTCTTTCTTAATTAACTGGTCTAAATGATTCAATGTTGTGATTAGACTTTGGAAACCTTATATCTTGACTCTGATGATTATCTTGAACATGAAATCATACTTGACTAGACTAGACCTAATCTTGCTGGCTTAACCACTTTTGAATATGAATCATATGCCTTGAAGATAATTTTGATGATATCTTGATAATATGATTGATCTAATCTTGTCGCATATTTTGATCTATCAACCTAATATGTGATCTCTCGTTTACTCCTTATGTTAATTAAAACTTGATCTAATCTTGAACACCAACGATGTTAGAAAATGATGATGATCTAGACTTGATTATGACTTGGATAATGATCATAGGTTAGGATTAACACATATGATCGTAGAAACCTAGGTAAGTCATTCACAATCAACAATACTTGATACTTGAAATAATATTGGACATATTGAAATATTGATTAATTATAAGTGAATAACCCAACCCTAAGGTTGTCATAGGAAAAGTGTAACCCTAATATCGAACATTTAAAATATGATATTCTAAAATTCATGATCTTGACCCTTGATCGAATCTTGATGATTTAGGATTTGACTCGAAGGGTTGACCTTTTGACTCGGATATTGATCATACTCAAAATCCTCAGTGAAAGGTAAGCTATTATATAACTCCTCCTTGATTGTATTGAAGATACTTTTATCTATCTCTTGAATGTATGCTTGGCTACTTACTTGAATGAGCTATTGTTCCCTATGATCAGTCTTCTATTTTTCTATACTATATTTTGAAAAACATGAAAACATAAATTGCATGCCCATTATGATTTCCCGTACATTGATAATGATGATGATATTGATAATGTTGATAATGTTTATATTGAGAGCAACAACCCCCTCATTTTGATGTGGGACTTGTACATTGGCCTCCTATTTCCTATGGTGAGAAGGAGCCTAGTGACCTTCACCCTTGCATTGGGGTAATAGAGTCACACAAAATATATAAGCATGCTTATTTGATTACAGCATAATGGGAACTCGTAATAAAAATTGAATCATTGAATAACAAACATTTTGTTGAATGATATTGGTTTTGGAAATCTATTGTTATTCTTTTGAATATAAGTCATGTCAAGTATACTCTTTTGTTATAAACCGTTTTACTTGATTTTGATAGCATACTGTGCAATTTCATGATTGTGTCTTGATTTTAGGCAATACAAATGGAATACTGAATAAGATCGCTTCCACACTCTACATACTCTGATGAAAAGACAAATTGGATATATCTCCATATTGGGCTAGTTGTTCTTTAAATATCGTTAGTTTTTGAGTTATTATTTCTTATTGTATATCCCAGTGTGATAGATCCTAGTGGGCCACTCAGGGACGAGTGCTTCAATCCTTTTACTACTGTCTAGGTTGTAGGATTGGGATTGGGGTAAGAACGGTTCCGTGCCACTTGTCTGACACCCAATGTTCAATGTCGAGCAATCAAAGGCCTATTTTCACATAAGAATAACTCAACCAATTTTACCTTTTTAGGGTCGTTCTACTAATACTAATTTGGTGCACTCCTCCATTTATATAAAAACTTAAATATGTAGAAAGAAAAGAGAGACGATGCCTACTTTTTAATATCTTTTCATAGTGGGACAGTTGTGGTGATTTTCAATGATTACATACTCCTGATCTTAATATCTCTAACAAAACACAAAGCCACATTCACTTTTCACATCCACCTTTTTCTCACCAAGGCATGAGTTAGTCGGAGAATAAAACATACACTAGTTTAGGAACTAAAGTAATGATGAGAGTCACTGTAACATCTAATAAACCTATTAAGGCTAATTAGAATTCTAGGAAAATGAATGCTTGGTCAGACATAGGAAACTATCTGAGTGATAGGCTACCCTTGCTCTGGAGAAATCATTTATGCCCAATATTTTCCCCATTAATTCATCCTTAGAAGTAAAAGATCACCTACACTTTCCACCCTTCATAATGTTTGTCAAAATATCTTTGGTAAGTCCAACCTTTTTGCCCTTTCATGACTAAAATGGGGTGGGGGTCATACTTGGCTCAAGCCTACAATTCTTAATCTTATCTTAAACCTTTCACTGAGAGGGGAAAATAATTGGCACCCATTTTTTCTCAATCAATAGAAATTCATGCTTAAATGTTAAGTCTCTGGCTAATGACGAAATTTATTCCATTTCCCCACATTTTACACTTTTTATCTTTTTTTCCATATTTTTCACATTTTCATTCCTATTTAATCCACCCTTTTCACCCACTTTAACCTAGTTCATGGCTTTCTGCAAATAAAATATTTTCTAGACTTAAGTGCAATTTGCTCATTATTGTCACTTTTTGAGCATTTCTTCTTGAATTGCCCAGTTGAATGATCTTGAATTAAACATTCTTCTTTTTCCCACAAATAATTGAATTACCTATATCCACACAAAAATATATATCTTTTGGATAATAACGAAGGATAATCCTAAATTAAGTACCTTTTCCCACTACCTGCATTATTTTATTCAAAATTTTCCTTTTCAATGATTTTCTCTAGAACATTCCTAAAATATCCAAAAATTTAGAAAACTATCTTTATCCTACCCATGCTACCAGGTGGATCAAAGAAATCAACCAATGACACATAGCAGATTGCCTCAATCTATGGGCCACTCCTCGTGAAGCATCAACTCATCCCACCACCTCTCTAGAATGTTCTAGTTGGAAACCCCAAACCCTAAAAGCAACATGTAAATAGACCCCCACACCCAACATATTCCAAACCCCTTTGATCTCTCATGAGTCTAGAGAAACAAATATCCATCTCTTTTATTTTCTTCTCGTGATAAGAGTTTCCTTCCTCTAACAACAATTCCTCATGTTAAGGTGAATAGGCTTCTCAACAATAACTGCTACTTAATTTTGTTATATCCATATCATTAGCTGCTTCTCTCTCTGATTTGTTCATAACTATTTATATATGCATGCTCTTTCTCAAAGATCTAATCTTGCTCTACCGAATCTCTCTCTCATCTTTCATTCTTCCTACCATCAATCCTAATCACGAATGATGGATCTCCTTTTTCAGAGGTCCTTAGGTGATCGGGACCACAACATACCTTAAAAATAGGACCTTTATTGTTAGATCCTCAAATTTTGGTAAGTTTTTATATATAAATATAAGGCATGGATTGATAAGTAAGTTCCCTAATTGAATTATTGTTATAAAATAATGCTACCCACCTTGGGGCATGGGTGCAACCCATGGCTCATATGAAGGACCACGAGACTATTTGCCTTGCATGTAGGCTCTTGTGGCACAAGTTAAGAAAATAAGAGATCGCATGAATAAATAAAGAATGGTGAATTTGTTAATTATGAGAGAACTGAAAAATAAGATAATATGCAACTTTCCAAAAGAAAATAATATATATTGTGTTATAGATATTTAGAAGAGTAATTATCTAGACAAGTATGCAAACATAATGTTTAGGCATCAAACAAAAACAAATCAATCTGACTTCTGGTATACTTGAAAGTAATAATTAAAAGAAGAGAATTCTAGAATTTGAGATGAAAAAGGACTCTCCATGTAGAGTGGGTAATTAAATTAAGAATCTACTAAAGAAGAAAGTTTAATGCAAATAAGCTATCCCAATAAATCTCGTGAAACAGATAAAGGTTGGGAAATAATTTATTATGTTTCCCTCAAAGTTTCATAGAGAAAGTAGGTTCCTAGAAACCTATAGAAAATTGTGGGATGGAGTGAAACCTACTTGAAATAAATGAGTTATATTCCTTTCTGAAGAGAAATAAAAGGGGCATATAGAAATATCTTTTGGACACCAAATCTTGCCCAAAGTGAGATTTAATTATGGAAATCTTTCCTTTGTTATTAATTGGGTGAAGGAGGAGAGAGTTGTGAAATTTATAAGTTTCCCTAAAGTGTAGGGGTTAATCGAAATAAATATATTTGTCACATTAGTATTGAATAGAGAACCTTGCTTGGTTTTGTTATAAGTCATATGACCTTCTGGCCCTTGTTGATTAATCAATGATCATAGGATAGTCCCTAACCTCCAATCAAAAAGGAAACAAAGCCAATAGTAACACTCTTCTTACATGACTCCTCTCTTCTCCTCTAGGCCCCTTCTCATCCTAGAAACTCTTTGTTCAAGTTTGAGAAGGGAAACCAAATTGATTGACCCCTAGATTCACCATTATATTTAGGAATTAGACTTCCCCCAAAACCATCTAAAGGAAATCTCAATTGAGATTGGTGGGTACCCCGTGCCTTTCCCGACTCTTCCTATAAAAGGTTTATAGCCTTCTCCTCAAATTTGAGGCAACCAATTGCACAAAACTCAAAGCCCTAATTCCTTCCCCCAACTCTTTTCATATCTCCTTTCTCCTTCATGTGCCCCATTACCAAATAAGTCGTTGTCCTCCCCGTGTGGGCTATGACCAATGAGATTGAGAGAATCGATGAGTTTGTTGAGACCTAGCAGAGGAGCCCACACCCTTGCTCGACGTTGTACTTCCCTGAAGCATGGGGTCAACATGTTGGTTGACCGATCAAAAGCCTTCTCACGAGAGGGTGAAACAGTGTGGTAGAAGAAGACAAAGGGGGAAATTACTCTATTTCCCTTAAGTCCAAAGTAGTCAGGTAAGGGAAATTCGGTCCTTTTCTCCTCATTCTTAGACTTGGCTATGTTGCAATCTGTGCTGAGGTGGCCGCACGCCATTGGTCGACCCCACTGGTTGGCCAATAGCGTATGGTATAAATAAGGTAATGAAATGATGATTTCATGATACTTGGTTGGCCTGAAAGAGTGTATCTTACAAATATTGTAATATTTAATTAGTAGCTCCGATCAAGATAAGTTATATATGTACAAATTGATCAAAAAATTGAGAGGAATGAAAATAAAATATCAGTGATCCCTAAATCTACTCCCAATTCTAAAAGTTGTTAAAAAATATGTTAAGTGATAATTATTATGTAATAAACCATAGATGTTGATATTAAAAAGTTAAAACATTAAAAGACTTTATTTTATGCTAGTATCTCATCATGTAGAGTATGATGATAATTAATATGATAATTATGACAAGATAATTATGGTTTTTAAAATAGAATAATTAATAATAGGTGAATTAGGGTATAAAACCCTAGTTTTTGTGATTATGATGCTTAACACAAATCCTATTATTTTGGGATGTTGCTTGTTGTTTGTAAATGCAATGCTAATACAACATGATCACAATCACAATGGTGATAATTAAAGTTGCTAATATGAATAATCATGCATAAGAAGATTTAGAGATAAAGATCCTAACTTTCTAAGTTCTTAATGACCGTAATGAGATCTAGGTAATGGATATTATGGATCCAATGATTAGGGTCTTCACCTAATATTAATATTCTATGGACATAGGGTTTGAGCCCTTATTCCTCAACAAGACTTGATCATGACCCTCAACCCTAGAATAGGACACAAGTAGGGTTTTATCTAATTATTGTGACAGTGACACTATCAGTATCACATAAAGATTATAATATGTGAAGAAGATACCAGTTCTTATTTGCAAGTATTGATTGAATATATGTTGTTAGTTTACTTGCTCACTTTTGCATGCACCCCACTTACAAAGTATAGCAATATACCGATTCACATTTTTGTTTTGCGATGTTTTAAGTAAATGCTAAATACAAAGATATCCATTTATTATGGACTAATGAAATTACTTGAAGATATTAAATCTAAATATAAAGGAAAATTAAATAGATACTTCTTCTCATATGTAAAATTCTTGTGTAAGAAATCCATGTAACTCCTTTGAGGAGCATCTTGTAAATAATATTATAATTAAAGAAAAGTATTTGATATTATTTGTTATTTGGTTAAATTTAAGTCCTGGGGAATTTTAGGTAATGGCTCTCAACTTTTTGGGTCTTTTCTGAATAGAGGGATGCTAAAAAGTGAGGTTGTTAGATTTGGAATCGGAACCCTAGATTTTTCAAGTAATATGTAATAGTTTATAATTTTAATTAATATGTAGATATAAGATGGATTTAATAGTCGACAAGCAGTGGATAAAGTAGTCAAGAATTGTGTCCCCTAACATAGGGACCCATGTTTGAATCCCAGTTGTCATCTTGATTTACCACCATCATGGGCGTTCGGCTTTAGCATTGAATTATGTAATAGAGATAGAAAAGGGGTGGACAAAGTGTGGTGTGTATCGTGATTTCATAGTTTCTCCCGTAGCGCAGCCGACCTCTGCACGACATAATGGGCTATTCTCCTTACGGGATGGGTCTAAGCTCTCCAGGTTGGGCTCAACACAAGCCTTACGAGTCTCCTGGGTTACCAAAAAAATGATGGAATTATTAAGGCATTTTATAAATATGATTGTTCCTAGAAGGGACCATGAGCCAGGGGATGGAAAACCCTTTCTCCACTAGTCGACATATGAAGACTCTTGGGCATGTGCATCATACCTGGCCAATGTTAGAAGACTTTGCCTGAAGTAAAATACCTTTAAGTTTTCTTTTCATCTTGATTTTTCCATTTCACATCGTCTTGCCTAATAAAACCTAAAAATGATATTTTCCTCCTCATCTCAATTTAGGGATTTGAGAAGAAGTAGGATTAAGGAGTCCTTCACCAAATATTGTACATGTAATGTGGAAATAATAATGTACATGTAATATGGAATTAATAATGTCCATGTAATTGTGATAATAATGATAAAGTAAAGAGAAAATGTTTTGTGGGTTTTTCCTTATGAAGGTAAACCTAGATGGAACAAGGTTGGTTTGGGAAAAATCTAGTGTATCAAGGGATATAGAAACCCTAAAGGGAAGGGTGTAGTCCCTGGCCCTAATTCAAAAACTCTAATCCTAAGAAAATGAAGTAGTGTGGGTGATAGTGTATCCCTTCCCATATGAACGCTAATTAGGTGAATAAGAAAGATAAAAATGAGTTCGGTGACTTAGTCTCCCATGCATATGGAGCAAGGCATTAATGAGAAAAGTTTTAAGAAACATAAATAACTTATGAACAACTAATTGTATTGATATAACTTGCTTGAACATTAAATGAAATACCTATAGTGAGTTAAAGCGCGTGAGGTGAAAGAAAGTCATTATGATAATGACAGATAATGATGTTCGGAAAATCACCTTAGGCCAAACCCTAAAAGTAAGACCTATGAACAAAATTGAGTCTGGTTGAGGGAAGGTTATGAACATCCACTACATGGAATAAAACCCTTAGAGAGGGTTCCCCATAAAGAGGCTCCCCTAAAGAGAGGGCTCACCATGAGAAAAAAAGGATAAGGGTTGATAAGTTGTAACCAAAACTATATGCTTGAAAATATGAAAATTTTAGGGTTGGTGTGCCGACCTGGGATGGCTCAACCCAAGAGTGGGTCAAAGGACCTATAGGGGAGGTGAAACTCTAGACCTTGGTGTCAAGTCATGGCTAAAGGTCCTAACCTCCTCTTGTGAGCCAAGAAGGCACCGTAGGTTAGGACCTTCCCTAGAAGGGTGATATGACAAAACAACTTAAAGATTGAGGTAACCTTAAATGTCACCTATAAATAGGAAAGCACATATATTGAGTATGATTCTATGAACCTGAGTATGTCATCTTTGAGGAACCTGAGGAAAAGTCACTATGGAAGTGGTTGACAATATGAGACCAAGCCAGGAAGAGAAAGTTGCCATGAGCCCAATGAGGGGACATAAAGTGAATAATGAGTATCATAAGAGATGGATGAAATCCGATGAAAATAATTGCATATAAAACTAATGTGCTCTAGATAAACCCTTGGGAAGGGTAGTGTCCTAAGTCAATCCTAAGCTCAAGTGGGGAGTATTAAAGTTATGTAAGACCGATGAGATTAAGAGATGATTGTGGCCTAAATGCATAAGACCATCTGGTCAGGAGGTAACAACTATCTTTACCTGAGGTCGGACTTGTACATTGGCCTCCTATTTTCTATGGTGAGAAGGAGCCTAGTGACCTTCCCCATCATGTTGGGGTAATAGAGTCACACAAAATATATAAGCATGCTTATTTGATTACACCATAATGGGAACTCGTAATAAAAATTGAATTGTTGAATAACAAACATTTTGTCAAATGATATTGGTTTTAGAAATACTTTGTTATTCTTTTGATAATAAGTCCTGCCAAGTATACTCTTTTTTTATAAACCATTTTCCTTGATTTTGATAGTGTAATGTGCAATTGCATGATTGTGTCTTGATTTTCTTGATTTTAGGCAATACAAATGGAAAACTGAATAAGATCGCTTCCACACTCTACATACTCTGATGACAAGGCAAATCAGATATATCTCAATATTGGGTTAGTTGTTCATTAAATATATTCAGTTTTGGAGTTATTATTTCTTATTGTATATGCTAGTGTGATAGATCTTATTGGGCCACTCAGGGATGGGCACTTCAATCCTTTTACTACTGTCTAGGCAGTAGGATTGGGATTGGGGTAAGAATGGTTCAGTGACACTTGTTTGACACCCAATGTTCAATGTCGAGCAATCAAAGTCCTATTTTCACATAAGGATAACTTAACCGATTTTATCTTTTTAGGGTCGTGGTACTAATAATAATTTGGTGCACTCCTCCATTTACATTAAAAAAAAACTTAAATATGTAGAAAGAAAAGAGAGATGATGCCTAGTTTTTAATATCTTTTCATAGTGGGACAGTTGTGGTGATTTTCAATGATTACATACTCCTGATCTTAATATCTGTAACAAAACAAAAAGCCACATTCACTTTTCACATCCACCTTTTTCTCACCAAGGCATGAGTTAGTAGGAGAATAAAACATGCACTAGTTTAGGAACTAAAGTAATTAGGAGAGTCACTATAACATCTAATAAACCTCTTAAGGCTAATCAAAATTCTAGAAAAATGAATGCTTGGTCATACATAGGAAACTATCTAACAGATAGGCTACCCTTACTCTGGAGAAATCATTTATGCCCAATATTTTCCCCATTAATTCATCCTTAGAAGTAAAAGATCACCTACACTTTCCACCCTTCATAAGGTTTGTCAGAATATCTTGGCAAGTCCAACCTTTTTGGCCTTACATGACTAAAATGGGGGGGGGGGGTCAGACTTGGCTCAAGCCTATGATTCTCAATCTTATCTTGAACCTTTCCCTAAGAGGGGAAAATAATTGACACCCATTTTTTCTCAGTCAATAGAAATTCATGCTTCAATGTTATGTCTCTAGATAATGACAAAATCTATTCCATTTCCCCACATTTTACACATGTTATCTTTTTTCCATATTTTTCACATTTTCTTTCCTATTTAATCCACCCTTGTCACCCACTTTAACCCAGTTCATGGCTTTCTGCAAATAAAGTATTTTCCATACTTAAGTGCAATTTTCTCATTATTGTCACTTTTTGAGCATTTCTTCTTGAATTGCCCAGTTGAATGATCTTGAATTCAACATTCTTCTTTTTCCCACAAATAATTGAATTACCTATATCCACACAAAAATACATATATTTTGGATAATAATGAAGGATAATCCTAAATTAAGTATCTTTTCTCTCTCCCTGCATTATTTTATTCAAAATTTTCCTTTTCAATGATTTTCTCTAGAACATTCCTAAAATATCCAAAAATTTAGAAAACTATCTTTATCCTACCCATACTACCAGGTGGATCAAAGCAATCCACCAGTGACACATAACAAATTGCCTCAATCCATGTGCCACTCCTCATGAAGCATCAACTCAACCCACCACCTCTGTAGAATGTTCTAGTTTGAAACCCCAAACCCTAAAAGCCACATGTAAATCCACCCCCACACCAACATATTCCAGACCCCTTTAATCTCTCCTAAGTCTAGAGAAACAAATAGCTATCTCTTTTATTTTCTTCTCATGATAAGAGTTTCCTTCCTCTAACACCAACTCCTCATGTTAAGGTCAATAGGCTTCTCAACAATAACTTCTACTTAATTTTGTTATATCCATATCGTAACAACTTCTCTCTCTGATATGTTCATAACTATTTATATATGCATGCTCTTTCTCAAAGATCTAATCTTGCTCTACTAAATCTCTCTCTCACCTTTCGTTCTTCCTACCATCAATCCTAATCACGAATGATGAATATCCTTTGTCAGAGGTCCTTAGGTGATCGGAACCACAACAAACCTAAAAAATAGGACCTTTATTGTTATATCCTCAAATTTTGGTAAGTTTTATATATAAATATAAAGCGTGGATTGATAAGTAAGTTCCCTAATTGAATTATTGATAGAAAATAATGCTACCCACCTTGGGGCATGGGTGCAACCCATGGCTCATATGAAGGACCATGAGACTATTTGCTTTTCATGTAGGCTCTTGTGGCACAAGTTATGAAAATAAGAGATTGCATGCATAAATAAAGAATAGTGACTTTGTTAATTACAGGAGAACTAAAATATAAGTTAATATGTATGTTTCCAAAAGAAAATAAGATATATTGCATTATAGATATTTAGAAGAGTAATTATCTAGACAAGTATGGAAACACAATGTTTAGGCATCAAACAAAAACAAATCAGTCTGACTTCTAGTATACTCAAAAGTAATAATTAAAAGAAGAGAATTCTAGAATTTGAGATAAAAAAGGACTCTCCATGTGGAGTGGGTAATTAAATTAAGAATCTACTAAAGAAGAAAGTTTCATGCATATAAGCTATCCCAATAAATCCCGCGAAATAGATAAAGGTTGGGAAATAAGTTAATTATTACTATAGAAACCTATAGAAAATTGTTGGATGGAGGGAAACCTACTTGAAATAAATGAATTATATTCCTTTTTGAAGATAAAGAAAATGAGCATCTAAAAATATCTTTTGCACACCAAATCTTGCCAAAAGTGAGATTTAATTGTGAAAATATTTCCTTTGTTATTAATTGGGTGAAGGAGGAGAAAGTTATGAAATTAATAAGTTTCCCTAAAGTGGAGGGGTTAATCAAAATAAATATATTTGTCACATTAGTATTGAATAGAGAACCTTGCTTGGTTTTGTTATAAGTCACACAACCTTCTGGCCCTTGTATCATTAATCAATGATCAGAGGATCGTCCCTAACCTCCAATCAAAAAGGAAACAAAGCCAATAGTAACACTCTTATTACCTGACTCCTCTCTTCTCTTCTAGGCCCCTTCTCATCCTAGAAACTCTCTGTTCAAGTTTGAGAGGAGAAACCAAATTGATTGACCCCTGTATTCACCATTATGTAGAGGAGTTAGACTTCCCCCCAAACCATCTGAAGGAAATCTCAATTGAGATCGGTGGGTACCCCGCGCCTTTCCCAACTCTTCCTATAAAAGGTTTATAGCCTTCTCCTCAAATTTGAGGCAACAAATTCCACAAAACTCAAAGCCCCAATTCCTTCCCCCAACTCTTTTCATCTCTCCTTTCTCCTTCATGTGCCCCATCACTAGACAAGTCGTCGTCCTCCCTGTGTGGGCTATGACCAATGAGATTGAGAGAACCGATGAGTTTGTTGAGACCTAGCAGAGGAGCCCACACCCTTGCTCGACGCTCTACTGCCCTAAAGCATGGGGTCAACATGTTGGTTGACCGGTCAAAAGCCTTCTCACGAGAGGGGGAAACCGTGAGGTAGAAGAAGACAAAGGGGGAAATTACACTATTTCTCTTAAGTCCAAAGCAGTCAGGTAAGGGCAATTCGGTCCTTTCCTCCTCTTTCTTAGACTTAGCGGTGTTGCAATGTGTCCTGAGGTGGCCATACGCCATTGGTCAACCCCACTGTTTGGCCAATAGTGTATGGTATAAATAAGGTAATGAAATGTTGATTTCATGATACCTGGTTGGCCCAAAAGAGTGTATCTTACAAATATTGTAATATTTAATTGGTAGCTCCAATCATGACAAGTTATATATGTACAAATTGATCAAAAAATTGAGAGGAATGAAAATAAAATATCAGTGATTCCTAAATCTACTCCCAATTCTAATAGTTGTGCAAAAATGTGTTAAGTGATGATTATTATGTAATAAACCATAGACGTTGATATTAAAAATTAAAAACATTAAAAGACTTTATTTTATGCTAGTATCTGATCTTGTAGAGTATGATGATAATCAAGATGATAATGATGACAAGATAATTATGGTTTTTAAAATATAATAATTAATAATAGGTGAATTGGGGTATAAAACTCTAGTTTTGGTGATTATGATGCTTAACACAAATCCAATTATTTTGGGATGTTGCTTGTTGTTTGTAAATATAATGCGAATATAACATGATCACAATCACAATGGTGATAATTAAAGTTTCTAATATGAATAATCATGCATAAGAAGAATTAGAGATAAAGATCCTAACTTTCTAAGTTCTTAATGACTGTAATGAGATCTAGGTAATGGATATTATGGATCCAATGATTAGGGTCTTCTTCTAATATTAATATTCTATGGAAATAGGGTTTGAGCCCTTATTCCTCAACAAGACCTGATCATGACCCTTAACCCTAGAATAGGACACAAGTAGGGTTTTATCTAATTATTGTGATGGTGACACTATGAGTATCACATAAAGATTATGTTGGAACTATTGATTGAATATATGTTGTTAGTTTACTTGCACACTTTTGCATGCACCCCACTTACAAAGTATAGCAATATACCGATTCACATTTTTGTTTTATGATGTTTTCAGTAAATGCTAAATACGAAGATATCAATTTATTATGGAAAAATGAAATTACTTGAAGATATTAAATATAAATATAAAGGAGAACTAAATAGATACTTATTCTCATATGTACAATTCTTGTGTAAGAAATCCATGTAACTCCTTTGAGGAGCATCTTGTAAATAATATTATAATTAAAGAAAAGTATTTGTTATTATTTATTATTTGGTTAAATTTAAATCCTTGGGAATTTTAGGTAATGGCTCTCAACTTTTTGGGTCTTTCCTGAATCGAGGGATGTTAAAAAGTGAGGTTGTTAGATTTGGTATCGAAACCTTAGATTTTTCAAGTAATATGTAATAGTTTATAATTTTAAGTAATATGTAGATATAAGATGGATTTAATAGCTGACAAGCAGTGGATCAAGCAGTCCAGAATGGTGTTCCCTAACATAGGGACCCATGTTCGAATCCCAGTTGCCTTCTTGATTTACCACCATCCCAGGTGTTCGGATTTAGCATTGAATTATGTAATAGAGATAGAAAATGGGTGGACAAAGTGTGGTATGTATCGTGATTTCATAGTTTCTCCGATAGCGCAGCCAGTCTCTACGCGACTTAATGGGATATGCTCCTTACGGGATGGGGCTAAGCTCCCCAGGTTGGGCTCGACACAAGCATTACGAGTCTCTTGGGTTACAAAAAAAATGATGGAATTATTAGGGCATTTTATAAATACGATGCTTCCTAGAAGGGACCATGAGCCAGGGGCTGGAAAAACCTTTATCCACACACTAGTTCACCTATGAAGACTCTTGGGCCCGTACATTATACTTGGCCAAAGTTGGAATACTTTTCCCGAAGTAAAATACCTTTAAGTTTTCTTCTCATCTTGATTCGTCAATTTCCCATCGTCTTGCTTAATAATACCTAAAAATGATATTTTCCTCCTCATCTCAAGTTACGGATTTGAGAAGAAGTAGGATTAAGGCATCCTTCACCAAATATTGTACATGTAATGTGGAAATAATAATGTACATGTAATATGGAATTAATAATGTCCATGTAATTGTGATAATAATGATATAGTAAAGAGAAAATGTTTTGTGGGTTTTTCCTTATGAGGGTAAACCTAGATGGAATAGGATTGGTTTGGGAAAAATCTAGTGTATCAAGGGATATAAAAACCCTAAAGGGAAGGGTGTAGTCCCTGGCCCTAATTCAAAAACTCTAATCCTAAGAAAATGAAGTAGTGTGGGTGATAGAGTAACCCTTCCCATATGAACATTAATTAGGTGAATAAGAAAGATAAAACTGAGTTAGGTGACTTAGTCTCCCATGCATATGGATCAAGGCATTAATGAGAAAAGTTTTAAGAAACATAAATAACTTATGCACAACTAATTGTATTGATATAACTTGGTCGAAAATTAAATGAAATTCCTCTGGTGAGTTAAAGAGATTTAGGTGAAAGAAAGTCATTATGATAATGATGGATAATCAAGTCCAAAAAATCACCTTAGGGCAAACCCTACAAGTAAGACATGAGAACAAAACTGAGTTCGGTTGAGGGAAGGTTATCGACATCCACTACAGGGAATAAAACCCTTAGAGAGGGTTCCCCATAAAGAGGATCCCCTAAAGAGAGGGCTTACCATGAGAGAAAAAAGGATAAGGGTTGATAAGTTGTAACCAAAACTATATGTTTGAAAATATGAAAATTTTAGGGTTGTTGTCCCAACTTGGGATGGCTCAACCCAAGAGTGGGGAAAAGGACCTATAGGGGAGGTGAAACTCTAGACCTTGGTGTCAAGTCATGGCTAGAGAGCCTAACCTCCTATTGTGAGCCAAGAAGGCACCATATGTTAGGACCTTCCCTAGAAGGGTGAGATGACAAAACAATTTAAAGATTGAGGTAACCTTAAATGTCACCTATAAATATGAAAGCACATATATTGAGTATGATTCTGTGATCCTGAGTATGTCATCTTTGAGGAACCTGAGGAAAACTCACTATAGAAGTGGTTGACAATATGAGACCAAGCCTGCAAAAAAAGAAAGACACCATGAGCCCAATGAGCCCAATGAGGGGACATAAAGTGAATAATGAGCATCATAAGAGATGGAGGAAATTCGATTAAACGAATTGCATATAAAACTAATGTACTCTCGATAAACCCTTGGGAAGGGTAGTGTCCTAAGTCAATCCTAAGGTCAAGTGGGGAGTATTAAAGTTATGTAAGACTGATGAGATTAGGAGATGATTGTGCCATGAATGCATAAGACCATCTGGTCAGGAGGTAACAACTATCTTTACCTGAGGCCCATGACTCAGGAGATTGACCACCTTCATGAATTCATGAGGCCCAAGGGGTGAATGTGAGAGGCACTTCCTAGATGTGTAAGGATGATATCACTCCAAAAGGTACCCCTAGAGTCCTCGAGGAAGTGGCTAAGGATCATAAGACATGAGGTGTAAATATAAAAGATACAATAAGTCATGTAATAATGAAATCTTCAGAGGAGTTGTGCTCAAAATCAAGAGTGAAAAAGGTATTTGACTTCATGAAATATAAGAACGTTTTGGAATTGAAACTATGTATGGTTTAGATTTATATTGAGAATGATTCAACCTCATGTATGAAACTTTAGGATAATGTGTGTGTAAACTATCTCATCTATTGGAATGGAATGAACTTTGAGTTTGGGATACAATCAAACACTTATTTCATTTTATTACAAGGGAGAGAGATTGGGTAAACACATGTTTTGCTTAAAATTGACATATTAGAATGAAGACCTTAAGTTGAACTTAATGACATAGGGTCAGAGGTATTACCTCAACCTTATGTGGAATTAAATGAATAAAAGTTTGGAGACTTAGGTGAAAGGGGTAATCACCAAGTAAAATTGAAAATTGTAAATGAAAGTGTAATCATCAAGAGATGATATCATGTAATTAGTTAATATGGGGATATACCTTGCATTTAATTTAGGTCACAATCCTAGTAATAATATGGAGAATTTTCATATCAAAAAAATATGCTAAATAGGGTGTCCAACCCTAAGGTCTTAAAACTAAGTCGAGTTACCTTTCACCTTTACTTTACTAGGTGTGAATGGGGACAATGTTATATCTTTAAATTTTGGTAAATTTGTGTACATAAATATAAGGCATGTATTGATAAGTAAGTTCCCTAATTGAATTATTCATAAAATAATAATGTTACCCACTTTGTGGCATGGGTGTAACCCGTGGCCCATATGAAGGCCCATGAGACTATTTTCTTTGTAATTAGGTAATTGTGGCACAAGTTAATATAATAAGATATTTTGTGGATAAATAAAAAATGGTGAATTTGTTAATTATCAGACAATTGAAATTTAAGATAATATGCAAGTTTCCAAAAGAAAATAAGATATATGGTGTTGGAGATAATTAGAAAAGCAATTATATAGCCAACTATGGCAATATTTAAGGCATAAACAAGAGTAAATCAGTCTAACTTTTGGTACACTTGAAAGTAATAATGAAAAGAAGAGAATTCTAGGATTTGAGAGAAAAAGGACTCTCCATATAGAATGAGTAATTAATTTCATAATTTACTAAAGAAAAAAGTTTTGTGCATGATAGCTTTCCCAATAAATCCCACAAAATAGATGAAGGTTGGGAAAAACTTCAGTAATTTTTTCTCCAAATTACATAAAGAAATGTGGTTCTAGAGACATATAGAAAATCGTGAAGATGGAGGGACGTACTTGAAATAAATGAATTATATTCCGTTTTGAAGAGAGAGAGAAAAGGGGAATATCGAAATATCTTTTGGACACCAAATTATTCCATGACTGAGATTCAATTGTGAAAAAATTTCTTGTGAATATTTGGGATTAATTGGGTGAATTATGAATGAGTTATGAAATTAATAAGTTTCCCTAAAGTGGAGGGGTTATTTGAAATAAGTATGTATGTCACATTAATATTTAATAGAGAATCTTGGATGGTTCCCTTATATGTCACACACCCTTATGGACCTTTGATTGTTCATTGATGGTCAGAGGATTATCCCCAACCGTTGATAAACAAGGAAACAAAGACAAAAATAACACTCTTATTACTTGACTCCTCTCTTCTCATCTAGACCCCTACTCATCCTAGAAACTCCCCCTTCATGTTTGGGAGGGAAAATGAAATTGATTGGCCCATGGATTGACCATTATGATGAGGAGTTAGACTTTACCTAAAACCATGTGGAGGTGGTCTCTATAGAAATCGGTGGGCACCCCACCCATTACTAGATTGTGCCTATAGCAGACTCATAGCATTCTCCTCAAATTGGTGGCAACAAGTTCCGTGAAGCTCAGAGCCACAATTCCTTCCAAACAACTATGTTGTTCTCTCATTTATCCTCCCTATGCCCCTTGCGAGACACATCATCATCCTCCCCACGTGGGCCATCACCGACAAGATTGAGAGCACCAATAAGTTTAGTGAGGCCTGGCAGAGGTCCCTTGCCCTCACTCGATGCTCTACTGTCCTAAAGCATAGAGTCAACAGGCTGGTTGACTATTTGGAAGCCTACTCATGAGAGGGGGAAATTATGAGGTAGAAGAAGACGAAGGGGGGAATTACTCTGTTTCCCTTAAGACCAAAATATCCAGGTAAGGGAAATCATATCCTTTCATCCTCCTTCTTAGACTTGTCCACACTAGAGCATGTGTTGAGGTAGTCGCACACCATTGGTCATCCCATCCATATGGTTAATAGTGTATAATATCAGTAATGTAATGAAATGTTGATTTCACAATCCTTGATTGGCCCAGATGAGCATATCTTGCAAATATTTTAATAGTTAATTGGTAGATCCGATCATGACAAGTTATATATGCAACTTTCAACAAAAAAATGAGAGGAATGAAAGTAAAATATCTGTGATGCCTAAATTTGTTCCTAATTCTAGAAGTAGTGCACATATATGTTAAAGTGGTGATTAATATAAGAAACCCTAGATTTACATATTAAAATGTTAAAAACATTAAAAGCCTTTCTTTTATGCTAATATCTGATCTTGTTGAGTATGATGATAATGAAGATAATAATGATAATATAATTATAATTTTTAGAAGAGGATAATCAATAATAGGTGAATTAGGGTATAAAAACCTTAGTTTTGGTGATTATGATGCTTAACCCAATAAATCTAGTTATTTTGGGATGTTGTCTATCATTTGTAAATATAATGCTGATCAAACATGATCATAATCGTAATGGTGATAATTTGAGTTGCTAATATGAATAACTATACATAAGAAGAATTGGGGATAAGGTTCCTAACTTTTTAAGTTGTTAATGATTGTAATGAGATCCAAGTAATGTATATCATGGATCCAATGATTAGGGTCTTCACCTAATATTAATATTTTATGGAAATAGTGTTGGAGCCCTTATTCCTCAGCCAAACCTGATCATGACCCTAAACCCTATAATAGTACACGAGTAGGGTTTTATCAAATTAATGTGTTGCTGATACTTTAGAATTTACATAAATGTAGATTAAATGATCAAATTCCTCTTTGCTTGCCTGATTGGATGATATGCTTAAAGTATGGTTAATAGTCTACATGGTTCTATAAGAGGTATTTGGTTACATTTTGACTACCCACATTAGTTTGTCGGTGTTTTCTGAGGTTTTTCTCAAGGATTGAACAATTAAAATGTTGGATGTTTAGTTACATTCTATTCAATTATAATGCCACTATGAGTATCACGTACATATTAGAATATGTGAAGAAAATGCTAGTTATAATTTGTAAGTATTTGACAAAATATATGTTGTTAGTTTAGTTACACACTGTTGCATGCATCCACAGAAACCGTTTAGCAATATACTCATTAGCATTTTGTTTCACGGTGTTTTAGGTACATGCTAAATTTGACGATATAAGGATATATGATGGACATATGAAAATACTTGAAGACATTAAACCTAACTTGTAAGAAGGATTGGTCAGATACTTCTTCTCATATGTACAATTCTTATGTAAGAAATGCATGTGACTCTTTTGAGGAACATCTTCTAAATAATATTTGAACTGATGGCAATTATTTTCTATTATTTTTATATGGTTAAATCTGGATCCTTGGGAATTTTAGGTAATGGCTCTCAACTTTTTGGGTCTTTCTAAGATTGAAGTATGTTAAAAAGTGAGGTTATTGCATTTATGGGTATGATGAGAAAGAGACGACCGTCTCCATTCCCAAAGGTTTGCCAATATAAAAATTGATTTTCCATCATTTAAATTAACAAAAACCTTGATCAATGGTGTTTTTATCTGAGGTGACTAAAATGATAACAATACTATTGTTGGGGGAGATTGGGGTATCCTTTGTATGAATTAATGTATACCTTTCCTCCACCCTTAGGTGGAGTCAAAATTGGGTTTCTTTGTGTTTTCCCACATATTTAAATGCCAACTTCATTTTTTTTCTTGTCTCACATATAAAATTGGGTGGCAAATAAGATACTTATCGATTTATCATTTTCATTCTGATTTTTCATTATTTCCACGATCATGGGATCCATTGTATTTTTTGTGTCAGGTACAACAATATCCTTAAAAGGGATATGTATCTAGAGACACCATTAGTCCCAGAGTTCATGGAAACCCAACTTGCGTCATTATTCCCTTTGAACATAAGTATATTTACCATAATGCGGCTAAAGGTAATTAGTCCTCCTGATGTATCTCAACACTATGTCAAGAGCTTGCCAAGGGCCTTGTTATGAAATTTTGTGAATCTGCTTAACTTGCTCACAGTAAAGAGAATGTTTGGTGATGCATGTGTTTTGAGTCTATTGTACATGCCTAGTTTAGGGTTATTTTATGCATTTTCACCATTTTTTTTATTATTATTGCATGGATTACTTCTAATAGCCAATATACATTCTTTTGCATCAAATATAGCCTATTTTATCATATTTATGAGATTTTATATTAATCTGGGGCTTATGCACGTATTTATTGATTTTCAAGTGCTAAGTGTGTAAAGAAATCTCGGTGCCACCAACCCTATATCTCGGTGCCACTGAAATCACAATAGAGAGGCAATAAAAAGTCATTGCCCCATCTCAGTGCCACCGACCCTTCTCGTCAGTGGTACTGACTCAGAAGAATTACAGACCGCGATTGAGATCCAGCCATCTCAGTGCCACTGACTTCTACAGCTCGGTGCCACTTATGTCATTGATTTACAGATTTCTGCAGGATTGCAAATCCAACTGTCCATGTTATTTCGGGGGTCGTAAGTGGGTTTACGACCTAACAAGGGACGGCCTAACCTAGGATGATCGTACGTTACACACATAAGAGTTGAGAGAGAGAGAGAGAGATGAGGAGTGAAGAATGGAGCTGAAGGATTGCATCCGGACGATTCGAGCACCTCTGACGGACGAATTTGTTGTTGGAAGGCCACAAATCACGCACCAAAGGAGGAGGATCATCTGCCCCCACTTCCATCTGAGAGGTTACTCGAGTTTCTCCATGTTCCCCACGTTTTTGTATTCTTCCTTCATTTTTGTTATATTGAAAACCATGTGGGGCTAAACCCCTTAATTCCTTAGGACCTGGGAGTAGCCCGGTGAATCATTGTATCGAATTTTGCATGATTTAGTGTAATTTTCCTCATAATCTTGGATATCTATGCGTTTGAATGCTTGCTCTTGTGTTGGTTGATCACCTTCATTAGAAATCATAGGCGAATAATTAATCTGAAAGGAGAATTAAATGCCTGAAACTCGCGCATAAACACCATCCTATGCGTCCTTTGGTAAAGGTGACGTGAGGTTAGTGGGAAGAAACATAGAGATTGATTGTATAGCACCTAATCTAAGATATAAACTAATATAGATGTGGAGTTGGCTTAGATTTAGGTAGTGAATTGTACTGTGGGAGCGGGCAATTCTCGCTACTGGCTTCCTATCTAAGATAGAGGTTAATTTATACTAAAATTGGTAAAAATAAATTACAATGGGGATCTAGGGTGAAACTAGTATTTCTAAGAAATTCCATCATCATTCAATTTAATCAAACTATTTTCAGTTTAATTTTCTTTTGTTTTCTTTTAAAAAACCAATTCTCTCAAATTTTATCAATCTAGATGATTTCCAATAGTTAGTAGTAGTCGCTGAAAGAAAGTCTCCCTGAGTTCGACTCGGGCCTCATTTGGCCTATATTATGTGTTTAGATGCACGAAAAAATCCTATCAAGTTTTTGGCGTCGTTGTTGGGGAGACGACAACGTTCAACACTACGAGTGTTGTGGGCGGCCATTCTAAGCCACCTTTATTTTTTTTTCTACTTTTACTCATTCAATCATTAAATTTAAATTCATACTATTTTTCGTGATTAAGTGCCAAAAATAATAATTTTTATCTTTTAGGTACTAGTGTATGGTGGTCACCAGGACCACGGAATATGATGGTTCTACCTCTGAGATCCCCATCATAGACGACGAGACAATTCAACCTCTTGTTGAAGGCATTCCCGTTGCTACCGCAGAACCAGAAATGGGAGACGGCGCAACAGCTGAAGAGTAGATGATATGGGACAAAATCAAGGCATCATCCTCTATAGCACAGTTGGGCCCGATTAAGAAGCAGGCGATCAACATAGAAAATTACAAGATCGATCCAGGGCTTATAGCACTAGTGAAGATGCAAGCTTTCCACGGCCATGCTCATGAAGATCCTGTCACCCACATTAGCAATTTCGTAGAAACATGTGACATGATCAAGGTGGACTGGTTCCCTCAGACGGCCATATCTGCAAAACCTCGAGAAGGAATTTGTCGAGACGTGGGACCAAACGGTGGACGTTTTCTTTGCCCGTTATTTTCTTCCTGAGAAGACAAATGACATGGTCAGAAATATACACAACTTCAAGAAACATGTTGTTGAATCATACTCTGAGGCATGGGAGAGATTTCAGAACATGCTGTGAAAGGTTCCACATCACGGGATTGACTTGGAGAACCAAGTCAAGATGTTCTATTTTGGGCTGAACTTGAATGACAAGACCACTCTGGACAGCACAGGTACAGGGTTCTTCTTGAACAACTCACCGGTGAAGTGTCAAGAAATCTTGCTAACCATGGCAAAGAACCAAGCATGGGTCAGTGATAGAAACCACCCAGAGAAGATAAAGAGTGTGGGGGAGTCCAAGGTTATTTCATCCTTGAATGAAAAGTTGGACCTTATTGTAAAGAAGCTGCTTGAGAAGGACGATCATGTTTCTGAAGAGGAAGAGCATGTGAAATACATGCATCAATAGGGGTACTGCAATGATAACTACACATGGAGGAAGGACCCCAAGTTCTCATGGAAGGATCCAAACAATTTCTTGTAGGATCCAGATCAACAAAATTAGCATAGGCCGGTGCATCAGTAGTGCCCAATGTCAGAAGAGAGCACTAATGATATGTTGAACAAAATTGTGAAGCAAAATGACATGTTACTCAATAATTTTCAGCGGGAACTCCAGAACCACAATTTGCAGATGAGAACTTTTGAGACGACATTATCTCGGCTTGCAGCAGATGTGGCCGCATTGAAGAAACCATCACAACAAGGGTTTCTGGGAAATACTGATGCCCCAATTGGGAATCAACAAGTCAAGGCAGTGTTTATAAGAAGCGGGAAGAAGACGTTGACTCCACAACCTGTAGCTACTAAGGTGATCAAGCCGACTTACAGTGTAGACCCACTTATGGCCCCAGTGACCAAGCCAACTGATAGTGTAGATCCATTGGTAGAGCCAACACAAGCAGAAAAAGAGGAAGAGACCACAACGGAGGAGAAGACCAAGGAGCCTGAGGTGGAGATTATGACGTCTTATGTGCCACCTCATCAGAAGACACAGACAGTGCCGGTCTCTTATCCTAAGAGTCTGAAAGATACAAAGATGGATTAGTAGTGCAAGAAGTTTCTAGACATTTTTGGAAGCTTTCGGTGAACATTCCATTAGTAGACGTCGTTGAGAAGATCACATCCTATGGAAAGTTTTTGAAGGACATAATCAATAATAAGAGGAAGATCCCAGATGCTGAGGTAGTGGTACTTAGAGAGTAGGTCAGTGCTTTCATTCTAGGTACGTTGCCACCTAAGAGACGGGACCCCGGGTGCTTCAACATCACATGCTATATCGGGAATACCAAGTTTGGTGATGCACTGTGTGATTCGGGGGAGAGTATCAATTTTATTCCTTTAACCACTTTTAAAAAGCTTGACCTAAAGACATCTAGGAAGAGAAACATGAGTATCCAATTGGAGGACATCTCTGTGGTAAGGCCTTTTGGTATCTGTGAGGATGTTCTTGTAAAGGTGGATAGATTTGTATTTCCCACAGGTTTTGTGGGGATTGCAATGCAAGAGGACCATGGCAATGAGATTCTACTGGGAATACCCTTCCAAGTCACATCTGATATTATCTTGGAGATGGGCAGAGGTCGCTTGACCATGGGGATCAAAGATGACAGGTTTGAGATTAACATGTTAGATAACTCAAAGTCATCGGATGATCATGAGCAATGCAATGTGATGACACATAGGGACAGTAGCATTTCTCTATGTTTGGGACATCCATTATTGGATATGGCACATGTGATAACAAAGGTGGATAGGGTTACGCTAGCCATGGACATCATGGAGAACACCAAGGTGGTCACACTGGTCAAGGCGGTGGGATACCTGGATGATGAGTAAGAGGATCTGATTTCTTCTACTGTACAGGATGATATGGAGGATTCTCTAGTCCAGATACATCCACAGCTACCTCTAGAGGCATACCTCATGAATATCATGGATGATTGCATGAGGATTCAGTCCTTGGAGGAGTGTCCAAGGCTACTGAAGGTCTTATTGTGCTACTATTCTAGACATTTTGAGCACTTGGGACCATTGCCACCACCATTGGTCTCTTCACTTGTGAGCCCGCTGGAGCTAGAGCTCAAGCCGCTGCCCCCTCACCTCAAGTACGTGTTTCTAGCGGCTGAAGAAAAGCTATCAGTCATCATTTCTTCATCATTGAGCGAGTCTGCGAAAGAGCAATTTATTGTCGTGCTTAAGTGCCACCATGGTGCATTTAGGTGGATGGCAGCCGACATCAAAGGAATCTCACCTACGTTATGCCAACACAAAATCTGGCTAGAGGAAGGAGCTAAGCCGGTCACACAACCTCAACGTTGCCTCAACCCCAACATGATGAAGGTAGTAAAGAAGGAAGTCATCAAGCTATTGTTGGTAGGTATCATTTATGCTTTTTCTAACTCTATGTGGGTAAGTCCGACACAGGTAGTGCCTAAGAAGGGTGGAATCATTATCACTAAAATTCATCTAATGAACAAATCACAACTACATTAGTGATAGGATGGCGTGTTTGCATTGATTATAGGAGATTGAACACCGCCACACTAAAAGATCACTTTTAACTGCCGTTTATCGATCAGATTATGGAGTGACTCACTGGTTGCTCCCACTTTTGCTTCTTAGACGGATATTTAGGATATAATTAGATTTCTATCGAGCCTAAGGATCAGGAGAAGTCTACCTTCACCTACCCTTATGGCACGTTTTCCTATCGTTGCATGTCGTTCAGGTTGTGCAATGCGTCCATGACTTTTCAGCGGTGTATGCTGATGATTTTCTCGGATATGGTGGAGAGGTTCCTTAAGGTTTTCATGGAAAAATTTTTGGTATATGGGGCATCTTTTGACAAGTGCTTGCAAAATTTGGACAAGGTTTTACAAAGGTGTGAGGACACACACCTAGTGCTTAATTGGGAAAATGTCACATGATGGTTAGCGAGGGGATTGTGCTAGGACACAAGGTGTCTAGCAAAGGACTGGAGGTAGATCCGGTTAAGATAGAAGTGATTTCTAAACTTCCTCTACCATCTTCTGTGAAGGTAGTTTGGAGTTTTCTAGGCCACTCTGGGTTTTATCGTCAGTTTATCAAGGATATTTCAAAGATCACTAAACCATTATCTGTGCTTCTTGAAAAGAATGTGGAATTTAAGTTTGATGAAAAATGTTTGAGAGTGTTTGAGATTTTGAAAGAGAATCTAATATCTGCACCGATTGTGCAGGCTCCGGATTGGAGCCAACTATTTTAGTTGATGTGTGATGCATCAGATTACGTGGTAGGAGTTGTGTTCAGACATCGTCTCAACAAGGTCCCTACAGTCATTTATTATGCATCTAAAACTCTAAGCAAAGCACAATTGAATTACACCACCATGGAAAAAGAACTCTTGCATGTGGTTTTTGCTTTTGAAAAGTTTAGGCAATACCTTGTAGGAGCTAAAGTGGTGGTGTGGACGGATCATGCAGCGATCAAGTACTTGTTGCAGAAAAAGGATGCCAAACCTAGACTCATATGATGGATCCTTTTATTGCAGGAGTTTGATATTGAGGTAAAAGACAAGGTCGGGATTGAGAATGTGGTGGTTGACCACCTATCTAGGCTAGAGAAGGTACATGAGAAAGAACTTGACATACACATCCTAGAGACATTTCCCGATGAAAAATTATTTGCTCTTAATCATAAGGATCCTTGGTTCGCTCATATTGTGAATTATCTTTCTTGCAAGAAGTTTCCTAATGATTGAGGGTATCAAGAAAAGAAGAATTTTTTCCATTCTATGTGTTATTATTTTTGGGATGATCCTATCTTGCTGAGACAAAGCAGGGATGGTATTTTAAGAAGATGTGTGCCAGAGAGAGAGTATGAGAGTGTGTTGAAATACTACCACACACTACCTATAGGAGGGCACCATGCTAGTTCTAGGACAACTGCAAAGGTTCTAGAAAGTGGTGAGGCATGTGCCAATGGTCCAGTAACATATCCAAGTGGCAGGAGATGCCCTTGAATGTGTTCCAAGAGGTAGAGGTTTTTAATTTGTGGTGGAACGTGTGGAACCACATATTGAATCACTCCAGTGTGGCACAAAGCCGTTGATGCCGAGGCCATTTTTCCAAGTTAATCCTGCAAGTACATATAATTTAGAAGAATATGTAGTTCGCAACCATGGGGCGAGTGAAATCCAATCCATAAAAGATTTTTATGGGACCCTTTGTGTCCTCTAATTCCAACCTTTATATCTTGTTGGCCGTTGACTATGCGTCAAAGTGGGTGGAAGCAATTCCAACCCGCACCAATGATGTCGCAGTTGTATGCAAATTTGTCAAAGAGCACATTTTTTGCAGGTTTGGAGTGCCTAGGATGATCATTAGCTATGCGGGAACTAACTTCACCAATCGCAAGTTTGGGGCACTTTTGAGCAAGTATGGAGTGACGTGTCATGTGGGTACACCCTATCACCCACAAACTCATGGACAAGTGGAGATATCAAATAGAGAGATTAAGAAGATCTTTGAGAAGACGATGTCGTCAAGAATGAAAAATTGGAGTGAGTTATTGGTTGATGCACTTTGGTCCTATAGGACAACCTACAAGACACTGATAGGAGATACACCCTTTAGGCTAGTCTATGGATGGGCATGTCATCTTCCAGTGGAACTCAAGCATAAGGCCCATTGGGCATTGAGACGGCTTAATTTTGATCTTGATGAAGTCGGGAAGATGGGAATGTTGGAATTGAATGAACTGGATGAAATAAGATTGAATGCCTATGAATATGCTAGATTGTACAAAGAAAGGACAAAGCAAATTCATGATCGGCATATAGAGAGGAGAGTGTTTTGCTTTTCAAATCTAGGTTAAAATTGCACCCTGGGAAACTTAGGTCTAGATGGAGTGGACCCTTTATTGTAGATGAAGTGTTCCCACATGGGGATGTGAGAATCAAGGAGGGGGAGAGAACCTTGTTAGTGAATGGACAGAGATTGAAACACTACTTTGGGGAAGATTTCACTAGGAAAGAGGATGAGGTGAAACTCATCTCTCCCATTTGATCTTGAGCTTTGGATAGGTCTAGCCTAGGACATTAAACAAGGGTGCTTGTTGGGAGGCAACCCAATGTTTTGTGTCTTCTTTACATTCTATTTGCTTTATTTTGATGCATTGGTACTTAGTTTTTTGTAATTTTATATAAAAATGATACCCTGACCCATTTGTTGAGTGTGCAGCTGTGCACAGGGTCAGTGCCACCGAGATCCAAAGTCAGTGGCACTGAAATCAGTTCAGATGAAAAGCCATACTCGCAATAAAAACTCGGTGCCACCGACTCACCTAGTCGATGCTACCGAGCTTCTGAACAAAGTGTAGAAACAAAATCGAATTTTAACTGATAAGGCATTGATGCCACTGACCCCCAAGTCGGTGGCACTGATGATTACCGAGCCCATTTTCGGTGGTGAGTTAAGTGCACCAAAGGCAACACCAAAGAGGAGTTGGTGCCACCGACTACCCGTCTCAGTGCCACTGACATATGACATCAATGATCTGAGTGTCATGACCATTGATGGATCACATGAATGAGCATCGACAATCGGTGACACCGATATGTGGACAAGTCAGTACCACCAACACTGTGAGTCGGTGCCACGTTGACACCAAAGATCCGCGAAGTGCAGATAGAGCACTGATGGCCGTCGATGCATTGAGGCCACGAATTCCTTATAGGCTCACTGCCACCGACTCACCTAGTCAGTGCCACTGAGAGTGCGATAGACGATCGGTCCAAGCTTATAAAAGGAGAGGTGTGGAGTTCAGTTTACTCACACCTTCAATCTCCACTCCTCTCCCACTTGAGCAAGAAGCACTACTGAGTATCTGGGACTTCTCCGAGCATCAAGATATTCATCTTCTTTACCACTTCCTTCATCATCAAAATGGTGAGAAGAGTTGGAGCTCCTGCTGGCCTCACACCCCGCCCGAGGATAGTGCATCCATTAACTGAGGAAAGGAAGGTGTATGAGGAGTTGGCCAATATGCCATTTGCCATGATGAGATATGGGGATCGACAATTGATAGAAGACATGGGCTTCGTTGACAACATGGAGGCAGTGCGCGAAAGGGAAGCAATTCACCGACGGGTCTACCGACCCAATTTTTGGTGGGTGGCCCATGTACTGAGAGATAGTCCTTGAGTTCATGGCTTCTCTTGACATCTGTGTGGTGCCCGACCTTAGCTGCCCCGTGAGGAGTTAGTGGAAGGAGGGGAGAGTCAACTTTTGCCTCTATAATGTGAATCACTCAATGACCCTCTCTTCCTTCAATGCCATCTACGGTTGGCCCCACTCTGACATTCGCAACCAAAGAATGTTGACTACAATGTTATCTGGGAAGACTTTGTCACTATACCAGTTGGTTAGAAGATTAGCTTTCACCAAAGCTCCCTCTTTGTCTTTGTGCATCCATTTGTTCGATTTTTGCATCAGATGCTCACCAACACCCTCTTCGCCAAGTCTACACAGGGGCAGGCGAAGGCTCAGTATGTGGACTTGTTCTTCCTCTACTAGCTGCTCGAGATGCAAGCGGTCAATTTTGGAGCTTTCTTCCTCAACCACGGGATGACGACAAAAAGGAATTTGAAGAGGAACAGTCCAATTCTTTTCGGGGGACTCATCACCCCAATCGCATTACACCTCAGACTGGACCACTCCACACTAGAGCCGATGCAGTCTCAACTTCAAGTTGACCATAGTCATTTCAGAGCCACCAGCCTGATCTGTATCCACCACCACACCATCTTTGTGATTTGCATAGTTGTGAAGACCTTCCATGAGCGACAACTCCCTGACCCAGCCTTCAGCATCAGGGATGTGGCCCACTATAGGTGGTCGATCGCGGAAGCAAAGGAAGTATCTTTAGATGACGACTGAGATGATGACGAGGAGGAGCAGGATGAAGACGAAGATGAGGTGGAAGACACCACTCCCATCACTCACCGCGTTGCTCTGAGTAAGCGTCCATGACACTATCAGGCCTCCACATCTTCCGCCCCGCCGCCCTCTCAGGCAGGAGAGGATGCATATTCTGTGGCAGGCATGTACACGACGCTGCAGGACATATAGACACATCAGAAACAACAGACAACATCACTGGAAGGCATCCAGGATGTCCAAGGAAGGTTGTACACAAACCAGCAAGCCATCTATGACAATGAGTGACTTTTGTTAGCTAACCAAGAGAACATGCATCAACGTCTACAGTGGATGGAGAACTATCAGCAGCCCTTCTTCGACCACTACTGGAGCCAGGGCTACTTCGGGGATTACCAGATGTCACCCGATATGCCTTCCACAGATCCGACATTCTAGGGGATGTTCCCACCATTGGATCCCACACAGCCACCCCAGGACCCTACACAACCACCACCACCATTCTAGATGGGTATCACTATTCCACCTCTTAAGTTGGAATGTTAACTATGAGGTCATAGTCATATTCAAGCTTGGGGGTGCTGGAACAGCTCTATCTTAGTTTTTCATATCTTTTTAGCATTTTGTTTTCTTAATTTGGTAAATTAGGTTGTTTTGAGTGTTGCTTATGTAGGATCCACAATCTATCTAGTATAATTTGTGGAGAAAGTAAATGCATGGTTTCAACTTAGTGTCTATCTTTGGCCAAGTGAAATAAAAAATGAAAAAAAATATGTAATTTTTTTTTGTGATGCTTATGTTGTGAGGAGTTGAGTAGTATAACTGAGGAAGTGCTTGAGTAAGTCATCTTTAGGACATAATAACATAAATGACTATCTTAATTGTCTAAGAAAGTGGTTTACATGTTTGTTGAGCCTGAGCTAACCAAACACCAACGGGACCTTGAACTAAAATTTAAGAAAGAAATCCCTTAGTTACCCTATACACAGGTCATTAGAGAGGGACACATGATCTTTTTTTAGGGTTTTGTCACTTAGTCATGTGATCTCATCCACCTCATACACATTCATTTGACACTCCACCATAATATGACTGAGCACATTCTATCATTCTAGCTTTTGAAACCATACTTGCATTGCATAGTAGAATTGCATTATAGAGAAAAAAAAAGTAGAAAATCTACATGCACAACCAAATTTGGGTGCATGGCATGTAGTTGCATTGCATATTTCCCTTCTTAGTCATCTTGCATTTCATTTTCCATATAATTTTATCATGTACTTAGTTTCTTCCAAAATGCAAAAAAAAAGGTGAGGATTATGCCCATACCCTTAAAAAAGAAGAAAGTAGCATGGTATAAAGGAAAAATGTCATAAAAGTCCATCATGATGAGAAGGGACTCATAAAAAAAGTGAATTCGAAGAAAAAAAGGAATAATTAGTGAATATGGAGTATAATTGAGAAATAAGGGAGAAAGGGCTTACTCTCACCTCAGTGGAGGAAGAACTAATTCTTGATGTAGTTTGTAGGTATTTCATCCCATCCTGAGATGAAATGTTCATGCATTCATCATTTCACTTCATTCACTAGACATTAAGAGCATATTTCAATTTTTTAGCATTATAGGTTCATCATCCTTTTGATTGCATGAAAGATTTAATGTGCTCATGAGTCTTCGATAGCGGCCATTCATCCACCCGTTGCTCTTATCGGTAGGTCGCATATATGATGGTCTCCTCATACATTCTGATCTGGAGAACTGCTTCCATGTAGATGGTAGGTAAAAAAAAGAGCAACGTAGATAGGATATCACATGATGCACCATGTATGAATCCAAAGAGTCTATCGTGTTAATTGTTTTACTTGATAGTGATACATTGATTTATAGATAGACATCTTTTATAGAGGTTCTTGGTCACTTTTAAAGTAGTTGGTGTTTAGGGGTCAGTAAGGGCCAGTATGAGGACCGAAATGCAAGAGACACCTAGATAATAGTTTATGTATTATTGTCCTTTTGTTGACTTATCCCAATCTGATCCAAAGATAGTGTTGCTCGAGGATGACAAAGATTCAAGCTTAGGGGAGTTTGATGCATGCGTTTTGAGTCAATTTTACAGGCCTAGTTTAGGGTTATTTTATGCAGTTTTCACCATTTTCTTGATTATTATTGCATGGATTACTTCTAATGCCTAGTATACGTTCTTTTGCATCAAATCTGGCCAATTTTATCATATTTATGAGATTTTATATTAATCCCAGGCTTATGCACAATTTTATATGCTTTTTAGGTGCTAAGTGTGCAAAGAAATCTCAGTGCCACCGACCCTATATCTCGGTGCCACCAAAATCACAACAGAGAGGCAATAAAAAGTCATCACACCATCTTAGTGCCACCGACCCTTCTCATCAGTGGTACTGACTCAGAAGAATTGTAGACTACAATCGAGATCCAGCCATCTCGGTGCCACTGACTTCTACAGCTCGGTGCCACCGACGCCGTCAATTTATAGATTTCTATAGGATCTCAGCTCCGACAGTCAACATTATTTCGGGGGCCGTAAGTGGGTCTATGACCTAATGAGGGATGACCTAACCTAGGAGGATCGTATGTTACATGCACGAGAGCTGAGAGAGAGAGAGGGAGGGAGAGGAGCGAAGAATGGAGCTGAAGGATTGCATTCGAACAATTCAAGCACCTCCGATGGACAAATTTGCTGCTAGAAGGCCACAAATTACACACCAAAGGAGGAGGATTATCTTCCTGTACTTCCATCCGAGGGGTTACTCGAGTTTCTCCATGGTCCTCATATTTTTCTATTCTTCCTTCATTTTCGCAATATTGAAAATCATGTGGGGCTAAACCCCTTAATTCCTTAGGACCTGGGAGTAACTCAGTGAACCATTGTATCGACTTTTTCATGATTTAGTGTAATTTTCCTCATAATATTACATATCTATGCATGTGAATGCTTGCTCTTGTGTTGATTGATCACCTTCAATAGAAATCATAGGTGAATAATTAATCTGAAAGGAGCATTAAACGCCTGAAACCCACGCATAAACACCATCCTATGTGTCCTTTGGTAAAGGTGACGTGAGGTTAGGGGGAAGAAACCTAGAGATTGATTGTAAAGCACCTAATTGAAGATATAAACTACTACAAACATGGATTTGGCTTATATTTAGGTAGTGAATTGTGCCGTGGGGGTAGGAAATTCTCGCTACAGGCTTCCTATCCAAGATAGAGGTTAATTTATAATAAAATCGATAAAAATAAAATACAATGGGAATTTGTGGTGAAACAAGTGTTTCTAAGGAATTCCATCATCATTCGATTTAATCAAACCATTTTTAGTATAATTTTCTTTTTTTTTCTTTTAAAAAACCTATTCTCTCAAATTTTATCAGTCTAGATGATTGCCAATAGTTAGTAGTAGTCTCTGAACAAAAGTCTCCCTGAGTTAGACTCGAGCCTCATTTGGCCGATATTACGCGACACGTACACTTGCATTTAGACACACGAAAAAATTGTATCATTTGGTCGTGTGCAATTCATAAGATACATAAAACCTATGATTACCTAAGAGTATCGTAATTGAGACGTAAGAGGACCAGAATCATTATTGATTAAGGGATTGGATGAATCACATCGAGTCTTAACATGTTTAAGTGATGTGAATTGAAACCTCTCAAGTATTTCTCAACGTAATGAGACTGTATGAGTGTAATAGTGTCAGTAGAA
>OY856409.1:1889439864-1889682364 GCA_963693085.1 Alisma plantago-aquatica
CAAGTGTGCAATTTGGGATCTCTATGTAAATGACCTTAGAATTGCTTTGTAATCACTTGTAATGATTGTATGACTTGTAATTAAGCTTAGAAAAATTATTGGGACACAAAAATCCATCATTTGTACGGTTAAATGAAAATTCCAAAATACCCATAACAGGGATTTTGTCGGCCGAATTCCAAACTCGGCCGATCCATATATTCTGGGATTTTTGTTGGAATCGGCCGAGTTACAAACTCAGCCGATTCACCGTTCGGTCGAGTTCTAGCTAGGAAACTCGGCCGATCCACTGATCGGTCCAAGTCTGGAAATGGACCGATCGGTCGAGTTTCTCAAAGGAAACTCGGCCGACAGTCTAGCTTTCAGCTTTGTCTTTTAGTGGTTCGGCCGAATTTCCTTTATTGAAACTCGGCCGATCAGACTGTACGAAAAAGTGCAGAAAAGTGATTCTAGCCGTTGTGGAGTTGCAACAAGTGAAAATAGATCCGTTGCAAGCCACAAAACGGCTAGTTTTTGTTCTCAAGTGTTCCCAAAGGCTAAGAGGCATCCCCAGCTATAAATAGGACCCTTTGGGCTTCATTCCAAGGTTGAGCATTCATTGCAAACTCTTTATGAGGTTCCTATTCTATAGTTGAGTGCTTCCTACAGCCTCCTCTCTCTCTCTAAGCTTAATCACTTGCTACATACATTAGAGTGAGTAGGAGATTTGTAAGAGAGCTAGTTTCTACTTGTATATCTTGTGAGGCTCTCACTTCCACCACCTCCCCATCTCTCATTTCCTATCTTGAAGATGAAGGTTCTCTCTCTTGTCCAAGAGAGGTGAAGAAGAACAAGAGAAGGAGTCCCTTGGTGAAGATCAAGGCCGAAGACTTGGAGCTAGAGTGGGTAAGCCCTTGGAGAAGGCAGAAGACTCAAGCTCAAGTGGGTAAGTCCTTGGTGGAAGCTTCTCCGAGTGAAGGTGAAGTCAAAGGCGGAAGATCCAAGAAGAGTGGGTAATTCCTGCAAGGCCGAAGACTTGTGCAAGAGTGGGTAAGTCCTTGGAGAAGGCCGAAGACTCTTGCAAAGTGGGTAAGTCCTTGGTAAGGTTGAAGACTCTTTGTATTGGATAGGTAAGTCCTTTGTTGGTCATGTATTGTATGTCTTATTAATGAATATAAGAGTGCAGTTGGTTGAAGTCCTAGAGGTTGACCTCTCTAGGCAAGTGTACTGACACACTTCTAGTTTGAAGTGTGGAACCACTCTAAATAGCTTGTCTAATTTGGTGCATGTTCAATCTCTCTTATCCTTGCTATGCTTGATTTAGTTGCACTCAAATTACCTATTTAGCAACCTTATCTTGTCATATATTTTGAAGGTTTAATGAATTTTGTTTAAGTGCTTTCAGCTCTATTCACCCCCCCTCTAGAGCACCTAAGTCACCCATCTAGGATCCAACAAGTGGTATCAGAGCAGGTCTTCTCCAAGCATACTTCCACAAGTAGGAGAATATGGGTGATTATGAACAAAAGCAACCTTCAAAGAGAGAAAAAGGGATCACAAAGGCTCCATCAACAAATGAAAGCACTAGTGGAAGATGTAGTGAATGTGAAGATGGAAGATGCCATTGTGTCCTCATGACAAGCTCAATTGAAGATTTAAGTGAGGTAAATCTGAACTCTTTAGATAAAGAATCTTTGATTACTATTATTCATAATATGTGTGCCTCTCTCAAGTCTTATAGAAAGAAAAAGAAAAAGCTTGCTAGAATTGTTGATAATTTGCATGAAGAACTAGATGATCTTGAACATGCAAATTCTTGCTTGCTTAATGATAAAAATGATTGTCTTAGTCAAGTAGACTCTCTTAAACTTGAAAATGCTAGTTTACTTGATAAGATTAAATTTCTAGAAGCTCAACCTCTCATGCCTAATTCTAATGAAGAACATACTTTAATTATTGATTCTCTCATGCATGACATTGATGTGCTTAAATCTAAAAACAAGAACAAAGATTTTGTTTTGCATGAATTAGAACTAGAAAATGCCTCCTTGCTTGCTAAAATCAATGGGCATGAATCTTGTTCTAGTTCTACTAATAGAGAGAATGATGTTGCTGCTCTTCATATTGATAGAGATTCTTATTTAGCTAAAACTCTTTGCCTAGAAAATGATCTTCTACATGCTAGAGATAACATTAATCAATTGTCTTCTACTATTGCTTCTCTTAAGCATGATAATGATAGTTTAAGATCTTCTTTGCAAAGATTCTTAGTTGGTAAAAAGAATCTTAATCAAATCCTAGACCATACTACTAAACAAATTGGTAGACATGGTTTAGGGTATGATAATAGTCAAGGGAACAACAAAGATAAAGGTCCTCCAATATTCCATGGAGAATCCTCTAGTTACAAGACTATGGGCACATGCAACTATTGCAATGATTTTGGCCATTATTCTATTTGTTGTCCTTTTAGGAAAGCACCCAAGAGCAATAGGACTTGGGTTGCTAAACTAACCCCTCCGTACCCAAAAATATGATTGGGGACCATTTCATCTTTCTTCTTGTAGGTACTTGCAAATGGATTGACTTGAGCTATTGAATTGTAAATTGACTTCTCAATCCACATGAAAGAAGAAAGGTGAGATGTGTAGAGGGTGACAACAAGTAGAAAAGCAATGGTAAGCACAAAGGTATTGTTTTATTGCTTATAACCTTTTCTAACTTGTTTTTGTCAAGTTAGTGTGCACTATACATATGGTTTTTGAGTCAAAAGTGGCATTTTGTGTTTCTCTTCACACTCTTGCTCAAAAATTGTTCCTAATGCTTCTATAGTGCATTACTAAATTGCTTAGACATGTTTGGATATGGTTTGTATTTTTAGCATGCCTCTAGATATGTTTTATGAAAAATATGTGCTTTTTCTACAGCAGTTTTGTCGGCCGAGTTTTGTCCTGTCTAAAACTCGACCGATAGGCACCAATGGGTGTTGCCAACAGCTGCGATCGGCCGAGTTGCCAATACACAGAACTCGACCAAAAACACTGTTCACAGAGTATACATTTGGCTTATTGAATGAGAATTTCCCTCTCAACTAGATTTTATCAACCAATAGCCTTATTCTTTGGCACTCCATTTGGTACCTTTATATGCATATTGCCATGTTCTAAATTGCCTATCTTGCTTACAACTCTATCTCTCTTATTGCTCTAAATTGGTATATCTATATCTTGCAATTACTTGCTTTGAGTTGTTTTACAGGTTTTGATGATGATCTCTTTGGATCTCTTGGTTGTGTCTTAAATTGCTTCCGTTGTGCTCTAACTTGCTACATCTATATAGGTGTATATCTTGTTGTTGATACAACTTTGAGGTTCTTAGGGGTAATCATCTTATGGTAAGAATGCATATCTAGTGAGTTATATCCTCTCATGCTTCTATATTTGCATATCTATTTGTTTGGATATATCTCTAAATCTAATCATAGCTTGCTTTATGTTGCTTATCTCTTTGCTATGATCTAGATCCTACTAGTAGTCCTAACTTGTGATATCATCTACTAGTAGTTCGCATACATGTAGTTCTAACCCTATCAATAAGTGGTATACTTGATCATCTATATGTTATGTTTGTATCTTATCTTATACATGCTCAAGATTGTTCTTTAAATTGCTTATCTACTATCTTGAGTTGCTTGCATAACATTGTGATGCAGGGTTCATAGATCTACATGATATGTAGAAATTGGAGTATTTTTTGGATTTTTATGCATATTTTGGTCCAGTTTCAGTTTTTGCTGCAAGTATACTGCTTTTTATGCAGAAACACCCTTCTGAGCAAGACTCATCGCTTTGCCATGAGCTCCGATGGTTTTTGGTCAAATTCCATCATCTTGAGGGTCAAAATTGTAATTTATTGTTTTTCTGCAGCACCTTATCTTGCATTTTTGGGTTGTTCAAGTATATGCTTTAACTTGCTTTTCTTTCTATGCTTGGACAAGCCCCTATCTGTGCTCTTCTACTCTCCTTATATATATTTGTGTTATCTCCTTTCTCTTTAACAAGTGATGTTTCTTATTTTCTTCATAACCCCAATTTTTGAAATGACAAAGGGGGAGAAAGGTATGTCTTCTTTTAAAAGAGGAAGAAGGCATGTCTTACATGAAGAAGAGAAGTATGTTCATGTAAAGGGAGAAGGTAAATGGGAGAAGACATATATGTGTAGAACATATATGAGTAGAAGACATAGTTTCTATAAATGTTATGAAAGCTAACCATGCAGGAGAAATAGCATCAATTGAGGGGGAGTATGAGAACTCCATGCGCATCAATTGAGGGGGAGCATATGAGCTCAATCCTATTGAAACCCCTAGGTTTCTCCGAAGGTATGATTTTACGTACATGCCTTCAATACATTTATGGAATGGTTTGTCATCTTCAAAAAGGGGGAGAATGTTATCTCAAGGTCAATTAGGTCAATGTTGACTCACGTCTAAATTGACTAAACCCTTGTTTTGATGATGACTAACCATTCCACATATTGGTGTCTAATGCTTCTACATTGAGTGATTTCAGATTAGGTTTAGACACACTCCAAATGCCCTAACTTGCGCATATCAAATTGGAGAAAAGACAAGTCAAAATAGCTACAAGTGTGCAATTTGGGATCTCTATGTAAATGACCTTAGAATTGCTTTGTAATCACTTGTATGATTGTATGATTTGTAATTAAGCTTAGAAAAATTATTGGGACACAAAAATCCATCATTTGTACGGTTAAACGAAAATTCCAAAATACCCATAACAGGGATTTTGTCGGCCGAATTCCAAACTCGGCCGATCCATATATTCTGGGATTTTTGTTGGAATCGGCCGAGTTACAAACTCAGCCGATTCACCGTTCGGTCGAGTTCTAGCTAGGAAACTCGGCCGATCCACTGATCGGTCCAAGTCTGGAAATGGACCGATCGGTCGAGTTTCTCAAAGGAAACTCGACCGACAATCTAGCTTTTAGCCTTGTCTTTTAGTGGTTCGGCCGAATTTCCTTTATTGAAACTCGGCCGATCAGACTGTACGAAAAAGTGCAGAAAAGTGATTCTAGCCGTTGTGGAGTTGCAACAAGTGAAAATAGATCCGTTGCAAGCCACAAAACGGCTAGTTTTCATTCTCAAGTGTTCCCAAAGGCTAAGAGGCATCCCCAGCTATAAATAGGACCCCTTGGGCTTCATTCCAAGGTTGAGCATTCATTGCAAACTCTTTATGAGGTTCCTATTCTATAGTTGAGTGCTTCCTACAACCTCCTCTCTCTCTCTAAGCTTAATCACTTGCTACATACATTAGAGTGAGTAGGAGATTTGTAAGAGAGCTAGTTTCTACTTGTATATCTTGTGAGGCTCTCACTTCCACCACCTCCCCATCTCTCATTTCCTATCTTGAAGATGAAGGTTCTCTCTCTTGTCCAAGAGAGGTGAAGAAGAACAAGGGAAGGAGTCCCTTGGTGAAGATCAAGGCCGAAGACTTGGAGCTAGAGTGGGTAAGCCCTTGGAGAAGGCAGAAGACTCAAGCTCAAGTGGGTAAGTCCTTGGTGGAAGCTTCTCCGAGTGAAGGTGAAGTCAAAGGCAGAAGATCCAAGAAGAGTGGGTAATTCCTGCAAGGCCGAAGACTTGTGCAAGAGTGGGTAAGTCCTTGGAGAAGGACGAAGACTCTTGAAAAGTGGGTAAGTCCTTGGTAAGGTTGAAGACTCTTTGTATTGGATAGGTAAGTCCTTTGTTGGTCATGTATTGTATGTCTTATTAATGAATATACGAGTGCAGTTGGTTGAAGTCCTAGAGGTTGACCTCTCTAGGCAAGTGGACTGACACACTTCTAGTTTGAAGTGTGGAACCACTCTAAATAGCTTGTCTAATTTGGTGCATGTTCAATCTCTCTTATCCTTGCTATGCTTGATTTAGTTGCACTCAAATTACCTATTTAGCAACCTTATCTTGTCATATATTTTGAAGGTTTAATGAATTTTGTTTAAGTGCTTTCATTTCTATTCACCCCCCCTCTAGAGCACCTAAGTCACCCATCTAGGATCCAACAAGTGGTATCAGAGCAGGTCTTCTCCAAGCATACTTCCACAAGTAGGAGAATATGGGTGATTATGAACAAAAGCAACCTTCAAAGAGAGAAAAAGGGATCACAAAGGCTCCATCAACAAATGAAAGCACTAGTGGAAGATGTAGTGAATGTGAAGATGGAAGATGCCATTGTGTCCTCATGACAAGCTCAATTGAAGATTTAAGTGAGGTAAATCTGAACTCTTTAGATAAAGAATCTTTGATTACTATTATTCATAATATGTGTGCCTCTCTCAAGTCTTATAGAAAGAAAAAGAAAAAGCTTGCTAGAATTGTTGATAATTTGCATGAAGAACTAGATGATCTTGAACATGCAAATTTTTTCTTGCTTAATGATAAAAATGATTGTCTTAGTCAAGTAGACTCTCTTAAACTTGAAAATGCTAGTTTACTTGATAAGATTAAATTTCTAGAAGCTCAACCTCTCATGCCTAATTCTAATGAAGAACATACTTTAATTATTGATTCTCTCATGCATGACATTGATGTGCTTAAATCTGAAAACAAGAACAAAGATTTTGTTTTGCATGAATTAGAACTAGAAAATGCCTCCTTGCTTGCTAAAATCAATGGGCATGAATCTTGTTCTAGTTCTACTAATAGAGAGAATGATGTTGCTGCTCTTCATATTGATAGAGATTCTTATTTAACTAAAACTCTTTGCCTAGAAAATGATCTTCTACATGCTAGAGATAACATTAATCAATTGTCTTCTACTATTGCTTCTCTTAAGCATGATAATGATAGTTTAAGATCTTCTTTGCAAAGATTCTTAGTTGGTAAAAAGAATCTTAATCAAATCCTAGACCATACTACTAAACAAATTGGTAGACATGGTTTAGGGTATGATAATAGTCAAGGGAACAACAAAGATAAAGGACCTCCAATATTCCATGGAGAATCCTCTAGTTCCAAGACTATGGGCACATGCAACTATTGCAATGATTTTGGCCATTATTCTATTTGTTGTCCTTTTAGGAAATCACCCAAGAGCAATAGGACTTGGGTTGCTAAACTAACCCCTGCGGACCCAAAAATATGATTGGGGACCATTTCATCTTTCTTCTTGTAGGTACTTGCAAATGGATTGACTTGAGCTATTGAATTGTAAATTGACTTCTCAATCCACATGAAAGAAGAAAGGTGAGATGTGTAGAGGGTGACAACAAGTAGAAAAGCAATGGTAAGCACAAAGGTATTGTTTTATTGCTTATAACCTTTTCTAACTTGTTTTTGTCAAGTTAGTGTGCACTATACATATGGTTTTTGAGTCAAAAGTGGCATTTTGTGTTTCTCTTCACACTCTTGCTCAAAAAGTGTTCCTAATGCTTCTATAGTGCATTACTAAATTGCTTAGACATGTTTGGATATGGTTTGTATTTTTAGCATGCCTCTAGATATGTTTTATGAAAAATATGTGCTTTTTCTACAGCAGTTTTGTCGGCCGAGTTTTGTCCTGTCTAAAACTCGACCGATAGGCACCAATGGGTGTTGCCAACAGCTGCGATGGGCCGAGTTTCCAATACACAGAACTCGACCGAAAACACTGTTCACAGAGTATACATTTGGCTTATTGAATGAGAATTTCCCTCTCAACTAGATTTTCTCAACCAATAGCCTTATTCTTTGGCACTCCATTTGGTACCTTTATATGCATATTGCCATGTTCTAAATTGCCTATCTTGCTTACAACTCTATCTCTCTAATTGCTCTAAATTGGTATATCTATATCTTGCAATTACTTGCTTTGAGTTGTTTTACAGGTTTTGATGATGATCTCTTTGGATCTCTTGGTTGTGTCTTAAATTGCTTCCGTTGTGCTCTAACTTGCTACATCTATATAGGTGTATATCTTGTTGCTGATACAACTTTGAGGTACTTAGGGGTAATCATCTTATGGTAAGAATGCATATCTAGTGAGTTATATCCTCTCATGCTTCTATATTTGCATATCTCTTTGTTTGGATATATCTCTAAATCTAATCATAGCTTTCTTTATGTTGCTTATCTCTTTGCTATGATCTAGATCCTACTAGTAGTCCTAACTTGTGATATCATCTACTAGTAGTTCGCATACATGTAGTTCTAACCCTATCAATAAGTGGTATACTTGATCATCTATATGTTATGTTTGTATCTTATCTTATACATGCTCAAGATTGTTCTTTAAATTGCTTATCTACTATCTTGAGTTGCTTGCATAACATTGTGATGCAGGGTTCATAGATCTACATGATATGTAGAAATTGGAGTATTTTTTGGATTTTTATGCATATTTTGCTCCAGTTTCAGTTTTTGCTGCAAGTATAGTGCTTTTTATGCAGAAACACCCTTCTGAGCAAGACTCATCGCTTTGCCATGAGCTCCGATGGTTTTTGGTCAAATTCCATCATCTTGAGGGTCAAAATTGTAATTTATTGTTTTTCTGCAGCACCTTATCTTGCATTTTTGGGTTGTTCAAGTATATGATTTAACTTGCTTTTCTTTCTATGCTTGGACAAGCCCCTATCTGTGCTCTTCTACTCTCCTTATATATATTTGTGTTATCTCCTTTCTCTTTAACAAGTGATGTTTCTTATTTTCTTCATAACCCCAATTTTTGAAATGACAAAGGGGGAGAAAGGTATGTCTTCTTTTAAAAGAGGAAGAAGGCATGTCTTACATGAAGAAGAGAAGTATGTTCATGTAAAGGGAGAAGGTAAATGGGAGAAGACATATATGTGTAGAACATATGAGTAGAAGACATAGTTTCTATAAATGTTATGTAAGCTAACCATGCAGGAGAAATAGCATCAATTGAGGGGGAGTATGAGAACTCCATGCGCATCAATTGAGGGGGAGCATATGAGCTCAATCCTATTGAAACCCCTAGGTTTCTCCGAAGGTATGATTTTACGTACATGCCTTCAATACATTTATGGAATGGTTTGTCATCTTCAAAAAGGGGGAGAATGTTGACTCAAGGTCAATTAGGTCAATGTTGACTCACGTCTAAATTGACTAAACCCTTGTTTTGATGATGACTAACCATTCCACATATTGGTGTCTAATGCTTCTACATTGAGTGATTTCAGATTAGGTTTAGACACACTCCAAATGCCCTAACTTGCGCATATCAAATTGGAGAAAAGACAAGTCAAAATAGCTACAAGTGTGCAATTTGGGATCTCTATGTAAATGACCTTAGAATTGCTTTGTAATCACTTGTAATGATTGTATGACTTGTAATTAAGATTAGAAAAATTATTGGGACACAAAAATCCATCATTTGTACGGTTAAACGAAAATTCCAAAATACCCATAACAGGGATTTTGTCGGCCGAATTCCAAACTCGGCCGATCCATATATTCTGGGATTTTTGTTGGAATCGGCCGAGTTACAAACTCAGCCGATTCACCGTTCGGTCGAGTTCTAGCTAGGAAACTCGGCCAATCCACTGATCGGTCCAAGTCTGGAAATGGACCGATCGGTCGAGTTTCTCAAAGGAAACTCGGCCGACAGTCTAGCTTTCAGCCTTGTCTTTTAGTGGTTCGGCCGAATTTCCTTTATTGAAACTCGGCCGATCAGACTGTACGAAAAAGTGCAGAAAAGTGATTCTAGCCGTTGTGGAGTTGCAACAAGTGAAAATAGATCTGTTGCAAGCCACAAAACGGCTAGTTTTCGTTCTCAAGTGTTCCCAAAGGCTAAGAGGCATCCCCAGCTATAAATAGGACCCCTTGGGCTTCATTCCAAGGTTGAGCATTCATTGCAAACTCTTTATGAGGTTCCTATTCTATAGTTGAGTGCTTCCTACAGCCTCCTCTCTCTCTCTAAGCTTAATCACTTGCTACATACATTAGAGTGAGTAGGAGATTTGTAAGAGAGCTAGTTTCTACTTGTATATCTTGTGAGGCTCTCACTTCCACCACCTCCCCATCTCTCATTTCCTATCTTGAAGATGAAGGTTCTCTCTCTTGTCCAAGAGAGGTGAAGAAGAACAAGGGAAGGAGTCCCTTGGTGAAGATCAAGGCCGAAGACTTGGAGCTAGAGTGGGTAAGCCCTTGGAGAAGGCAGAAGACTCAAGCTCAAGTGGGTAAGTCCTTGGTGGAAGCTTCTCCGAGTGAAGGTGAAGTCAAAGGCGGAAGATCCAAGAAGAGTGGGTAATTCCTGCAAGGCCGAAGACTTGTGCAAGAGTGGGTAAGTCCTTGGAGAAGGCCGAAGACTCTTGCAAAGTGGGTAAGTCCTTGGTAAGGTTGAAGACTCTTTGTATTGGATAGGTAAGTCCTTTGTTGGTCATGTATTGTATGTCTTATTAATGAATATAAGAGTGCAGTTGGTTGAAGTCCTAGAGGTTGACCTCTCTAGGCAAGTGGACTGACACACTTCTAGTTTGGAAGTGTGGAACCACTCTAAATAGCTTGTCTAATTTGGTGCATGTTCAATCTCTCTTATCCTTGCTATGCTTGATTTAGTTGAACTCAAATTACCTATTTAGCAACCTTATCTTGTCATATATTTTGAAGGTTTAATGAATTTTGTTTAAGTGCTTTCAGCTCTATTCACCCCCCCTCTAGAGCACCTAAGTCACCCATCTAGGATCCAACAGATGGCAGGCACCAAAGAGAACAAGAATAAGGAACTGTAAAAAGAAAGAAAAGAAGACTATATGTACAAGCTAATTGTGTAAAACTTGTGTATCAAAATGACATATGTCCCACAAGTCCTCAGGTTTCCTCTCAGAACCCATAAAGATATTGTGGTTCATGTCCAACCAGATGTTGTATAGGATCAAACTTGCAACAATTTTGTTTTCATTCCTAAGCCAGAGCAACTCAGAAAGTGACTTAGGAATAGCACCATGCTCAACAGAATAAAAATCCCAGCCCTTCAGACTAAAACAGTAGCTAAAGAAAAGGTGGTGGATGTCTTCTTCTTCACTCTCACTAGAAAATACATCTAGAGGCTAAAGAAAAGTAGTTCTTTTAATATAGTCTGTCGTAGGGATCCTCCCCAGGAAACACTTCCATAAAAACATAGAACACCTTTTGGGAACATTGCTTTTCTAGACCCAATCTGACCATACTACAACAAGCTTCTTTATTCTCACCATTTCCCAACCATCTCTTAAACTGAAATGGTTCCTTTTCTTGAACTCTGGACCGTCAGGTTGTTCCTTTGGACCTAGAACACCATCCAGTATGTTCTAAATAATACGACCTCCTCTTATGTCTGAGAACTTCCAAGAGTTATTCGTAGGACAAACATTCAGCTTGCAGTTTGTCCCCTTGCCTATTCTAAGTATCATATGATTATCATACATGTCAATAAGCACTTTCTTAATAGGTAGCTAGGGGTCTTTCCAAAACAAGAAATTCTAGCCATTGCCAATACAAAACTCAACTTGGTTCTTTAAAATTCATCTAAAACCAAGCATTTTCCTCCACATCCATGAAGAATTGGACTTAACTCCAACTGACCAGAGAGACTCTTGTTTTATATACCATTCATGTAGCCATTTGACCCAAAGGGATTCTTTGTTGCTAGACACATCCCAGAGGTTCTTCAATATACCTACTTTAGACCAGTCCTCCACTAGTCTAATGCATATGAAACCCTCTTTCTTAGGGCAAAAAATAGGTCCCATGACACGGTATGGAGGTGCTTTTGGTTGTTAGAATCATTCCAAACAAATTCCCTCATAACTTTCTCAATATCCAAGATAACCAATTTAGGGAGAGGGAAACCTGCATACCAAAACACATGGTAGGTAGTGAAAGTAGATATGACCAACTCAACCCTTCCAGCAAAGGAGAGCAACCTGCCTTTATAAGAATCTGACTTTTTCTTTATTTTATCAAAGATGGGAGAACACATAGATTTAGTAAGTCTGCCAGTACACAAAGGAAAACCCAAATACTTAACAGGTAAAGAAACCAGATCAATTTTTAGAACCTTAGAGATACTCTCAGCTTGGACACAAGATCTTTATCTAAGAAACAATTGATTCTTCATATTGTTATGCTTTAAGCCAGAAACATAACCAAACGTCTGAAAGATATTGTTAATAGCATTAGCATTAGATAGACCAACCTTATAAAAAATAAGAAGATCGTCTGCAAACACTATATGAGAAATCCCAAAATTCTCAGAAGCTTTTAGAGGAACAAGCTCTCCATTACAAACACAGGAGTTCATTATTGCAATAAAACTTGCATAACAATCACAAAGAGATAGGGTGCCAGGGGATGACCCTATCTGACCCCATTAGAAGCTTCAAAGATAGGAGAAGGAGATCCATTTATCAACACATGAAAGGAAGCAGAACTAAAACAAACGTGGATCCAATTTAACCAACAATGTGGGAAACCCATCTTCTCCATTAAGAAAAGGATATACTCTATTCTAACTGTATTATATGATTTGGACAAGTTGGCTTTCACACACATATTACTAGGCCCATTAGCAAAGGAAAAGCTACTTAGCAATTCATTAGAAAGAAAGATAGCATCTCCAATAATCCTGCCTTTGATAAAGGCCATTTGATTTTTGTCAATTGGGTCAGGAAATACATTGCGTAAATGATTTTCTAAGATCTTTGTAATGATCTTGAAGATCACATTGCACAAAGAGATAGGAAAAAAATCCTTCAGTTTTGTGGCACCTGAAACTTTAGGGTTAAGGTAACAAAAGACTTGTTACACTCCCTGAGAAGTTTGCCAGAATCAAAGAAATTGAAAATAGCTTTAGTTATATCATCACCCACTATAGGCCAATAAGTTTTAAAGAACATCCCATTGAACCCATTTGGGCCAGGTTCCTTGTCAACATCCAAGTGATTAACAATAGAATTGATCACATCTTTAGAAACCCTTCTCTCTAAGTTCACAACATGATCCTTAGATAATGAGGGAATAGTACAAGCTTCATCCGAGGAAACATAATCACATTTAGTGGAGTTAAAAACCATATTATTATAGTTGGAAATATGTTCAAAAATAGAAATAGGATAATTAATAACTCTCTCATCATCATCAAGGACATGAATACCATTGTAGATACGTCTGAACTTAAGAGAGGCATAGAAAAAAGAAGAATTCCTATCACCTTCCTTAAGCCACCTAACCCTAGACTTTTGTCTTAGAAACAAAGCTTTGTTTGCTTCCTTCCTTAATTCCACCAAAGTACTCTGCAAAGTAGCATCATAAGGATGATGGTATACATCCCTTTATAGGTCGAGAGCCTTATCTTCTAGTTCTTTGACCTTCAAAGAGAAATTCCCTACAAAATCTTTATTCCACTTAAGGGGAGCTTCCCCTCACAGTAGCAAGTTTCCTATAAACTATGAACATCGGGGCACCCATAGGAGAAGAGCTTTTCCAAGCTTCATTCACAACATATAGGAAACCAGATTGACTTACCCAGGAATTAATAAAACAATAGGGAGAACATCTTTTTTTTTTGAGGGATGCAGATGAACAACTAGCATGCAATGGTCACTTAAAATATTGGAGATGATCTTGCCCCACAAAGAAGGGAACAAATTCAAGAAATTCAGATTGTAGAACACTCTATCGATTTTTGAAAACATACTTATACCTTTTTTGCTGTGACTATCCCATGTAAAAAAAGGGTCCCTTAGTAGTAATTTCCATGAGACATGTAACCTCAAGAGAGCTATTGAAGTTTGTCATGCTCACAGCAGAAGGAGAGTGCTTTCCCAACCTCTCATTATGGAACCGAATTGCATTAAAATATCTGAGAATACACAAGGCAGAAGAAATAGAACCACTAATCATATTCAGAGAGTTCCACAACACCTTTCTATCAACATCACCATTAGAGTCGTAGACTACTGAGAGAAAAAAGTGAAATAGATACTACCCAGGGAAACCTCACAATGAACAATCTGCTCATTCTCGAGCAATTTATTAATGGAGATATCAAGATCTTGCCACATGATAATGATTCAAGTATAAGTATAGTAATAAGCATATTTGATATATTTATCATTCAGCCACATAACATTAACCATAGAATCAACTTCCTCCTTCTTCATTCTATATTCTAGAATAACATAGATGTCTGCTTTATTCCTATCTATCTCATTTTAGATGTGAGCAAGTTTATTGTGAATACCTCTCACATTCCAAGATAAGATCAAAAGAGGCTTATCCATTATGAACAACAATAGAGGAATCACCCTCACTCAGTTGGGAACCTTCTCCCTCATTGAAATTAGCAAGCAAAGAGAATTTATTAGGAGAAAGTCGGATGCTTTTAGAAGTTGAAATCACCTTGGGCATAATTCTTGGAGAAGATTTGGATTTCTTATTCTGCATTTCCCATTCAGGTGATGGCACATGAGTGATATTTAATATAGAAGACTTTCCCTTCACATCATTTGAGGCTTTATCAGAAGGAGCCACAACAAATATAATACTATTCCCAGCCTCAAAAGTGTCTAGGGCGACATGCATTTACTAATATCCTCAACCGCATCACTAAATACTTCACCGTCCCCATCAAGAGCTTCATGTATCACCTTAGCCTTTGGGACTAGACATGCTTATCTTTATTCACTACCACACGAGGTCGAACACATTCCCTGGGTAAGGTGAGGCATAAACCATATTCATACCCATAGTTCCCACACTTTTCACACTTCATCAGAAGCCATTCATATTCAAATAGAATCTTATCAACTTGACCATCATCACTCTGTATAACTAGTTCCTTGGGAAAACAGAACTCAACATGGATTAGAACTTGAAGCCTTGCATACTCCAAACGTGTGAATTCAACAGTATACCTACTTTATCCTTTCTAAGGTAAGAATGATGTTTTATAAACTTGTATTCATCCTTAATTGACTATTAGATTCTTTTCCATGTATAAATAAGAACTCACTTAATAGGGATCAATGCCATATATTGACTAGATTATTGAAATTTTCTTTAATATGGAAAAAGAACCACCTTACCCACTCATGTTCTTTTGTTATCGGTTCAGTTTCCTTTTAATAGAAATGATATAATAAATTTATAATGGGATGATATAGGAATTATATGCTTGTGAGACTACAAATAATGTTCAATCACATTGAATATGATGTTAATCTTCACCCATTATTTATAACTAAATTAATGTATTTTCCATTCACACCTCCCAATTCCATTGTGGAGGTGATGACATAATATTAATACTTTATTATAGTCTCCAATTAATACAACACTTCTTCAAAACTAATTCTACTATGGTCAGTTATTCGAACCTCAAACGTTATTCAAAATTGACCAAACATTCCAATTGGTTTCTCCTCTAAATATATTTTAAAATCTAGTTTCAATATAAACTAGATTTCATTTAATATATAATTGTATTATTCAAGATTTCTTAATGTAACAATTCAAAAAAGAATCTTTATAACCTCTCACATATGTCTACCCTTGCAAAAATGCATTTAAAAATGATAATAAATATTGCAGCAAACATCTCATGCATTTATTTCCTCAAAGGACTTGGCACGTGACTATTTCTAAATTTAAAACAAAATCACTCGAATTTGCTACAATTATAAAATGATATTATTCTCATAACAACCTCAAATCTTTCACAAAAATTCCACTAAAAAGTTAGAACCTCAAAATCATGATGTTTTACTATGAGTCTGATTTGTAGCTAGCTATCATCTCTATATCTTGAAAATATTCCATTTATCATTTCTTTGTTTTTTTGATTTATTTTGCCATTGAACATACAATATCTTGAAACTATTCCATTTATAATTTCTTCATTTTTTATTTATTTTACAATTGAACATACATTATCTTATTTTCTTGAATTTATTGTCTTATCAAACAGTAATCAAAATTGGTAAAACTTCAGCACTTGATTTATATTTATCTAGAGAATATAAATAACTACTTAGATTCTAAAAATTGAATTATTTACTATTTATAATTACTCATGATTAGTTCTGGATAAATAATCCATAAATTTTATCTAAGCTTTATCAAAATTTTAAACTTGGCCAGTCTATCTTTTATTATTTTTTTTACAAAATTTTTGTGGGAAACTAATTTACATACATGGATAGTCAATTTACCCTTTTACCACTAACATGACCAAGGTCCATTAATGGGCTCAAAATGGACATGTATTTCATTATATACAATATGATTTCTCTGTTGTGGGTGTGACAAATATTATGCAATTTGTATCCATGTTAATCACCAATTATCATCTATGACATGATATATCTATATTACATAAACCTATGGGACATCTTTGAAATCATTTTTTGGGTGGATGTGGATATCATAATTTGGTCTTTGTGGTGAATGCTTATGATCTAAAACATGTAATGTCTGGTTTTGTTTAGATCCATAACAATGTAACATGCATATGTCTTGCATGCCATGCCTCTATCCATATATTCTCCATTTAAAATTTCATTCTTGCAATTAGAATTGGATGATGTATTGACATCACCGGTGGACAATGTTGGAGAGGTGGAGAAGATCATAAGCCCACACCAATAAGGAAGGTCCAAAGAGGGATCATGGTGAAGATGAAGTGACAACTCCATCAACAATTAGAGAACTACCCAAACAAGGAATTCTAGTCTGGAAACTGGCCTGCCAGTCACATGACTAGAAACCCTATCAAGGTAGAACATCAAATGTGAATCTCTTGGTTGTTTTTATACAAATTGTATTGGATCAATATGTTGTACTAGTTAACATATCATGTTTTTTCACTTATGGTGATTGTTGTAGTATATGATACATACAACAATATATATATATATATATATATATATATATATATATATATATATATATATATATGTAATAGTGATTAGATACATATGATATTTATATCATATCCCTCATTAAAATATGAATGTTTAAGATTCCTTCCAATATGCAATAAACATAAAAATGTTGACCGACTAAGTGTGGGCATGGTGAAGCGTGGTGCACTATCTATACTGGGGAAATATGATAACAAGTATGTGGGTTTTTCAAAGCAGGGTTTATAGCTTAGAACTCGTTCTAATTTATTTTATATTGAATTTGAATTGTATAGACCTTTAGGTTAGACTTGAGTAGGTGATATTAATAATATTAAGAACCTAGATGATTAAAGATGGCATATACTACATAAGATGATACATGACTAGGAGTTGTTCAACCATCTCTCCAAAAATTATATTGGATGAAATTGGTATCTGTGGCCTATCTAAATAGTTAACTTATGAGCAGTCAGCTAAAGTTGACTCATAACTTTATGTATCATAGATCTTGTCGTACTAGAAGATTGCTCGACATAATCTTCCAAATTGATCATGATGGATTATAATTTGATCAAAATAGTGGGAGCTTTAGTAAATAAAGGCCAAATTAATATCATTAAATCAAATTAAATTTTCAAATCAAAATGTTATTTGTAAATACTTTCTTTGTAGATGTAATGACAAAAAATAATAATAGCTTCTCATTGTGATTAGTTCTTGAGAAAGAAATTTTGAATGGAAATAAATTTCACAATGGTATAGGACTTTGATAATTGTTCTCATTCATGATGATAAGTTCTATGTTCTACAACACAAGAACCAAAGGAGCCAACTCTAAATGCCCCTAGAGTGAAAAGGAAAGCTTATCATAAGCATTCTGATGACACCCTTGATGTTAAGTGTCTCCTACTATGCTCCATGAATCATTATCTTCACAAGAAACATGAGAACATCGGAGTTCTGGAGATGTTCACACATGTCAAAAATATGTTCCAAGAACAAGAAAGGTAATAGATGTTTGATGTCTCAAACCTATTTAAGTGCAACATGTCTGAAGGAGGTCCAATAGGGCCCCAAATACTCAAATTTATGGGTATGTGGAAAGTCTTGAAAGACTAGGATTCCCCTTAGGATAAGAGATGTCCATTGATGTAATCTTGCAGTCATTGCTATATTCTTACATTTGTCATAAGCTACAACATGAACAAATTTGTTTGATTGTTGGTAGAGTTTCTTGGCATGTTGTGAACTGCTGAGACTCTAATGAATAAAGACAAGCCAAATTCTACTTTGATGGTCAAGTGAGGAAAGGGAAAGTCAAAGGTCAATTACAAAGCTAAGAAGAGTTCTAAAGCTATCCAAGATCCTAAGTCTTCTACACTTAAAGTTAAAGGAAGAGAAGGAAAGGAAGGCAATTGTCACCATTGTCATCAGGTTGGACATTGGAAAAGAAATTACTCTCTATTCCTTGAGGAAATAATAAAAATAAGGAGGGGATAAAGATCTCAACCTTTTGGTATATATTTCGTAGATATAAACTTATCTACCTATCTATCTTGGGTATTGAATACCAAATGTGGATCTCACATATTCTCTAATATGCTTGATCTGAAAAGAAGTAAACCCTTACTGAAGGAAGAGGTGGATCTATGAGTAACAATGGATCAAAAGTTGCTTCCACAATTGTAGGCACCTATAGTTTATCTATGTCCTATCTGCTTGTAATATAGCTAGAGAAATTATATTATGCATTCAGTATAAATAAAAATATTATTTACAAATCTTGTTTGGATAAGAATTACTTTTAATTACTAATAAAGAATGGTCAAATTTCTATTTCAAGATATGAGACATTCTATGGTTGTCCCACAATGTATTATGGTATTTGTATATTGGACTTGAGAAAGATGTACATAACATAGATACAAGAAGTTAAACTTGATGACTCAAACAAAGCTTACCTATGGTGTTGTTTTCTAGGGTGCATAAATGAGAAACACATTTTAGACTCTATAAAGATGGTTATCTAGACTATTTTAATTTTGAATCAATAGAGATATGTGAAACTTTCTTATCAATAAAGATGACAAATCATCCTTTACTAGTCATAATGAGAGGGCAAGTGACTTATTAGGACTCATACATATTTTCGTCTATGGACCTTTTAGAACAAGTTATAGAGAAGGAAATCAAAACCTCATAACATATATTGATGATTTTAGCATATGTGGATTTGTGTATCTCATGAAACACAAATCAAATCCATTAAAAAGTTCAAGGAAGTCATGAATGAAGTACATAACCAACTTGGAAATAATATTAAAACACTAAAATCTAATCATGGTGGATAATATGTAAGCCAAGAGTTTGAGTTCCTTAGAGGGATTGTGGTACTGGATCCTAGTTTACTCCACCCAAAATACCCAAATCAAATAATGATTCATTCTGGATACCATAAGGAAACTAAGGTTTATTATTTCTGCATTCCATCTAACAACAAAGTATTTGTTACTAGAACTATTTTATTTCTTGTGAAAGAATTTATTTCCAAAGGACCCAATGGGAGGGAAATATATCTCAAAGAAGTTCTAGGCCAACACGATTATATCGATTAGTAGATGAGGAACAAACAATCACAAGCCATTTTGGAATCTCAATTTTCTCATATAATACAAGAACCTCAAAGATCTAGTAGGATACATATGGAGCCATAGAAATTTGTATCTCTTGTAACTCAATCAAATGATTTGATAGTCATAAAAGATGAGCCAACAACCTACAATGAGGCCATAAATGGACCATAATATAGTAAAGACTTGTGAGGATGGGATCTGATATGATTCCATGTACACCGATAAAGTAGGGACTTTGGTGGATGCACCTAAAGGGGTAAAATGCATAGGGTGTGAATGAGTCTTCATGAAGAAGACTGGCATGATGATAATGTACAAATCTATAAAGGACAATGGTTTACAAAAGGTTTCATATAGGTCCAAGGTATTGACTATAACAAAACTTTTTCAACAATTTCCATGGTAAAATCCATCATGACCATGCTTGCCATTAATTTTTTCATGATTATGAGATTTAAAATTGGACACTAAAACAACTTTCCTAAATGGGAATATCCTAAAGGATGTCTACATGACATATCTTGAAGGTTTTATCACTCCAAATGAAGCCAATAAAGTATTTAAGACACAAAGGTCAATCTATGGCTAGAAGCAAGCATCTAGAAGCTGTAATCTTCATTTTGATGAGATAATCAAAGAGTTTGTCTTTATAAAAAATGAAGGTGAAACTTATATGTACAAGAAGGTTAGTGGGGAATAGCTGTATTTCTCATATTATATGTGGTACATATTATTGATGGAAATGATACACCAAATCTACAATTGGTTAATACATGGTTGGACAATACCTTCTCCATGAAGGACTTAGGAAAAACATCCTATATTCTAGGAGTCAAGTCTATAGAGATAGATCTAGAAGTCTTATAGGCCTAAGACAAAGTGAATACATTGACAAGGTTCTAAAGAGGTTCATTATGTAGAATTCTAAGAGAGGTAACTTACCCATGTGTCATGGAATAAGTCTCTCTATCCCTACTCTGTGGAAGAGCATACACACATGAGTAAGATTACATATCCATGTGCAATTGATCTATCATGTATACGATGTCACATATATGCCCAAATGTCACATAATTTGAGTATGACGAGCAAGTACTAGCCAAATCCAGGTGATGGTCACTGGATTGATGTGAATAATATTCTAAAGTACTTGAGAAGAACTAAGAGTCAATTTTGATATATAGAGGTGCGGAAGAGCTAGTTTTTAAAGGTTAAACTGATGCAATCTTTTAAATCGACAAGGAAAATTATCAATAGAAATCAAGATTAGTGTTTTTCCTAAGTGGTCGAGCTGTAAGATGGAAGAGTTCCAAGTAAGAGATAGTGGATGACTCTACAAAGAAGTTGAGTATATCGTCGCATCCAAAGCAACAAAGGAAGCAATACATATCAACACGTTTATGAGTGAACTTGGGGTTATGATGCGTGCTATTCAGCACACCTTTTTCTGTGAATTATTAAGCTTGTCACATAGAAATTCTCCATTCATCTCTTGAAAATTGCACAATTTGATATTTTCTCGTTCTATCACAAATTTGACAATCATGTGCATTTTATTGCAGTTTCAAGACTTGAGCCGATCGATTGGTACATTCAACCGATCATTTCAAAGAATCAAACCGATCGTCTGACATCATGAAACACTCAGTTAGCCTTCAAAGCATCTATCATTGATCTCACCAGACGATGACTGGGATCGCCCGACTCCAGCTACCAGACGCTCGGCTGATGGCCATTGCCGAGCGACACCGAGCGGTTTCAACTGTGCCGCCACCCTAATTAGGGTTGGCAACTGATCGATGGGATGCGCGTTCCAGAACCTTCCAACCGACCGGCTGGTTGCCGAATCGGTCGGTTGGCAGCGCGCAGACAACAGAAATTCCCAACTGTCAGCACCCAAAGAACCCTAAACCTAATGTACCTGATGCGATGATTTTGAGTCGCATTTAGAGACCTATTTCATATGTGTTTTGTGCCTTAATTACTCATTTTCATGGATATTATTGCATAATTCATTTTATTTGGTTTTTTGCCATCATTTTATATCAAATCCACTTCGTTCTCCGTTCAGGGGTTTTCCCAATCATTTCCCGTTCAGGGGTTTTCCCAATCATTTCCCGTTTTTCTTATGAATTCCCCAATTTCTACCATGTACTTGTGTGAGATGAACATGAGAGGCTAAAACCCTCAATCTTTAGGACCGGGAGTAGCCCGGGAATGCATTGTATGACAATTTTATATTGATAATTCATATTTTCTCTCTCAAATCCGTGGTATAGATTTGTTTTCTCCATTTCTATTGTTATGCTTGATCACCGTAATAATAACTTAATGCCCTTAATCACTTCGACAGAAGGATTAACGGTTGAAAAGAGACGAATTCTACATTAATTAATAAAACCCTTGACAAAGGAGTTGTAAAATTAATGGTGGGAACTGAGAGACCGTTTATAATGCAATTAGTTTAGGGGAATGATTACTACGACGGTGGAATCAACCTAAATCTAAGTAGTGAATTACACCACGACAGTGGGTAATTCTGTTTTCAGGCCACTACCCGGATAGAGAGAGAAGTGTGAAGAATGATATGAAACTTAATACAATGTTGACCCGCGGTGAAACCGCCATCCTAAAGATATCCCTTTTAATTGATTAAATTAACCTTTAATCGATTGTTTTCTTTGTTTGATTTTTATTTTCTTTTAATTTGAACAACAAAACCCTACTTTGTTAATCGGTCTAGCTGATTGCGATTAGTTAGTAGAAGTCTCCAATAATTCATGTATCCTTGAGTTCGACTTGGGCCTCACAAGGCCTATATTACTCGACGCGTACACTTGCGTTTTTAGCGCGTAGTAAAATACACGTCAAGTTTTTGGCGCCGTTGCCGGGGATACGGCGAATTATTGGCACTTTGAGTTCTAAGAGCGGCCATTCTAGGCCACATTTTTTTTATTTTAGAACAATTTCAAAAATTCCTTTATTTCTCTATAATAGTGTTGACTCGTTCAAAGCATTGTACTGAACCCCTATTTCCATTTTTTTTAGGTACTTTGCATGGTGCACACACGTAGTCGAGACTACGTGAATCGCACACCTGAGGTTCCATCTGCGGGACCAGAGGACGAGGACTACTACGAGGAGGAACACCACAGTGATATAAATTCTGAATCTGAGCAAGAACAAGAAGAAGTAATGGCTGAAGCACAGACAATATGGGAGAAGATCAAGGCGTCTTCTTCCTCGGCATCAAAGGGGCCTATAAAGAAACAGGGGCTAAACATACCTACATACAAGATCGACCCAGCACTGATTAATTTGGTCAAATCCAATGCATTTCACGGACTGAAAAATGAAGATCCAGTGGCACACATTAGTCAGTTTGTGGAGAACTGCGATATGGTGAAGATAGATCGATTTCCGCAGGATGTGCTCTATCTCAAGTTATTCCCAAGTTCCTTGGCTGGAGTGGCATGAGAGTGGCTTCATAACCTCGACGACGAGTTTGTTGAATCATGGGATCACATGGTGGAGGTTTTCTTCGAGAGGTTCTTTCCTCCTGAGAAGACCAATGATATGATCCGGAAGATCCACAATTTCACCCAACAGGCGGGTGAGACTTATTCTGAGACTTGGGAGCGATTCCAAGTCATGTTGAGGAGATGTCCACATCATGGATTGGACAAGGAAACCCAAGTGAAGATCTTCTACTTTGCTCTCTCCGAGCATGATAGAAGCAACTTGGACTCGGCCGGTTCTGGATTCTTTCTAAACAACACTGATACAAGATGCTGGGAAATATTGAAGAATATGGCACGAAAACAATCTTGGGGAGAGAGAGAGCGAGGCCCAGTTGAGCAAGCGAGAGTTGCCAGTGAGTCTAAGGCAATTAGAGAGCTGAATGAGAAGATGGATCTTCTCGCTAAGAAGTTGCTACAGAAAGAAGACAATGAGTCCGAGGATGAGGCTCAGGTCAAGTACATGAGGCAACAGCAGGGGTACAGGAATAACGATTATTCATGGCAGAAAGACAAGAAATTTTCATGGAAGGATCCAAATAACTTTCTGCAGGATCCGGACGCCAAGCCTGCACCGGCCACGGAGGATAAGATCACGGAGTTGCTCAATCAAGTCATAAAGCAAAATCAAGAGTTGATGAACACTTTTGGGCAGCAAATAAAGCAATAAGGTGAATACATGAACCAGTTTGGGCAGACGTTGCAGAGCCACGGGGCTCAGATGCGGACTATAGAGACTTCCATGGCACAGATGGCAGCGGAGATTGCAAGCTTGAAGAAGCCGGCACATCTGGGTTTTCCGGGGAACACCAATGTTCCCGGGGGAAACCAACAGGCCAAGGCCATATTGTTGAGGAGCGGTAAGAAGGTGCTTAATCCAAGGGCGGATGACACAAGCACACCGCAGGACACAGTCGAAGAAGCAACCGCTAAGGAGCAGCCCGCACCAGTCATAGAGCAAATTGATGACACAACCGAAGATGGTAAGGAAGGACAAGCCACTGAGGAGGAACCACAGAAATTAACTCCCTATGTGCCACCTCATCAAAGGGCACATACCGTTCCGGTTCCCTATCCCAATAGTGCAAAAGCAAGAAAGGTGGATGCACAGTTTAAAAAATTTCTGGACAGCTTTAGGAAGTTATCTGTGAATATTCCCTTGTTAGAGGCAATTGAACAAATCCCGTCTTATGGAAAGTTTCTTAAAGATGTAATCACCAAGAAGAGAAAGATACCCGACACTGAGGTCGTAGTATTGAAGGAGCAAGTGAGTGCTTTTATTATGGGCACTTTGCCACCAAAGAGACATGATCCCGGTTGTTTCAATATTTCTTGCTTTATCGGGAAGTTCAAATTTGGCGAAGCACTTTGTGATTCTGGGGCAAGCATCAATCTGATGCCCCTTTCTACGTTCAAGAAACTTGGATTGAAGGAGTCGAGACCAAGTAACATGACCATCCAATTGGCCGATAATTCTGTGGTGAAACCGTATGGAATCTGTGAGGATGTTTTGGTAAAGGTAGACCGCTTTGTTTTTCCGGCTGATTTTGTCGTTATGGAAATGCAGGACGAGCACGGTAATGAGTTACTACTTGGTCGCCCATTCCAAGCTACAGCTGATATGATCTTGGAGATGGGGAGAGGTCGCTTGACCTTGGGTATTGCGGATGATCGCTTTGAGATGGTCATGCCAAATGGTAATGCATCTAATAAAGCAAAAGCACATTGCAATATGGTGAAGCATGTGGAACAAAATATCTCACTTTGTCTTGGGAAACCATTTTTGGATATGGCTCATGTTATGAGTAGGATAGATAATGGGACCCTAGCAGTGGACCTTATGGAGCAAACTAAAGTTGTCTCTTTATGCAAGGCTGTTGGGTTTCCAAATGATGAGAATGAGGACATTCCACCTCCATGGGAGGATGATGTGATTATTACTTCCATCTTTGATGCACATCCGGAATTGCCTTTGGAGGCGTGTTTGTTAAATGTCGCTTATGATTGGATGCGGAGTACTTCACTCAAGGAGTGCGCCAAAATGCTTCAAATGCTTCCATGTTTCTACATGAGGCACTATGAAGATTTGGGTACACTGCCCCCACCGCTACAATCATCCCTTATCTGCCCACCTGATCTGGAGTTAAAGCCATTGCCCCCGCACCTGAAGTACGTCTTTCTAGCTAAGGAGGACAAGTTGCCAGTGATTGTTTCTGCATACTTGAGTGCGGATGAGGAGGAGCAGCTACTGATAGTGCTCAAGAACCACCGTGGAGCCTTTGGGTGGTCAGTGGCGGACATCAAGGGGATCTCCCCTACACTTTGTCAACATAAGATTCGGCTTGAGGAAGGAGCCAAGTCAGTCATACAGCCTCAAAGACGTCTAAATCCAAGCATGATGGAGGTTGTCAAAAAGGAAGTCATTAAGTTGCTTGCTGCAGGGATTATTTATGCCATATCTGATTCGACGTGGGTGAGCCCCACACAGGTAGTCCCTAAAAAGGGGGGAATCACTGTCACTACAAATCTTCTAAATGAACCTGTCACCACCCGATTGGTAACCGGGTGGCGTGTATGCATTGATTACCACCGATTGAACGCCGCAACTCTGAAAGATCATTTTCCATTGCCATTCATTGATCAGATTTTGGAACGCTTAGCCGGTCGGTCGCATTTTTGTTTCCTAGATGGTTACTCGGGGTACAACCAGATTTCTATTGATCCTTTGGATCAAGAGAAGTCTACGTTTACATGTCCCTATGGGACTTTCGCCTACCGCCGTATGCCGTTTGGTTTATGCAATGCGCCGGCGACTTTTCAACGCTGCATGCTCGCCATTTTCTCTGACATGGTGGAGCGGTGTCTCGAAGTCTTCATGGACGACTTCTCGGTTTATGGAGCGTCTTTTGATGAATGCCTTTATAATTTAGATAAGGTATTGCAGCGGTGCGAGGACACACACTTGGTCCTCAATTGGGAGAAATGTCACATGATGGTGACAGAAGGAATTGTGCTAGGACACAAGGTGTCTAGCAAGGGTCTAGAGGTAGACCCCGTAAAAATTGAGGTGATTTCTAAGCTACCCCCACCAAATTCTGTAAAAGGGGTGAGAAGCTTTTTAGGACACGCTGGGTTTTATCGGCGCTTTATCAAGGATTTTTCAAAAATCGCAAAGCCATTATCGGAATTGTTGGAAAAAGACGCAGTTTTTGATTTCAATGAGAAATGTCTTCACGCATTCGAGGTTTTGAAGGAAAAGCTGATTTCGGCTCCGGTTGTTCAAACGCCGGATTGGACAAAGCCTTTCGAGTTGATGTGTGATGCGTCTGACTATGCTGTGGGGGCTGTTTTGGGGCAAAGGGTAGATAACAAGCCTGCTGTGATTTTCTACGCCTCAAAAACGCTTAATGATGCTCAATTAAATTACACAACCACGGAAAAAGAGTTACTTGCTGTTGTATTTGCTTTTGAGAAATTTCGGCAATACTTAGTGGGTTCTAAGGTGGTTGTGCGGACGGATCACGCCGCAATAAAATATTTGATGGAGAAGAAGGATGCGAAGCCTAGACTAATTAGGTGGATTTTGCTCCTACAAGAATTCGATATTGAAATCAAGGACAAGTCGGGAATTGAAAATGTGGTGGCTGACCACTTGTCTAGGTTAGAGAGGGTGGATGAACAAGGTTTGCATATACCCATTACCGAGACTTTTCCCGACGAACAACTTTTAAAAATTGATTCTAAAGAACCATGGTTTGCGGAAATTGTGAATTATCTGGCTTGCGGGATCATCCCGGAAGATTGGTCTTATCAAGAGAAGAAGAAATTCTTCCATTCATTGAGATACTATTTTTGGGATGACCCAATATTGTTGAAGCAATGCAGGGATGGTATTCTTCGCAGGTGCGTGCCAGAGGTAGAGTACGAAAGTGTTCTACATCATTGTCATGCGTCGCCTACGGGAGGACATCATGCTAGCTCACTGACAGCAACTAAGGTGTTGGAGAGCGGCCTTTATTGGCCCACTTTGTTCCGGGATGCCTATGATTTTGTTAGGCAGTGTGACCCGTGCCAGCGTGCATGTAATATCTCAAGGAGACAAGAAATGCCCCTGAATGTGTTTCAGGAAGTCGAGGTATTTGATTTATGGGGCATTGACTTCATGGGACCCTTTGTGTCCTCAAATTCAAATCTTTATATTTTGCTTGCTGTGGATTATGTGTCGAAGTGGGTAGAGGCAATCCCCACAAGGACTAATGATTCGAATGTAGTGTGCAGATTCGTCAAAGAGAATATTTTCTGCAGGTTCGGGATTCCTCGAATGATCATTAGTGACGGAGGCACACACTTCCGAAATCAGAAATTTGCTTCACTTTTGAAGAAATATGGGGTCAAGCACAACATTGGCACCCCATATCATCCACAAACGCAAGGACAGGTGGAGGTATCAAACAGGGAAATCAAGAAGATTTTAGAAAGGACCGTAGCATCTACACGGAAGAATTGGAGTGCATTGCTACCGGATGCACTTTGGGCTTATCGAACGGCGTACAAAACACCTATAGGCACTACACCTTTTAGGTTGGCGTATGGCCGGGCGTGCCATCTTCCGGTAGAATTGGAACACAAGGCCCATTGGGCGCTAAGAAGGCTGAACTTGCGCTATGACGAGGCCGGGAGGAAAAGAATGTTTGAATTGAATGAATTGGATGAGCTACGCATGACGGCATATGAGAATGCCCGTATTTATAAGGAGCGCACAAAGCTGATCCACGATCACCACATTGAGATGCGCACGTTCAAGAAAGGAGACAGTGTCCTATTGTTCAACTCTCGTCTCAAATTGCATCCCGGGAAACTGAAATCCCGATGGAGTGGACCCTTCGAGGTGGAAGAAGTGAGACCGCACGGAGCGATTCTCGTGCGAGATGGAGAGGCCACGTTCTTGGTGAACGGGCAACGCTTGAAGATGTACTTTGGTGAGAACTATAAGAGGAAAGTGAATGAGGTTAAACTCATTTCACTTGTACATGAATGAGAAGAAGGACCGACGTCTAGCCTAAGACGCTAAAGAAGGGCGCTTGTTGGGAGGCAACCCAACCATTGGTACATTAGGATAGTTTAATGTTAGGTGTAGTTTGCTTTTATTTTGTTTACTTTTTAGTTTAACAATGATACCTTGATCCGTTTGTTAAATGTGCAGGAACAGGCATGGTCGATACCATCGACACATCAGTCGATGGTATCGACATGGGTTCAGGTTGACACCAGCAGAAATCGCACTGCGTCGATACCATCGACGGACCCGTCGATGGCATCGACATGGTCACAGGCAGGTCGCAATAAAAGTGTCGATGGTATCGACATCCCCGTCGATACCATCGAGATCTCTGGAGATATTCAGATGAATTTTGCTCAGTCAACTCGATACCATCGACGGCCTCGTCGATGGTATCGACATCATCACAGGTTGAATGCAATAAACGGAGGTGTCGCAATAAAAGCAAGTCGATACCATCGACACCCGTCGATGGCATCGACAGACATGTCACCGATCCGCATGAAGACATCGACGACGATCGCAACAGCCAAGTCGATGGTATCGACCCGTCAGCGATCCGGGTTTCTCGATCCAGCAAACGTCAGCCGTCGATACCAGCGACAGATGCGGCTACCCGCGAGACGTGTCGATACCATCGACCCGCGTCGATGGTATCGACGGGTCAACAGGGGCGCCGATCAAGTCTATTTAAGGAGACTTGCAACGTCATATGACATCACACCCTCAGAGCAAGTATCTCCCATTGCGCCGAGCACTCCCCCGAGCCCTCTACACCTGCGGAGAAGCGTCACCGAGCGGAGAATTTCTCTCCATCTTCACCGAGCTCTTTTCTCCCAATCTCATTCTTCTCGCAATCATGGTGCATACGGGCAGAGCATCTTCATCAAGCGCGCACCCCATGGAGATCGAGGAGTTTGTTCCTCCTCCAACCGCTTCCATCTCTCGTCCACGCCTTATTCACGCCAACATGGAGGCAAGGAAGGTATACGAGGAGATAATGAAGCGGAAGTTTGAGGCCACCCGGTATGTGGACCGGGGAATGATCAGGGAGCTGGGATTCGAGGCCAACTTGGCCTATGTGTTGGCCGGGCAAGCGCGGCACACCAATCGCTTGTATGAGATGGACTGTCATGCGGATGGGCAGCCGTTTTTCAGCGAATGGCCCACATACAAGGAACTGGTGGCCGAGTTCATGGCGTCTCTTGATATCTGCGTCGTACCAAATGACGTGGTACCATTGGACCAGACGTGGATCCAGGGAAGGGTGTCCTTCCGACTCTTCAACAACAATTACAACATCACGTTGAAGCAGTTCAACGACATCTTCAACTGGAACCATAGCCGCCACGATCACCGATGCCCCGACGCCCGCACCGACTACGAAAAAATCTTCGCCGAGCTAGTTACAGTGCCGGCAGGGAAGACCGTGAGCTACCACAATGCCGCGGTAGCGGATTTTGAGCACCCGTTCGTCCGGGTCTTGCATAGGATGCTGAGCTTGACCTTCTTCGCTCGGAGCGATCTTGCTTTGAGCAAGTTTCAGGAGAGTGACCTGTTCTTTCTCTATGCACTCCTGAAACGTCAAGAGTGCAACTGGGGAGCATTCTGGTTACAGCGCGTCATGGCGGTGAAGCGGAGCACAAGGAAGGCTCCAATACACTTTGGTGGTCTGGTTACCAGGGTGGCACTTTACTTGGGGCTGAACTTTCAGTCCATGACTCCGATTTCTACGCGGAGTAAGGTGAACGTGCAACACTTGCACCGTTCAAACCTCATTCTTATCCGAGACGGGTTGGCGTACGCTCATTGCCACGTCAACCAAGCTTACCAGGAGGCATCCCTGCCGGACGACGTCTTCCACATCGAGGGCAAGCAGCACTTCCGGTGGCCAATCATAGCCATCGAGTCCTCCGAAGAAGACGACGGTGGTGACGAGCAAGAGGGTGAGGCTACAGAGGAAGAGGAGGCTTTCACACCTCTTCGAGAACGTGTGGCACCACGGAAGCGTCCTAGGATGCATCCAGGTGCATCTTCATCATCTCAGCCCCCGCCGCCATCACCACAGCAAGAGCAGCCAGCTGCGGATCCCTACTCCATGCAAGGGATGTACGCCATGCTGCAGGACATACAGCAGACTCAGCTGCAGCACATGGGTATGTATACCGGTATTCATGACACTACGAGCCGGGTACTTGACAACCAACAGGCTATGTTCGAGAACGAGCGGCTCATCCTCACCAACCAAGAGCACATGCACACCCGGTTGCAGCGGATAGAGACGCAACAGGAGCCCTTCTTTGACCATTACTGGAGTCAAGACTACTTTGGAGGCTATCCACAACCTCCGCCGAGGACCCAATATGATCCAAGCTTCCAGGGGGAGTACCCGTCTTGGGATCCTACGGCACCACAATACCCACCACCGCCTCCGCAAGATTGATCAGGGTATCACTGTTCCGCCCTTAAGTTAGTCTTTGACTATGAGGCCATAGTCAGATTCAAGCTTAGGGGGGTGGCTGGAACAGCTCTATCTTTTATCTTTTCTTTAGTTGTTTTTAGTTTCTGCTTTGTTATTTGTTTTTGCAATTTTAAGTTTTTATTTAGGATCCACATCTATCTAGTGTAATCGTGGATGTCTTAAAAATTGTCATCTTGCTGTTTTCATGGGGAAATTAAGGGAATTTAAAAATTTTCTGTGTCATTTGGATAGCTTTACTTGGTTGTCCTTGGGGAACTTGTTCTATGAAAATGATTGATTATGTCAACTTTGAAGCAATATGTCATACTCACACCCCCATTGACTCATGAAAAGTGGATAGTAACAGTTGTTTGAGCCTAACCTAATCAAATGGTAATGAGACCTTAATCAGATGTAAGAGAAAGAACCCTTTAAACTACTACACATGTCAGTAAGGAGGGACACATAATTTTCTTCTAAGGTTCAGTCACTTAATCTTGTGATCATTCCACCCCATTTTCTATAATCCACCCAAGAATTGGAAGTAAAGTGCAGTTTCAATTTCTTTTGCGTGCATAGCATGTAGATAGGGTTTGCATTCCTATTTTCATAATTTTGCATACAACGAAAAAAAATATACGATGATACATGCACATTACCTTTAGGTGCATGTCATGTAGTTGCACTCATAACTTTCATGATTTTCATGCATAAGTACACCATGTACCTCAGTTGTCCTGAAAAGTGATCTAAATTGTTCCATACCCTCGCATTAGTACAAAGATTTCCAATCATGAAGAAAATAGCCTAACACATGTAGCTCTAAGCAATTATGGATATGTGGGCTAAAAGAAAAAAAAATCTGAAAATCTAAAAGAAAAAAAAACAAAATGAAAAAAAAGAGAAGAGAATTTAGAAGGAAATGGAATAAGAGGGAGAAAGGAATGATATCACTTGTATAATAGGGGAATTGAGTACATGATGTGGCTTGAGTAGATTTCTATCTCATTTTGAGGTAGAAGGTTAGTGCATGCATCATTCCACCCACTTTTAGGCATTAGGGCATTCTTAATGTGCATTTGCATCATTTAGGGCATTTTGTTATATGCATATTGAAACTGTGTAATACTTCCATATTCTCCCATGAACCACCCATTCCATCCACCCGTTGCTCAAATTGGTAGGCCACCGTGATTTTCTCCTCACTCATGATTATAAGGAGGACTGCTTCCATGTAGATGGTAGTTAGGGCGAGCAACGTAGTTTAGGCGATCACAAGATGCACCATGGCTGAATCGGCGAACTTTATTATGTTAACTGCCTTATGTGATAGTGTTCATCGGTTTGAAGGATAATTTCTTTTATTGATGATTATTGTCGCCTGTAGGGTAATTACTGTTCTGTGATTAGGAAAGGCCGGTTTGAGAATGTCCAGTGGGAGTAATGTGGGATGTGGGGTGATGTGTTGATTGTTATTTGACATCTGCAATTCTATTCTAAGGGTTAGTTGCTCGAGGGAGAGCAATGTTTAAGCTTAGGGGAGTTTGATGCGATGATTTTGAGTCACATTTAGAGACCTATTTCATATGTGTTTTGTGCCTTAATTACTCATTTTCATGGATATTATTGCATAATTCATTTTATTTGGTTTTTTGCCATCATTTTATATCAAATCCGCTTCGTTTTACTATTTTGAGCATTATTTATCATCTTATTACAAATTGTGTGGATTTACTTGGGCCTGTTGTGAAATTTCAGGAAGAACAAGTATCTGCATCCGTCGATACCATCGACAGATGTCGATACCATCGACCAAGCCACAGGTTGTCAGCCGAGAAGAGCAATACAGAGTCGATACCATCGACACCCATGTCGATGGCATCGAGATGTCTCCAGGCTACTGGCGAGGATGAAGTCGATACCATCGACGCAAGTCGATACCATCGACGCAAGTCGATACCATCGACACTAGGAGAGCTACAACATCGCTAAACGACAACAACCGACGCTAAAGGTGTCGATACCATCGACACGCAAGTCGATGGTATCGAGATCACCACAGGCGCTCAGAATAAAAGAAAGGAAAGCTGCCGCTAATCCGCTGGGTCGATACCATCGACCCGCGTCGATGGTATCGACGCCGGCAGATATGCGTTGGATCTGTTTTGATATCAATCAGACGGCTGTCATTATTTGACGACCTAATTAGGGACTTATACCTAATGACGGCCGCCCAGAAGGAGAAGAATCTCATTTTGGATTGCACGAGTGCCAAGGAGGAGAGAAAGGAGAACGGAGGCCGAGAAGCTCATCCCGGGTGATTCGGACGCTGCCGAAGACGATTTCCACCACCGACAGGCGGGGAAAGCTCGTGTTCTACACCAAGGATCCACCGGTTCTTCTCCGTTCAGGGGTTTTCCCAATCATTTCCCATTTTTCTTATGAATTCCCCAATTTCTACCATGTACTTGTGTGAGATGAACATGAGAGGCTAAAACCCTCAATCTTTAGGACCGGGAGTAGCCCGAGAATGCATTGTATGACAATTTTATATTGATAATTCATATTTTCTCTCTCAAATCCGTGGTATAGATTTGTTTTCTCCATTTCTATTGTTATGCTTGATCACCATAATAATAACTTAATGCCCTTAATCACTTCGACAGAAGGATTAACGGTTGAAAAGAGACGAATTCTACATTAATTAATAAAACCCTTGACAAAGGAGTTGTAAAATTAATGGTGGGAACTGAGAGACCGTTTATAATGCACTTAGTTTAGGGGAATGATTACTACGACGGTGGAATCAACCTAAATCTAAGTAGTGAATTACACCACGACAGTGGGTAATTCTGTTTTCAGGCCACTACCCGGATAGAGAGAGAAGTGTGAAGAATGATATGAAACTTAATACAATGTTGACCCGCGGTGAAACCGCCATCCTAAAGATATCCCTTTTAATTGATTAAATTAACCTTTAATCGATTGTTTTCTTTGTTTGATTTTTATTTTCTTTTAATTTGAACAACAAAACCCTACTTTGTTAATCAGTCTAGCTGATTGTGATTAGTTAGTAGAAGTCTCCAATAATTCACGTATCCTTGAGTTCGACTTGGGCCTCACAAGGCCTATATTACTCGACGCGTACACTTGCGTTTTTAGCGCGTAGTAAAATACACGTCAGTACCCCCCTCCTTCTCCTATAAAAGGAGGGGCACTTCCTCCTCTTAGGGGCATCTTGGATTTCTGGTATTTTGGAATTCTGCAGCAATTAATCTTGTAATCATTCTCATATTATGCAATAAAGTAGGTTTTGGTTCAAGCATAGTTCTTTCATTCTTGTTCTCATCTTTTCCCTCCACCTTAATTTTAATCTCCTTCTTTCCGTTCTTTATTTTTGTAGCAAGGAACAAAGAACTAAGACATTTCATCGTCTCTAGCATAAGGATTAATTTCCTGATTTCTGGGCTAGACTATGGCTTCATTTCTTTCTTCCTCCATCTCCCCTTTCTCCATGTGTGAGTAGTCTTTTATCGGGGCAAAGGGAATAACCCCTTAGCCATGGTTTTAACGACTTCTTCTTAAACGATTAGATGGTAATCGATTTTAATTGAATGATTGATCTTCAGATTGCATGTTAATCCGGATGGATATGACCATGGAAATCTAGATTTAGAACAATAAAATCGATTACATAGACGTTTTGATATGACCGTGGATTTTCGTCTTTTAGGATGATAAACTAGGAAGCATGAGCACTAAGACCAATGGGCTCATGTGGAGTTTCTCTCTTGTGAGTTTTTAAATTCGTAAGCCTTCATCAAATCGTCGTTTAAGATTTAGTTGTTATCACCTAGGCTAAGGTGGTGAAAACCCCTACGAGCCTCGATTTCCTTCTCTTGATTTAATCACCGCATCCTTTGTTTGCTTTAATCCTTAGTCTTCCATTCATATAGTTTTGCTTGTGTTAACAATCTTTTTATTATTTTCTTGTGCATGTTTATTCTTGTTAAGTACTTTTCTTCTTGCATTAGTGTAATCACACAAAACCCCAACTGGACTTTACTTTCTAATTTAATAAAAAGAAAAATACCAAAAACAAATAATAAAGTTCTTCAATCTTTGGGTTCTAAAGAACAATCTCTAATAGTTGTCCTATGGGATCGACCCTTCTATACTACCCTTAAAACCAGAAGTAAAAAAGGTTTAAACTCTAGGATTAACCATCTTAGTGATTGATATTGCAAAGCGATGAATATCAATTTGGCGCTGTTGCCGGGGACAACAGATTGTTTTCTCAAACCCCAAAACAATTTTGAAAAACTTTTTTTCCTTTTTTTCATACCTTCCGAGTAACATTCCGGAAGTGTACTCCTCTTTCTGCCGAGTTTCCATTCCGGAAGTACGTTTTTTCTGCACACGAGTAACTGCTTTATTTTTGCACGCGACGCCCGAACGACAATTTTCAACCTTTTGATCCGGAAATAGAAATAACTTTTCATCGTCGAAACCGTCAAAATCTAGTAACAATGAATGAAGATGAGGTCGCCCGTAGAATCGACCAAGCTCTCGTAGCTCAAAGAGAGCTCATGCAAGCCGAACAAGCGGAAAGAGAAGCCGCTTTGTGAGCAGCCTTTAGGGCCGAACAAGAAACCATAGAAGCCGATAGGAGGGAAGCCGAAAGGCAAAAACAATTAAAAGACTTTTTTGTTCCCAAAACGGCCTATGCACAACATCCGGTTATACCCCCCGATATCATTGCTCCACAATTCGAAATCCGAACACAATGGATTACTATGCTGCAAACCAACCCCTTCTCTGGCAACAATGGGTAAAGTTGTCAAGATCATCTTCAAAAGTTCATTGACCTTTGCTATTTGAACAAAATCCCAGGTGTCTCTGAAGATGCCATCCACCTTAGGTTGTTTAAGTATTCCCTCTCCGGCCAAGCTAGTAGCTGGTACAATACCCTGGAGAGTGAAGAACATGTCACAACTTGGGAAGTTCTACAAAGCAAGTTCCTTGAAAAATTCTATCCCCCGTCTCTCACCTATGAACTTAGGGGTCAAATAACTCATTTTTCTATGTCCCCAGGAGAGTCTTTAGGTGAAGCCTGGAAAAGATTCAAAGACTTACTTAGGAAGTGCCCCCACCATGATATATCTCAAGCCCAACTCATAGAGATTTTCTATCATGGTGTTGATGATGATACCAAATTCTTTCTCGATTCCTCATCTGGAGGAAATTTCATGCATCAAAGTTTAACTAGAGCATGGGAGGTAGTTAAACGGGCTTCCGAAACAAGGGCTAGAAGAGGGATTGGAGGAATCCTTAAGGTAGCCAAGGCAGAAGTCAATAATGATATCCAAAGAATAGCGGAAAGTCTAAAATTAATTGCCTTAAAACAAGATCGGTTAGAGTCATCATTGGTCACCCTTAGGGAGTCACCCCATCAACTAAAAGCCATGGATTCCCTTTGTGGTATTTTCCAAGGATACGACCATACCACCCTCCATTGTCAATATCTTTACAACACACCCATTCAACCTGAAGTAGGACAACAAACAGAAGACCTCAACTCAATTCATACAATACCAGGCCAAGGTTACTACAATCCCAACCAACCTAGAAATCACCCTGGTTTCCAGTACGGGAACCCTTCAGGTGCCGAGAACTCTAACCAACTTCAACAAAGACCTCCCTACCCTCAAAGTAACAATCGACCACCACCTGGATTCTCATACAACAATCAAAGAAATTTTGGAAATCACCAAAATCGACAACACTACCAACAATTCCAAAACCTAAACCTTCCACCCCAAAATCTAAACCAACCTCAACCTCCCCAGCCTCCTTAAAATGCCCTCCCTCCCTCCTCCCCCAAGTAATCCTAACTGGGCAAGCATAGAACAAACCCTTGTGGCCATACAAGCCCATCAAAAGGCAACTGACGCACAATTAGCCCGTCTGTTTGCCCAACAAAAACCTCCTGCAGGGACTTTTGCAGGACAGCCTGAAAACAACCCCAAACATCCTGAACAACTCAAGGTTGTCTCCACTTGTTTGGAAAAAGAGCACACCCCTCCCCCTACAGAAGAATCTTCATACCCACCTCTAGAATTCAAGGATGAGGACATGGTAGTTGTCGAACCCGAAGTCACACCCAAACCATCCGTCCCCGAAACCCCTCAAGTGGAAGATGAAGAACTGATGAGTGCATACTCATCACGATTTTCAATTACCTTTTTGGAACAATTTAATATCTATTCCACATCTTTTCACCCTAATATGAATCATAATGCACAAAACTACTCAGTGATTCAATAATCAAGGTTTTAACTAAATATCTTTCATTTTATGCAGGTGTAGCAGGCAACTCCATGCAAACGGTCTCAAGACCGTTTGGATCCATGCGGTCTCAAGACCGTTTGCTGGAATACACAAAGAACAAGACGAAACCAGTTGCCCAAGAAGTCCACGCGGTCCCAAGACCGTTTGGTCCCATGCGGTCCCAAGACCGTTTGGTCCCATGCGGTCCTAAGACCGTTTGGTCCCATGTGGTCTCAAGACCGTTTAGTCCCATGCGGTCCCAAGACCGTTTGGTCCCATGCGGTCTCAAGACCGTTTGGCCCCATGCGGTCCCAAGACCGTTTGGTCCCATGCGGTCTCAAGACCGTTTGGCCCCATGCGGTCTCAAGACCGTTTGGTCCCATGCGGTCTCAAGACCGTTTGGTCCCATGCGGTCTCAAGACCGTTTGGTCCCAAACGGTCCCAAGGCCGTTTGGTCCCAAACGGTCCCAAGACCGTTTGGTCCCGCGCGGTCCCAAGACCGTTTGGTCCCGCGCAGTCCCAAGACCGTTCGATGCAAGCACAAGGATCGATTGAAGAACTAAAGCCGCGCGACCACGCCAAAGCCAGGACCGATCAAAGCAAGACCGTTTGGCGCTCAAATGACCTCCAAACCGTTTGATGCCCAAACGGTCTCAAGACCGTTTGGCGCCCAAACGGTCTCCAAACCGTTTGGAGAAGATATTTCCAGCAACTTATCCAAACCGTTTGGGATCAGATTTGAAACTATAAATAGACCCCCAGGGTCCCCATTTCGAGGCATCGGTTCCGGACGCCGAAAGGCTGCCAGAGCACCACACCGATCAAATTCCACTCCATCTATCGCTGGTGTTGCGTCCAAGGAGGCCAAGAAGAGGAAGAAGACGGCGCAAGGAGCGCATCTTCTTCACCGAGCTGCGTCCACCCTCTGCACCGAGCTCATGGCGGATCTATCTTTCTCTCCTATCCTTCTTGTATCTCGTATCATGAGCGAGTAGTCCTCTTTCGCTGGGGTGCGGGGACTAGCCCCGCTGCCCATGCAAACCATGTTCTTTTGTTAAACTTTCCAAGGCAATGTATATAACTCTTCATTTTGTCATTTATCGTTAAGCTTGTAGGTTGGTTATGTGCGTGTTTTCATCTTTGTGCTCCCTATGTTGCGATAACTTCAATGCATGGGTTCCTATGTTGCGATAACTTCAAGGCATGGGTTGGAACGTCGTTTAGCATGTTTGACCCTTGACGATAACTTCCGATGGGTTCCTTGAGGTCGTAAGTGTATGATCCGCGAGGGGACGAGCCATCTAGCCTTCGGTGACGCTTCTGTGCGCCTAACGCCTGTATAGGGGGTTCACAACCTTAGTTGGATTTTGCATCATCTTGCTAAACGTCGATGTTTGCTCGCATGTCACCTTCCTGCTTGTTTATCGGTTAACGCGGCTGACTCCCAAACTAGAAATAGGATGGGATTTCATCGAGGTCGTAAGTGTATGATCCGCAAGGGGACGAGCCATCTAGCCTTCGGTGACGCTTCTGTGCGCCTAACGCCCGTATGGGGGGTTCACAACCTCCGTGGATTTCTGTATCTTCAGAGCCGTAAGACATGTGATCCGGATGGCGATGAGAAATCGGCTGCCTATGGTGATGCTTACGCGGACCTAACGCCCGTATGGGGGGTTCTGCAGCAGCTCTATTTGGAGTGTTATATCGTGCCTGGTTTGTTTTCAAGAGAGTGTGTTTGTGTGCGTAGCGGTGGTCAAACCCGATACCATCCCAGCGATTCCATATCATTGATCTAAACCCATCTTTTATTTCGCATTTACTTTCTTGCAATTAGTTTAATCAAACCAAAATCAACCAATTATTCTAAATATTAGTTTTACTTGGGCTAGATCTAACTGACAAAGATTCTTAAAAACGTTGTCCTTTGGGTTCGATCCTCAACTATACTGCGATAAGATCCGTCTGCTTGCGGGTGGTATTGTTGCACTTGGTTTTGGTAAAAGCTCGGGGATATAAACCCCGAGTGAATTTGTTAGTGCATTCAAAAAGCCACATCAAATTCTGGCGCCGTTGCCGGGGACAACGGAATCAGTCAGTCAAATCTAGTTCTTTTAAGACTAATCTAGGATTTTGTTTTCTTTTTGAAACTATCGCTCATCTATTTGATCTTTAATCTACACCAAGGATGTCACTTTCAAACCTTTTCAAATTTCAGGTGCTCTTTGACGATTAGTGCATGCACCGTTCGGATAGTCTCGGACTGACTGCGAGCTTTGATCCCGAAATCGATAGAACCTTCCATCGTCAGATCCGAGAGAATCGAGCCAGAATGGCGCAAGAAGAGGAAGTAGCCCGTAGGGTGGCTCAAGCCATCAATGCGCAGAGAGAAAGGTTCATGCAAGAAGCTAGAGCTGCGGTTCAACAAGAGATCTTAGCAGCACAGGCAGCAGCGCAGGCAGCAGAACTTCAGAAGGATCTTAGAGAGTTCTCTATCCCAAAGGCAGCGAATGTCTATCATCCGGTGCAGCCTCCTCCCATCGAAGCTGCCAACTTTGAGATTAGAGCACATTGGATAACCTTGCTTCAAAACAACCCATTCTACGGTAAACAAGCTGAAGACAGCCAAGGTCATCTTCTCAGATTCATTGACCTGTGTGCTATGACGAAGCAAAATGGAGTCTCTGATGATGCTATTCGACTCCGTCTTTTCAAGTACTCTCTGGATGATAGGGCCATTAGTTGGTACAATTCAGTACAGAGTGATGTACCCGTCACCACTTGGGAACAGCTTCAAAACGCCTTCCTGGAAAAGTTCTACCCCCCATCTCTTACATATGAGATCAGGGGACGAATCACAAATTTCACTCAAGTCCCAGGAGAAACTCTTTCCGAAGCTTGGGATAGATACAAGGAGCTCCTACGCAAATGCCCACACCATGGAATTCCTAAGAACCAGCTGATAGAGATATTCTACAGGGGTGTGGAAGATGATGTTAAGATGTTCCTTGACTCTTCGTCTGGAGGGAACTTCATGCGGCAAAGTTACGACAGCGCATGGAGAGTAGTCACCCTGGGAGCAGAAAATCAAGCCAACTGGGGCAGATCTGTTGGTAAAGGAGTCTTAAAGGTAGCTATGGCTGATGCTATCCCAGAATACAAATCTATAGCTGAAACTTTGAAAGTCTTGGTTGCAAAGCAAGATCACATAGAATCATCCCTTGCTGCGATTGGAAGAGGACATTCTCCAACTAGGCAACCAGAACAAGTCAAGTCCACTTCCTTGTTTTGTGAAGCGTGCAAAGGCACTGACCATTCCACACTATCATGCAATGTTCTCTATGATGTAGTTTTAAGCAACGCCTGTGGGCAAGGAGATAATTGACAGATGGAAAATCTTAATGCTATTAACACCAACCCTGGGCAGAACTATTACAATCCGAATCAAAATAGGAATCACCCAGGCTTCCAGTACGGAAATCCTTCAGGAGCTATGAACTCGCATCAATTTGTTCCGAATAATCAACCAAGAGGCCCATCTGGGTATCAGTTTAACCAGAAACAGAACTTTGGGAATCAAGGAAGCTTCAAAGGAAACTTTCAGAACAGAAACTATAATAATTATCAGAATAACTCTCAGTATCAAAGCTTGAACCAACAACAGGGTCAAACAGGATCCATCCCTTCTGATGACAAGCTATCTACCATTGAAAAGTTATTGCAAACACAACAAACGATGATATCCAATCAGCAAGCCCAACAGAAGGCTATTGAAACTCAACTAGCTCAACTTGCTGCTAGTATTAAGCCACAAGCTGGAGTCTTCTCCGGACAACCTGAGAACAATCTGAAACATCTGGAGCAGCTGAAGGTTATCGCCACAAGATCAGGGAAAAGTTATTTGGATCCCCCAACAAAAACAACTATGGATATCCCTGAGGAGAATGAACCTTTGACGGACCAAAACTCGACAACACCAGAATCACAACCGAAGGAAAGAAATACTGATAAGGGAAGTTCTGAGGAATCTATCGATGAAGAAGTAGAGACATCTGAACCGGATATTCCTGTATATAAGCCTCGTATTCCTTTCCCATCCCGTCTGAGGGAAACCAAGCTTGATACTAGATTCATCAAATTCAAAGAGGCTATGAAAAAGCTCCATGTTGATATACCATTCCTAGATGCTCTTAATGAGATACCAGCCTGGACCAAGTATCTAAAGTCACTTCTCACCAAGAAGTACATCACTGAAGAATATGAAACTGTAAAATTGGCTGCTACCACATCAGATATCATACTAAGCAAGATGCCTAAGAAACAAAAAGATCCAGGATCCTTCGGAATCTCATGTCACATTGGCGACTCATCATGCAAGAAAGGATTGGCAGATCTTGGCGCAAGTATTTCTATTATGCCGCTCAGTCTATGCAAGAGACTAGGGTTTGAAGAATTGCTTCCAACTGCTATGACAATTCAACTTGCGGATAATTCGGTAAAAAAGCCGTTAGGAATTCTCGAAGACATCCCGGTCAAGGTAGGCAAGGACGCATATGTCCCATGTGATTTTGTCATCCTGGACATAAAAGAAGACACCAAATACCCTATTATCTTCGGTCGTCCATTCCTCGCCACTGCTAGAGCCCTTATCAATGTTGAAGCTGGAACCTTACTGCTCAGGTTAGGTAAAGAAACTCTGGAGTTCAAAGTTTTTGAAAGCATGAGAAGACCGAGTATACAGGAGGAAGTCTATCTGATAGATTGTGTTGAGCAGATGTCACAACTTACTCAAGAATATCACGAGTCATGCGATCCCTTGGAAATTTCTCTATATGACCTTTTTAATGATGAACCTACTGACCAACAAGATAAGGATTGCACCGAACCTCCCGACTCTACTAAAGGAAATCCTGAAGCTACCTATGAAGAATTAAAGGTTACCGAAACCCCAGAAGAAATCAGTGAAAAACCAGAACCTCCTGAAATGAAGCACCTACCTGAAGGGCTGAAGTATATGTTTTTAGACGATCTCAAAGTTTGTCCTGTCATTATTAACTCTGGTTTAACGACCAAACAAGAAGAGCAACTTCTGGAGGTATTAAAGGAGAGCAAGAAAACCATAGGCTACAAAATGAGTGACCTCACAGGGGTCAGTCAAGCCTTATGCATGCACAGAATCCCCATGACGGAAGACCATAAGCCAACGATCGAGCATCAACGAAAGTTGAACCCGAATATGAAGGAAGTGGTCCGTCGTGAGATCATCAAACTCCTTACAGCTGGAATAATATACCCGATATCGGACTCACCATGGGTGAGCCCAGTTCATGTTGTACCCAAGAAAGGAGGAACTACTGTCACAAGAAATGAAAACAATGAGCTCATCCCCACCCGAATAGTGACTGGGTGGAGGATGTGTATTGATTATAGAAAATTAAACAAGGCCACTCAGAAGGATCATTTTCCTATGCCCTTCCTCGATCAAGTTTTGGAAAGATTGGCCCATCAAGAATATTTCTGTTACCTGGACGGTTACTCTGGATTCTATCAGATCCCCATACATCCAGATGATCAAGAAAAAACAACTTTCACCTGTCCCTTCGGGACATATGCTTTTAAAAGAATGCCTTTTGGTCTGTGTAATGCCCCTGCAACTTTTCAACGTTGCATGACTGCCATTTTTGCAGGGCTTACTGAAACAGTTATGGAGGTTTTCATGGACGATTTTTCCGTATATGGTGACTCCTTTGATTCTTGTCTTAAGCATCTCTCCATGGTCCTCAAACGTTGTGAAGAAGCACATCTGGTGCTAAATTGGGAGAAATGCCACTTTATGGTAAAGGAAGGCATCATCTTGGGCCACAAGGTTAGTAATAAAGGAATTGAAGTTGATAAGGCCAAGATAGAAGTCATCTCTAAACTAGCAATCCCCACAAATGTAAAAGAAGTTCGTGCATTCCTTGGTCACGCTGGATTCTATAGAAGGTTTATACTTGATTTTTCCAAGATAACGAAGCCGATGACTAATCTACTTTTAAAGGATGCTGATTTCAATTTCAATGAAGAATGCGTCAAAAGTTTTGATATGCTGAAGAAAGCCCTTACAACTACTCCCATCATTAGAGCTCCCAATTGGGACCACCCCTTTGAAATTATGTGTGATGCCAGTGATTACGCGGTGGGTGCGGTCTTAGGACAATGCATTGAGAGGAAACATTATGTTATCTATTATGCGTCGAAAACCCTCGACGAAGCTCAAAGGAACTATGCTACTACTGAAAAGGAACTTTTGGCTGTCATCTATGCCTTCGATAAATTCAGATCCTACCTTACTGGTTCGAAGGCAATCGTTTACACAGACCATGCTGCTATCCGTTATCTTATGGCAAAGAAGGATGCTAAGCCAAGGCTGATCAGATGGATACTTCTTCTACAAGAATTTGACCTGGAAATAAGAGATAAAAAGGGGACGGAAAATGTTGTTGCTGATCACCTCAGTCGCATCCACACTCTGGATGCTGACGGGATCCCGATAAATGACTCCCTACCGGATGATCAACTTATGAGAGTCTCAGGATTCGAACCATGGTATTCAGACTTAGTAAACTACCTTGCCGCCGGAGTCATCCATCCTCAATACACCGGGAATGCTCTGAAGAAATTTATGCATGATGTGAAGCATTACTATTGGGATGAACCATACCTTTTCAAACTCTGTGCAGATGGATTGTATAGACGTTGTGTCGTCGAAGAAGAAGCCCATTCTATTTTGGAACAATGCCACTCAGGACCCGTGGGTGGGCATATGAGCTCTAAAAAGACTGCCTTAAAAGTTTTGAAATGTGGATTTTTCTGGCCAACTTTATCCAAGGACTGTTATAATTTTGTCATATCATGTGATAAGTGTCAAAGAGCTGGCAATATAACCAAGAGAGACGAAATGCCACTGAATCTATGGCAAGAAGTCGAGATACTTGACGTCTGGGGAGTGGACTATATGGGGCCATTCCCATCTTCTAATGGATTCTCTTACATCCTTGTGGCGGTGGACTACGTCTCCAAATGGGTTGAAGCTATACCAACCGTCACTTGTGATTAAAAACCAGTCATCAAACTATTCAAAGATATTATCTTCCCATGGTTCGGAGTGCCGAGAACCGTGATATCTGACGGAGGATCCCACTTCATTGAAAGAAGCCTTGAAGCTCTTCTACGAAAATATGGCGTCTCACACAAGATAGCTTTGCCTTATCATCCACAAACCAGTGGGCAGGTAGAGGTCTCCAACCGACAACTTAAGGCTATCCTTGAGAAAACCGTTGGACGTAATCGAAAAGATTGGGCGACAAAAATCAACGACGCCTTATGGGCTTATCGCACTGCTTATAAGACTCCCCTTGGGACTACCCCTTTTCGATTGATATATGGAAAGAGTTGCCACCTGCCAGTCGAACTTGAACATAAGGCATGGTGGGCAATTAAACAAATAAACTTCGATATGAAACAAGCGGGTCAAGCCAGAATTCTGCAACTCCATGAGCTGGATGAACTCAGAATGACAGCCTATGAGAATGCACGAATCTACAAAGAACGTACAAAACTCTGGCACGATGGACATCTGAAACAAAAAGACATACGAGTGGGAGACCAAGTTCTAGTTTTCAACTCCAGATTAAAATTGTTCCCAGGAAAACTCCGCTCACGTTGGTGCAAACCTTACATCGTCAAAAGCATCTCTCCCCATGGTGCTTTCTCTTTATGGAGAGACGGGTCTGGCGAATTTATAGCAAATGGTCACCGCTTGAAAAGATACTTCACACCAGCTGACAAAGGCACCGAAATAATGTTGGAATTCAGCAATCCAAAGGACCCACCATAATTTCGAAGAACTCTGTCGAGCCATCGACATAAAACAAAGGCGCTTGTCTGGAGGCAACCCGACCAATAAATCTATTTTACTTTTCCTTTTCAAATTTTGTTCCTTATAGTTAAATTTTCCTTAAATAAAATTTGCCTTATGAGAGAGTTTTTCTTTCAGGACACGAGATCAGATTGGTGCTGATCAGAACGAATTCATTCTCGGCAGTCATACCTGGTGTTTCCTTTCCCCTCCATCTTGAATTTAGGGTTTGCTCGAGGACGAGCAAATCTCTAAGTTCGGGGTGGAGGGTGGGTGGTACGTATTCCACTTCCACATACACACCCTCTTTTCATATTCAATATGTCTCTATCATAAAATTTTTTCAAAATTTTGAACAGATACCTGATGAAATTTTGTCTTTTGTTGATAAAAATGTAACTAACGTTTTGCTATGCATCTTCTATCATAACATCCTCCTTATTCAAAGCAAATCCTCAAGATGACTGACTTTTGAAACTTGCCTGAAATCATCCTGTGAAACTTATGATTCCTAACATCATAATTCTTTTTACATAATGATAAGTATCGGTCAAACTGATAGGGATCAAACACGTCGCGCTTCCTAACTGACTAGTGGAACAATGGCTCGGAAACCCCACCGGATCCGCATCAAGTCATTATTTGAGCAGAGTATGACAAAGAGAATAACCCGGTTTTGAATTGTAAATCAAGTTGCATCCTGATCTAAACTCTCTTCTACACTTCTTCTATCATCTTCGTATCCCTCCATCCATAAATACCACCAAAATAGCCAAACTTGTGCCAAACCCTAAGTTCGGGGTGGCACACCACTTTCCCCATATCCGCTTCTTCCATACCCCTTCCAATAAATAGGGGCGTACCACCAAAAATGCAATCTCGAGTCGAATAGAGGAGAGATCTGCAATAAAAAGATGCCAAAGTGCACACAAAATAAATGCAATCTCGAGTCGAATAGAGGAGAGATCTGCAACAAAAGATGCCATAGCGCACACAAAAAAATATGCAATAAATGAAATTGCAAAACAAATAAAAATCTCGAGTCGAATAGAGGAGAGATTTACTTCTTCTTTCCATACCACCTTTCACTCCTTTTTTCTACCTAAGGGCACAATACATGCCCTACCATCCTGAACTACACCAGTGTCAGATCAAATGCATACTTGTCGATTCTACGGGTATCTCTAAACTCCTACAAAACTCTTCGACATGCTTGGTGTTGGAAAAGGCGGGGAGGAAGCGTTGTTGGGAAACGAACTCAGGAACGAAGCTATGGAAAGATGTGTTTCGTGGTCCCAGGAAGTTGAGGTACTCACTCATACTGAGCAAAAAGAAAACATTTGTGATATGAAGATGAAGAAATCACACGGATCGAAAGTATTCCATCAGGCAACAGTTTCAAATTTTATGTTACTCGAGGACGAGCAACGATTTAAGTTTGGGGTGTTTTGATGAGTGCATACTCATCATGATTTTCAATTACCTTTTTGGAACAATTTAATATCTATTCCACATCTTTTCACCCTAATATGAATCATAATGCACAAAACTACTCAGTGATTCAATAATCAAGGTTTTAACTAAATATCTTTCATTTTATGCAGGTGTAGCAGGTAACTCCATGCAAATGGTCTCAAGACCGTTTGGATCCATGCGGTCTCAAGACTGTTTGCTGGAATACACAAAGAACAAGACGAAACCAGTTGCCCAAGAAGTCCACGCGGTCCCAAGACCGTTTGGTCCCATGCGGTCCCAAGACCGTTTGGTTCCATGCGGTCCCAAGACCGTTTGGTCCCATGCGGTCCCAAGACCGTTTGGTCCCATGCGGTCCCAAGACCGTTTGGTCCCATGCGGTCTCAAGACCGTTTAGTCCCATGCGGTCCCAAGACCGTTTGGTCCCATGCGGTCTCAAGACCGTTTGGCCCCATGCGGTCCCAAGACCGTTTGGTCCCATGCGGTCTCAAGACCGTTTGGCCCCATGCGGTCTCAAGACCGTTTGGTCCCATGCGGTCTCAAGACCGTTTGGCCCCATGCGGTCTCAAGACCGTTTGGTCCCATGCGGTCCCAAGGCCGTTTGGTCCCAAACGGTCCCAAGGCCGTTTGGTCCCAAACGGTCCCAAGACCGTTTGGTCCCGCGCGGTCCCAAGACCGTTTGGTCCCGCGTGGTCCCAAGACCGTTCGATGCAAGCGCAAGGATCGATTGAAGAACTAAAGCCGCGCGACCACGCCAAAGCCAGGACCGATCAAAGCAAGACCGTTTGGCACTCAAACGACCTCCAAACTATTTGATGCCCAAACGGTCTCAAGACCGTTTGGCGCCCAAACGGTCTCAAGACCGTTTGGCGCCCAAACGGTCTCCAAACCGTTTGGAGAAGATATTTCCAGCAACTTATCCAAACCGTTTGGGATCAGATCTGAAACTATAAATAGACCCCCAGGGTCCCCATTTCGAGGCATCGGTTCCGGATGCCGAAAGGCTGCCAGAGCACCACACCGATCAAATTCCACTCCATCTATCGCTGGTGTTGCGTCCAAGGAGGCCAAGAAGAGGAAGAAGACGGCGCAAGGAGCGCATCTTCTTCACCATTCTGCGTCCACCCTCTGCACCGAGCTCATGGCGGATCTATCTTTCTCTCCTATCCTTCTTGTATCTCGTATCATGAGCGAGTAGTCCTCTTTCGCTGGGGTGCGGGGACTAGCCCCACTGCCCATGCAAACCATGTTCTTTTGTTAAACTTTCCAAGGCAATGTATATAACTCTTCATTTTGTCGTTTATCGTTAAGCTTGTAGGTTGGTTATGTGCGTGTTTTCATCTTTGTGCTCCCTATGTTGCGATAACTTCAATGCATGGGTTCCTATGTTGCGATAACTTCAAGGCATGGGTTGGAACGTCGTTTAGCATGTTTGACCCTTGACGATAACTTCCGATGGGTTCCTTGAGGTCGTAAGTGTATGATCCGCGAGGGGACGAGCCATCTAGCCTTCGGTGACGCTTCTGTGCGCCTAACGCCTGTATAGGGGGTTCACAACCTTAGTTGGATTTTGCATCATCTTGCTAAACGTCGATGTTTGCTCGCATGTCACCTTCCTGCTTGTTTATCGGTTAACGCGGCTGACTCCCAAACTAGAAATAGGATGGGATTTCATCGAGGTCGTAAGTGTATGATCCGCGAGGGGACGAGCCATCTAGCCTTCGGTGACGCTTCTGTGCGCCTAACGCCCGTATGGGGGGTTCACAACCTCCGTGGATTTCTGTATCTTCAGAGCCGTAAGACATGTGATCCGGATGGCGATGAGAAATCGGCTTCCTATGGTGATGCTTACGCGGACCTAACGCCCGTATGGGGGGTTCTGCAGTAGCTCTATTTGGAGTGTTATATCGTGCCTGGTTTGTTTTCAAGAGAGTGTGTTTGTGTGCGTAGCGGTGGTCAAACCCGGTACCATCCCAGCGATTCCATATCATTGATCTAAACCCATCTTTTATTCCGCATTTACTTTCTTGCAATTAGTTTAATCAAACCAAAATCAACCAATTGTTGTAAATATTAGTTTTACTTGGGCTAGATCTAACTGACAAAGATTCTTAAAAACGTTGTCCTTTGGGTTCGATCCTCAACTATACTGCGATAAGATCCGTCCGCTTGCGGGTGGTATTGTTGCACTTGGTTTTGGTAAAAGCTCGGGGATATAAACCCTGAGTGAATTTGTTAGTGCATTCAAAAAGCCACATCAAGAACCAGTTTACAAACCCCAACCTCCCTATCAAGACCGCCTCAAACAAACTAGACTTGATGCCCGCTTCATGAAATTTAGGGAAGCTATGAAAAAAATACATGTCGACATTCCCTTCCTTGATGCTTTGGCAGACATGCCCGCCTGGTCCAAGTACATGAAATCTCTCTTGACTAGGAAGTATGTTACTAAAGAATACGAGACTGTTAAACTTGCTAGGACTACCTCTGACATTATCCTAAGTAAGATGCCTAAAAAATAGAAGGATCCAGGTTCTTTTGGAATAGGATGCTACTTAGGTGACAATGCTTGTAGGAAAGGCCTAGCAGATTTAGGAGCTAGTATATCCATCATGCCATATAGTCTTTGCAAAAGACTAGGATTCAATGACATGTTACCCACAACCATGACCATCCAACTGGCGGACTCATCCACAACTAAGCCCATGGGAATCATAGAAGACATTCCGATTAAAGTTGGAAATGATGCATACGCCCCTTATGATTTTGTGATCATGGATATCAAGGAAGATTTACGCTACCCCCTCATTTTCGGACGTCCCTTCTTAGCTACTTCTCGTGCCTTAATTGATGTTGAGGCTGGTACCATTGTGTTAAGACTAGGGAAGCAAAACCTAGAGTTTAGGGTGTTTGAAAGTATGAAGGGACCTAGTCTTGAGGAAGAAGTCTACCTCCTTGATTGCATTCATGAATTAAACCAACTAAGACAAGAATGGGAATTAGTTGATGATCCCCTATGCACTGCTCTCACCATCCCCGCCGAATGTGATTTTGATAATGAACCATCAAATCAACTTAAGATTCACTTGGACAACTTTGAGGAAATCCCATATGCTGAGATTGAAGACCTTAAGATGATCTCCACCATAGAAGAACAACCTGAACCACAAAAGGCATCAGAAATGAAGGCTCTTCCCATAGGTCTAAAATATGTATTTCTGGATGACCAACAATTATGCCCTGTTATTATCAATTCTGACCTTACCATTGAACAGGAAAACATGCTTATGGGAGAACTTAGGAAAAGGAGAACAGCCTTAGGGTACAAAATGACGGATTTGGTTGGGATAGATCAATCCATTTGCATCCACAAAATCCCAATGATTGAAAACAGTAAACCTTCCCGAGACCCACAAAGGAAACTCAACCCAAACATGAAGGAAGTTGTCCGTCTTGAAGTGATTAAACTTTTGACTGCAGGAATCATCTACCCCATCTCTGACTCTCCTTGGGTCAGCCCTGTCCAGGTCATCCCCAAAAAGGGTGGGACCATAGTCGTTAGGAATGAGAAGAATGAGCTCATCCCCACCCGTACAATCACAGGGTGGAGGATGTGCATTGACTACAGGAAACTCAACAAAGAAACTAGGAAAGACCACTTCCCTCTTCCCTTCCTCGATCAAGTTCTTGAACGTTTAGCTCATCAAAAATACTTTTGCTATTTATATGGCTATTCGGGTTTTTATCAGATTCCCATTCATCCTGAAGACCAGGACAAGACCACCTTCATATGCCCTTTTGGTACATACGCTTTTAGATGAATGCCCTTTGGCCTGTGCAATGCACCACTTTTCAAAGATGTATGTCTGTCATTTTTTCAGGGTTAACTGAGAATGTCATGGAAGTGTTCATGGACGATTTCTATGTCTATGGATATAGTTTCACTTCTTGCCTTGGAAACCTATCCCTTGTTCTTGATAGATGCATCAAGTCACATTTAGTCCTTAACTGGGAAAAGTGTCACTTCATGGTCAAGGAGGGTATTGTTCTAGGCCATAAGGTGAGTAACCAGGGCATTGAAGTTGACCAAGCCAAGATTGAGGTCATCACCAAGCTTCCCCCTCCCACCTCAGTCAAAGACATCCGAGCCTTCTTAGGACATGTCGGTTTCTATCGGCGATTCATCCGTGACTTTTCCAAAATCACAAAACCTCTCACCAATCTTCTTCAAAAGGAGGTACCTTTCCATTTCGATGCATCATGCATGGAGAGCTTTCTATGTTTGGAAAAGGCTCTCACCACCACTCCTATCATCCGTGCTCCTAACTGGGCCTTACCCTTTGAAATCATGTGCGATGCTAGTGATTTTGCTGTAGGTGCCATTTTAGGACAAAGAATTGACAAAAAACACCATGTCATTTATTATGCATCCAAGACCTTAGATGAGGCTCAACGAAATTACACAGTCACCGAAAAAGAAATGCTAGCCATTGTCTATGCGTTCGATAAATTTCTCTCATATCTTGTTGGTTCAAAGGTTATTGTGTACACTGATCATGCAGCTATTCGCTACCTCATGACAAAAAAAGATGCCAAGCCTCGACTCATAAGATGGATTTTGTTATTGCAGGAATTTGATCTAGAAATCCTAGATAAAAAGGGCTCTGAAAACGTTGTTTCTGATCACCTCAGTAGACTTATCTATAACCCCATTGATGAAAATCCAATAAATGAATCCTTACCCGATGACCAATTTCTCAAGGTTGTCTCCCAATTTCCTTGGTTTGCTGATTTTGTGAACTATTTAGCTGTAGGTGTATTGCATCCCGAGTATAAGGGACATTATAAAGCTAAATTTTTACATGATGTAAAAAATTATTATTGGGATGAACCTTATTTGTTTCGAATGTGCACCGATGGTTTATATCGTCGTTGTGTGTCCCACGAAGAAAGCATTGCCATTTTGGAACAATGTCACTCTGGCCCCTATGGTGGTCACATGAGTTCCCAAAAAACGGCTAGGAAAGTCCTACAATGCGGATTCTTTTGGCCCACCATCTTCAAAGACTCGTATGATTATGTGCTTTCATGTGACCAATGTCAAAGGACGGGTAACATTTCCAAGCGTGACCAAATGCCTCTCACCTCTTGGCAAGAATTAGAGATTTTTGATGTCTGGGGAATCGACTATATGGGCCCATTTCCTTCTTCTTATGGGTTTACTTATATTTTAGTCGCATTCGATTACATGTCAAAGTGGGTTGAAGCCATACCTACTAAAACATGTGACTCTAAACCCGTTAAGAAACTTTTTAAAGATGTCATTTTTCCTAGATTTGGAGTCCCTCGCACCGTCATTTCTGACGGGGGATCCCATTTTTTGGAGAAAAGTTTTGAGGCTCTTTTGAAAAAATATGGGGTCTATCACAAAGTCGCAACTCCTTACCATCCTCAGACCAGTGGGCAGGTAGAAGTGTCCAACAGACAAATCAAATCCATTCTAGAAAAAACTGTTGGACGGACTAGGAAAAATTGGGTGCTAAAAATCAATGACGCCCTGTGGGCATATCGTACTGCCTACAAAACACCTATTGGCACCACCCCTTTCAGACTGATCTATGGTAAGTCATGTCACTTACTAATAGAACTAGAACACAAAGCAAGCTGGGCCATAAAAAGTTTGAATTTTGATCTTTCCGTGGCTGGAGAGAAACGTTTTCTCCAAATGAATGAGCTTGACGAACTCAGGATGAGTGCCTATGAAAACGCAAGAATCTACAAAGACCGAACCAAAATGTGGCATGATGGTCACATCAAACGCAAAGACATTAGAGAAGGGGATCAAGTTTTAGTTTTTAATTCAAGATTACGACTTTTCCCTGGAAAACTCAAGTCGAGATGGTATGGTCCCTACATTGTCAAATGCGCTTATCTACATGGCGCTTTTCTTCTCTGGGATAAAGTTTTGGGCAAGTTTAAGGTCAATGGGCACCGTCTTAAAAGATATATCACCACTGAAGATGTTGTCGCTTCAGACTCAACCAAATTTCCACCCTTGCAGGATCTGAACCTCATTGACCCTTCACCTCCCCCGAATTCCAATTAATCTGATCTTGGTCGAGCCACGACGTAAAATAAGGTGCTAGTTTGGAGGCAACCAAACACTATCTTCCCTTCTCATTTGTTTCATTGTTTTTGTTTTTTCTGATCTTGTCCTTTACTGTTTTGCTTTTGGCGGCCAAGGCAGACCAGCCGATCGGTTGGCTATCCAACCGATCGGCTCGAGGGTCCATTGATCTATTTAACGCACCATACACAATGCCTTTCTCCCCTCCTCGCAAACCCTAGCCGTTCCCCCTTCGCTGTTCTCTCGATCGCTCGCCGGTTCCGCCGCACGTCTGGTGCTTCAGCCGCCCGACCGGAGATGACGCCGCCCGACCGACGGAGCCTCCATCGCCGTCACCTCTCAGCTTCTCAGCCGAACAACTCAATTGAGCCGGCCGTCTTGGTTTCGCGCCGGCCGCTCTCGCCCGAGCCAGCCGCCCGCCTGGTTCTTCCACCGCCCGCCCAACTACAACTGCCACCCGTATTGCTCCCCAGACGATCGACGGAACCCGGGTCGCCACCATTCCAGCCATCCATCTTAGGGGCCGAAATGCCCGATTCATCTGCCTGATGTCGTCCGCAGCAGATCCGCCGAGTGCTCAGCCGACCGACTGGTTGTTCAGCCGCCCGACTGGCACGTAAGCCGCTCGTTTCGCCGAATGATGATCGACGTGTTTTGTTCTGCATCGCCACCTCCTCGGCTTCTTCATCGAGCCAGCCGTCCACTTGCCAAACTCAGCCGACCGTTGCAAACTCCAGTCGCTCGTCTCAGCCACCGAAACGACCGTTTCAGCAGTCCAGCCGATCGTTTGGTTCTTCAGACGACCGTTTGGTTTCCCCAGACGATCGTTTTTGTCTCTGTAGCAGTGATGTTCATCCGTTTTCGCAAGGGGAAAGGCAAGGCCCCTGCATCCTCTTCCAGGGATCCTCCCTGCCATTCTAGTTCTCATCCCAGAATCCAATTCCGCACACCCTCTCCTACGGGTGAGTCTTCTCTCAAATTAGTCGAGGAGATGCTTCGGGACATCGACGAGGCAGATGAGCTTCTCCGCGAGATGGAGGGAACTCAGAAGGCGGCCAATGATCCAGATACAACCGCTCCCCGTTTACCCAGGATAGCACCTATTCCGGGTAGCTATGACCAGTTCACTAGCACTGACCACCGCCAAAGTTATGAGGAGATGTTCATGATTGGTGTTTCTCTTCCTCGTTGGGTGTGCGACACCACCCTTGATGCTTTGGGCATCCACGACGCCATTGACGACATCCTCCATAGAAACCACATGATTGTCTTTCCCTACCGTGTCACCTCCGTCTACTGTGATCTTACCCTCGAGTTTTTGAGCACTTTCCACAGGTTACACGGTTCTTTTGGAAACTCGAGTTGTAAATACCAGATTTTTGGGGAAAATCTGGAATCATCCGCCAGGCAAATCACTTCGTTCATCCTCGACGGCAGGGATGACTATTGGCTAGACCAATGTATGGCGTGGTCTCATGACTCCTACCCCGACCATTACGACAGAGATAAGTTTTGGGCAGAGATCACCAGGCTTCTTCCTCGTCTTCCCAGTGGCCCCAAGGCCTCCTGTATTCACAACTCGGTGGTCCGTTACCTTCACCGTATTTTTGCTTGCACCATTTTCAGTCGAGAAGGTACTCAGGGTGCAATTACTAAGGTAGAACTTTATGCTCTTTGGTGTCTTTTACACGAAGAACCTTTTAACTGGGGCAATGCTATCATTGAGCATTTTGGTACCCAAGCTAGCCGAGCCACTTCCTCTTCTTTCCGCATTGGCTACTATGTTACCCAACTCGCCATTTTTTTGGGCTACACCCACATCGCCTTTCCCCCGCTTGAGCTCAAAAACCACCTCATCAACACTCACTATCTGAAGAATAGTAGGTTTATCCGTTTGGGCACCGAGGGCATTTATTACCTTTTGTTCAAAGACACTCCGGTGGTCCTACATCTCCCATTACACTCGCGATTTGCAACAACAAACTACGTCTACGAGTTGACTGATTTACCAGGCCATATCCAGAGATTCTACCTGGAGCATCCTGATCCAGATATCTTCCCTGAGCCACAACCTCACAGAAGGAGCCTCTTTTTAGAGGCACACGACGACAACACTGGACCACCACTGCCACCTTCTAGACGTCGCACCAGGCGGCGACCAGATGATGACTCCGGTCCTTACAGCTTCTACGAGATCCAGACTCAGCTGGATGAGATTCAGCAAGAGCAGTAGCGACAGGGCCACCAGCTCAATCACATGTACCTGATGTAGTGTTCGCAGGAGTCTTGGCATGTACACAACGACCACTACGCCCCTAGTCAACCAGCTTATGACGAGTACAGAGCACAACAAAGTTATCCAGGCCCTGATTCTCCTTATTGGGCAAACTACTACTCTTCCCACCAGCAACAACCTCCACTGTAGTGACTCTTCCCTCCATCTCGCTCTTAGAGTTTGCTCGAGTCGAGCAAATTTTTATGTCCGGGGTGGGGGTGGGTGGTACGTGATCCACCCTTTATCTTCCCTTTTAAACATTTCCTTCTGCATTTTTATTTGTTTACGTTGTTTACTTTCAAACATAAGGCCTTTATCTAGCCGACCGAATGTTGTACTTTATCTTTAAAAATCAATTGCATTATCATTTTCATTTCAAACAACTTTGCAATATCAAGTTCCCTATGACCATGATAGCAATTTTTGGAAACGGTGGCAAGCCTTAGAGTATCAAATAGAATCAAATGCAGATTTTCTTAATTTTAGCATTAGATTAACTTATTTGTTTTTTCTCTTATATAATGTAGCTACATGTCTCTTCTATCTTATGCAACGACAACTCAAAAAAAAGTTTTTTGTTGCACGGGAAAAATAAATCGCACGCCAAACCCTAAGTCCGGGGTGGCATGCCCTTCTTCCATACCCCACAAAGGGGCGTACCATAAAAAGATGCCAAAAAGAGCACACAAAAAAATTGTGGTCAATGTAATCACAAGTCCATGAAAAAAATTATATCCCAAGTCGAATAGAGGAGGGATTTTTCTGTCATACCTCAAATTCTCTATTCCCGTGCAACAATAAACCAAAAAAAAAAATTGAAAAATGAAAAAAATGATGAGTGTCGAAGCGCAAGTTAGATCAAGACTGTCTTTACAAAGTATAAGTCTAAAAAAAATTAAGTTATGAAAAATGTTTTTTTTGAGAAACATGGTGCTTGGAATTTGTGGTTCTAGGAGATGGGTCGCTTGGCCATGAAAAGGATAGAAAAATTGCTAATCTAGGGAGGATGAACTTGTTATTCCAAAATTCTTGGAATCTTTTTGATTTTTCAATTGCTTGAGGACAAATAAAACTTTAAGTCCGCGGTATTTTGATGCGTTCTATCCAGCACACCTTTTTCTGCGAATTATTAAGCTTGTCACATAGAAATTCTCCATTCATCTCTTGAAAATTGCACAAATTGATATTTTCTCGTTCTATCACAAATTTGACAATCATGTGCATTTTATTGCAGTTTCAGGACTTGAGCCGATCAATTGGTACATTCAACCGATCATTTCAAAGAATCAAACCGATCATCTAACATCATGAAATGCTCGGTTCACCTTCAAAGCATCGATCGTTGATGGCATCAGACGACGGCTGGGATCGCCTGACTCCAGCTACCAAACGCTCAGCTGATGGCCATTGCCGAGCGACACTGAGCGGTTTCAACTGTGCCGCCACCCTAATTAGGGTTGGCAACCGATCGATGGGATGCACGTTCCAGAACCTTCCAACTGATCAACTAGTTGCCGAACCGGTCAGTTGGAAGCACGCAGACAACAAAAATTCCCAGCTGTCAGCACCCAAAGAACCCTAAACCTAATGTACCCCCCTCCTTCTCCTATAAAAGGAGGGGCACTTCCTCCTCTTAGGGGCATCTTGGATTTCTGGTATTTTGGAATTCTGCAGCAATTAATCTTGTAATCATTCTCATATTATGCAATAAAGTAGGTTTTGGTTCAAGCATAGTTCTTTCATTCTTGTTCTCGTCTTTTCCCTCTGCCTTAGTTTTAATCTCCTTCTTTCCATTCTTTATTTTTAGAGCAAGGAACAAAGAACTAAGCCATTTCATCGTCTCTAGCATAAGGATTAATTTCTTGATTTCTAGGCTAGACTATGGCTTCATTTCTTTCTTCCTCCGTCTCCCCTTTCTCCATGTGTGAGTAGTCTTTTATCGGGGCAAGGGGAATAACCCCTTAGCCATGGTTTTAACGACTTCTTCTTAAACGATTAGATGGTAATCGATTTTAATTGAATGATTGATCTTCGAATCACATGTTAATCCGAATGGATATGACCATGGAAATCCGGATTTAGAACAATAAAATCGATTACATAGACGTTTTGATATGACCGTGGATTTTCGTCTTTTAGGATGATAAACTAGGAAGCATGAGCACCAAGACCAATGGGCTCATGTGGAGTTTCTCTCTTGTGAGTTTTTAAATTCGCAAGCCTTCATCGAATCGTCGTTTAAGATTTAGTTGTTATCACCTAGGCTAAGGTGGTGAAAACCCCTACGAGCCTCGATTTCCTTCTCTTGATTTAATCACCGCATCCTTTGTTTGCTTTAATCCTTAGTCTTCCATTCATATAGTTTTTCTTGTGTTAACAATCTTTTTATTATTTTCTTGTGTATGTTTATTCTTGTTAAGTACTTTTCTTCTTGCATTAGTGTAATCACACAAAACCCCAACTGGACTTTACTTTCTGCTTTAACAAAAAGAAAAATACCAAAAACAAATAATAAAGTTCTTCAATCTTTGGGTTCTAAAGAACAATCTCTAATAGTTGTCCTATGGGATCGAACCTTCTATACTACCCTTAAAACTGGAAGTAAAAAAGGGTTAAACTCTAGGATTAACCATCTTAGTGATTGATATTGCAAAGCGACGAGTATCAGGTTACTCTAACCATTGTGGATTAAATAGAGATTTATTGTCACAATAATAGATCCATTTCATAGTCTAAGGAACCTAGATTAGATTCACATTCTAGGCACATACTTCGACGATATGATCTCATATGAGAGATCATACAGAGAGGAGTTGTAAAGATTTGTAGAGTAAATACTAAACACAACATTACTAATATCATGATGGTCATGTTAGATCACTTGGAATTGGATTCATGAGTGATTGTCTCTAGGGCAAGTGCTAGACTGTTGGGTGCATGCCCTAAGAACCATCATGTGATTATTGTACATTATATATGATTTGATTATTAAGAAAGGTAATTTCAATATAATGTTTGTTTTAGGTAATAATTAAATATACACCAGTACAAAAACTATCTCTATCTTCAGTTAAAACAACCATACAACATATGTTATAGATTGACACTTAAGTGGGCGAGACTATAGCTACAGGTCTAAGACGTCAGTTCTTTAGGGATGACAAAAATGACGCCAGAGATCCAGTCTCAGTTGTGTGGATAAAAGAAACCGACCAGATAGAAGTTTGAGGTGTTAGTTGCATGCTAAAAACTGACGTCAAAAGAGCCATATCAGGTCACATTTGTAAGTGGTAAAGGATCCTACATTGTCAGTTTGGTAAAATTCGACACCTATCATGATGTACAATGTCAGTTGTAGCTCGAATAACTGACAATTATGATGTACAATGATGGTTAAATCTACGAAATCGAGGGCTATGACATGTTACCCAGTGAGACCATGTTGTCCAACAAGGTCATGTTAGTTGTATCCTCTAATGTCAGTTATTTTTACGTGTCATTTTTATTGTTACAACTGACAACTAAGTTTTGGTTTTTTTAAAATAGCAGGCCTGCAAACCTACTTCCCGACTGGTCAGCAGGATGTTAAAATTATAGCTCAGAACTGGAGTTCTGAACTGTAGGTTAACAACATCCTGTGAGTTCAGCTTAAGAACAGGCCATCAAACCTGCAATAACAAACATAATATATACATATAATTCTATTCATTCTCCAATTCCATTTCAATCACATGAGAAAACATAAATCTTCACATTCATGCACACACATGATACTTCATTTACATATACACCAATTCCATTCTCATTACATGTAGAAACACAATTCATTCAGTCATACACAATTCATTCATTCATCTTCACATTCACACACATGTATATAGATTATCATTCACATATGCACCAATAATTTACTCACATCAAATTTAAGTTGCAAGAAGTCATAAGAACCACATGTACATAGAAATAATGACATCAAACTTTAGAAAAACCATTATTCTTTATCCCAATCAAAATTAAAGTTGACATCCTTTTTGAAGGATTCTGCCCATTGTTCTCGTATCTCATCTAGTTGTTCTGTCATATGGTGCATTTGTATGTCTTTTAGCTTTTGTAGTGTATTGAAGTCCTTCGTTTAAAACACATGCAAAGACAATGAGGTATATAATTGATAAGTTTGATATTTTCATATTATCTAATGAGACTATATACTTATGATGATCAGACTATATATGTAGATTACATTTTGTATGCAAATGATGTCTAGTTCCACATATATGACAATCATGTCCATATACCACATCACATAGTATCCGTATGCCCAACCTTTGTCTTATACAGAACACTATAAATTTCAACATATAAAATGTTAATAAATAAAAGTAAGCATAGTTGGCATAAATATGCATTAGAGTTAGAAAACTACCTCAACATTCTCCCAAACTATCACTTTATTTTTCTTGTCCACCTTTCCTCCAACTTTTTTGAATTCTTTTATAGCCCTATACATTAATGTTACACATTGAAAAATATTCATGTAATATATATGTTAACAGATATAAATATAAAAATTTACTCGCGTGAATAATGCCAATTTTAATTCGTGTCCACCACTGTCTACTTTGTCACCCCTAGGATCTTGATAATACACAGTTAGCGTCATAGGGACAATAACCAATAACACCCAATGGTTATTCTTGAGTGAAAAGAAGAAAAACAAAATAAAACTCAAAATCAACAATGAAATGTAATTCTGAAGTTAAAATTATAAGCAGAGTAAGTAAACTTACCCAACATTGTATGGTGCTAATATCACACTCTTTTTCTTTTTTACCAAAATATTTAAATGCAATACAACAATATTGGGTAACATATGTAGGGTCTTTAATTACACGGCTAATCAAGGATGGAACTAGAAATGCCACACGGGGGCAGTAAAAACTCTATACAGAGCCTATGTTAGTGGCTACAAAACATATATCATGTATGATTAATATACAGGAAAAAAATCAACAAATATAAAATGAGGTGTATAGCTATATAACATCTCACCATATCCAAAGTTCTATCATAGATGTATTCAACCATGGATGACCTAACAACTCCAAAACATCTTGCAGAAATATACTAGTATCATGAGGTTGACCTACAACATCCTCCTTAAGATGGACCATCATAGGCGACCCTTCTTCATGTTTGCCTATCCATACTGCCATACCCTTGCATTGAGGACGTATAGAGTCAAACATGTCTTTTGTAATCCAACTAGGTATTTGAGGAGTAGGTGGAGGTGGAGGGATGACTTAAAGATTTGTTACCCTGTGTGGGAATGGTACATTGTGATCTCTTACTGAATGCATTGACAAAGTCTTTTACTCTTTCATAAGCAACCTCCCCTGATATAGGTTTAGGGGAACTCCATTCCTCATTTGATCCATTGAACGCTTTCTGCAACCTTCGGTAAGGATGAACTTTTAGAAGAAACATTCGATGACCAAGATATACAATCTTTCCACCATATTTTAGTCGTATTAAATCAATGTTCTCTTCACATATAGGACATGCTTTGGATCCTTTTACACTGTATCTAGACAATTTTCTATATGCTGGAAAGTCATTAATAGTGCAAAATAACATAACACGCAAACAAAATGTCTCTCGACGCAAAACATCATAGGTCATCACACCTTCTCCCCTGAGTTTCTTTAAGTCATCAATCAAAGCTTTGAGATAAACATCGATATCATTGCCAAGCTGTTTAGGGCCCAAAATCAACAATGACAACATGAGGTACTTATTTTTCATACACAACCAGGGAGGAAAATTGTATATAACAATCATAACAGGCCAAGTGATATGTTGGCAGCTCAATGTGCCATATGGATTCATCCCATCAGTACAAAGCACAATTCTTAGATTCCTAACTTCTTCACCAAATTTAGGGTACAATAAATCAATCTTCTTTCAATGTGGGGAATCAGACACATGTCGTAGGATCCCAAAATTATTTTTCTTTACCTATGCATGTCACCTTAAATTCTTCACATCCATGGGATTAGCAAACAAGCGTTGAAACTGTGGTATTATAGGTAGATACACATCACCTTGGCAGGGGAGTCAGTTTTGGACTTCCCCAAAGTCATCATTTTGTACCTTGACGCCCCACATTTTGAACAATCTTTCAAATTGACACAGTCCTTTTGAAATAACACACGGTCATTCAGGCATGTATGTATCTTTTTAGCCTTCATTCCCATTGGGAACAACATTTTCTTTAATTTGTATGTTGAGATTGGAAGTTCGTTACCTTCAAGAAGAATTTCTTTCAACAAAGACAACAATGACATGAAGCTTTTATCGCCCCATCTATTGTTAGCCTTTAGAGTAAACAATCTCAACACAACTATCAGCTTCATAAAGTTAGTACAACCTAAGTATAACGGTCTCTCAACATCATGCACAATGTTTCTAAATAAGGAAGGTGGATCGGTGTGCTCTACCCCACAACTATATAACATCGCATCAATTGTGTCTATAGGAATTAGTTCGTTCACATCAACATCATCAGTGGCAATTTATTCTTCAATACAAGTACTGTTATCGACATCTACTGATCTCACTATTGAATTCTTTCCATGCCACTACCATTATGTATATCCCAGTATAATACCATTGCTCATGATATGACTTTTGATTTTGTCAACAATGTTGGCTTTCAAGTTGTTACCGCAATGCCTACATGGACAATAGAACCTATATCTAGGTTGTTTCCTATGTTCCTCTGCAAATCTTATAAATTGTTCAAGATCAGTAATAAATTATGAGCTGTAACGATTTAGAATGGACATCTATGATCTACCATTTAATGATCAAAGAGAAAACAAGTATCAGGGTTTATAGATTATGTTAAGAATTTACAGATAGAATAGGGTTTATTATTTTGGATTTAGGGATAAGGGTTTATAGATTAGGGTTTAGGGTTTACATATTAGGGTTTATAGTTTATAGATTATGGTTTAGGGTTTAGTAATGAATGTGTGTACTACCTATCCCATTCTTCAACACCTAATATCACTAGTAAGTGTATAATGTTTATTTAGTTTCAAGAAAATTTCAGCAGTATTTTCTCGCAATTCTCTAAGTACACCGATGTAGATGGGAAAATATCCACCAACATATATACTTCAAGAACAAACGGGGAAGTGCTGATGAAACATCTTGAAAACTGAGTGTACATTATACACTTACATCCTAAGTGATATTAAGTGTTCAAGAACAGTCCCAAAGCGGGGACAATTGAAGATTTACTCCTAATGAGTAAATCTCAGATGAGTTTCTAGGCCAACAAAATACATGTATGTTGTCATTCCTATACCTCTGATCCTAGTGTCATCATTCATATCCTAGGTTTTATGTAACATCATTCAATTCAGTTCATTCTTCCATTTGGATTAGTTAATCAAGAGAGAAAGCAAACATTAATATTAATTAAGAGAACTAGATTAGGCACCTTGATTTTAGGTTCTTGACTAGATCTTTGAAAAGTGTCCCTCAAAGAGGTCCTAAGATTACAAACAATGTATGAGTTTATTTACAATAGCAACATCTTGTAATCTTAATCATACCCTAGTCTAGGTACCATATTCTATAACATTGATTTCAACATATTCAATGTACATGCATGTTCATCATCAAGACAATCATCACACATAAATTATTCATGACCTAGGGTGAAACATTCACTCAAGATCATGGATTTTCAATAGTGATATAAAGGGAGAAATCATAAGATTTGAGCAAGACTAATGATTTAGGCATCAACATTGTCATATTAAGCATTTTTAGACATTTTCATATAGGATAATCATTAATAGGAACGAATAGTCATTAGTAGGGTACAAAGAGATCAAGCAATTAGCACCTAGTCAGCTCTCTTACCTAACAGTATGGGAAGCAGAGGTAGAGATCTCAAGTGGCATCTAGGAAATGTTCAAACAGAAGCTATAGAGGCAGCCCAAGCTTCGGTGGCAGCGGCTAGCTCTAGTGATGGCAAGAAATAGCAGCGGCAATGGCCAACAACAGTAGTGTTAGTGGCAGAAAGCACAACAACTCCTCTTGCAGCAGTGACGAAGAGCTCACTTGATGGCGAGCTCCAAAAGTGACTGTGGTAGCAAGCCAATGATGGCGAGCTCTAGTGGTGGCTGCGCCGGTGAGCAAACCACAAATGACGGTGAGCACAACTGGAGCACAAGAGTGGTAGAGAATTTGAGCACAAGAGCAGCCGAGCACAAAATGCCCGAGCTAGGTATCGGGGGAGCAACGAAATAGAGAATGGGGGAAAGAAATTTGGCGACTGCTATTAAGTGAACTTAGTCATTGATTGTCATACAAAACCGACACCTAATAACTTAATCGTTGGTTAAAAACAATGCCGACACATAAACTGGTGCTGCCAACATGATCGTGTAGACCAACACGACCATGTAGGTGACATAGTCATCAGTTTTCAAAGGCATAAACTGATGATAGAAACCCTAATCCCCCCAAAAAGTTGTCCTTTATTAGGATACTTAGTCATCGGTGTGCTTAGCCAAAACTGACGACTAAGCTAGCAATTAAATGTTGATCATAATAAGAAAATTGACAACAGAGACACATCCCTAAACAAAAAAATTTGGCCTCAGTAAGGATCTTAGTCATCAGTTTCATAAAAGGAACCGACGACACAAGCAATTTGAGGGGAGGGAATATTTTTGTGGGCACAAGGTGTAAAATCACTTAGATGTCAGTTCTTATATACCGATGACAAAGATCCTTCCACAAACAAATAAAATTGGGCCTCATCAAGGGGATTGTGTCAATCGATTCTTCCTAGCAACCAATGACTCAGAAGCAATTTAGGGGGAACAATTTTTTCTTTCTTTCATGCAGACATGACATGAACTCTTTGTTGTCAGTTCTAACAAAAACCAATGCTAAATGTCAAATTTTTTGAGGCTAACATTTTCCCTAAAAAATATATTTCATGGTTTATCTAATACGTCAGTTGCACATAAACGTAACTGACATTACAGTAAAAGCGGTACCCATGTCTTTTCTAAATCAGTGTGACTTGACCAATGGTGACAGTTTTTCTTTAGAGAGAACATTATTGGTAGTATGGTGTCAGTTTTTCTTTGTAACTGACGTCAGTAAAAGTGACATTAGAGGTCAGAAATATACTAGTGATAATAATATATTAAGAATATTTTGACTCAATGACATATAGTTTGAGTGGATGATTTAAACATGGCATCATATATGAAGTATTTATTATTGTTGTGTCCCAAGTCAATTATTAGTGTGGATATTATAAAACATTAATAAAAATGGAAGTGTTTATATGGATTGATGACTATGTCTCATTGGTCAGATACTAAATAAAATTTAGATACATGGATGCTTGTTAGAGAACAAGTTATATTGGACATACCCACATTGAGATTGACACATGGAACCCATACCATGGCAGTCGAAGTCATACCTTAATGTGATAGTCGTGACTGTGAACCTTAGACACAAAGTCACTACACTAATCATATGTTGTTCTGTGTACTTTAACTCTATCCTAAAGTGAGTATGAATAAGGGGCACTGCTAGGTGGTGATTGGGTGCATTATGCCACTTTTGGATTACTGTGACTGATGTAGATGGAATTTTCCCCTCCATTAGAGTGATATCTTGTCCACTTGATATGTGAGACTATAAAAATGCATGACAATACTGATATGAGTCAATATATGATATTGAGTTTAGAGAATCTCGATAATCAGATCTAGTTCAAGGAACATAGATTGAATGTTAAGAGGATGACTACTCCATGCCTTTGTTTCAATCCATATATCTATGACCAAGGAATTATATAGTCGTGGTAACACTGGTCTTTTTATAGGTTATTTTTTTCTCAACCTATTCCAATTACTGTATAATAATGATGTGTTTCCAAATATCAATATTTATTTGTGAGGTTATGAACATCACTACCAACATAACATGGAACTTATAGGGTCACATGCGTAAGGATTCATTAGGGAATTGAAATTAGCCATTAAACATGATTTAAATGGTTTTGAATCATGTACATGCTAATTTCTAACCCAGTTGGGCAACCGTAAGGTCCATTTAGGTGACTAGATGTTTTAGTTTAGTAGATAAATTAATTATCAATCAATCAACTCATTATCACTTTGGGAAAGTGATGAGCTAGATGATTGACTAAGTGAGTCAATTGAATGGATTAAGTCAGGAAAAGGAAAGAAAGTTGCCTTGTTTGATTTGGAATCAAATATTCAAACTGATTCATATCTAGACCAGCAAGTTGGACAACTTACTAAGTGACTTGGGTGACTTATATCCCAATTTGGTCCTAGTGGAATGACTTCATAGTTGATTTAGGCGACTCAACAATTGAGTTGGGAGGGATTACAATAGGAGTTTTCTATGTTCTAGTCCAAGTTTGAAGTTGCATTAGGAACATGATTGATTTTGGAAATTCCAAGCCCATGACACTCCTATAATAAAGGTGGACGTCCATGGGGAGATACACCTACAAAACACGTGATACAAGTTGTTTAAGAGTTCTTCCTCTTAGAAAGAGAAAAACTCACCCCAAAGACAACAACCTATAATAGGAAGAGACGAATTTTGAATGATGACTATCACATTGACAACTCTGAGTTCTACTTCCTCTTAGTGACCATTTCGTGCATCCATGTGGATGATGTAGAGGATGAGGTTTGAGAATAAGAAAAATCTTTAATAAAAATACAAGGTGTTGTTGCAATGTGAAGGAGGAAATAACAACAATTGCTTCAAATTCGGATCTAGAAGTGCAAGTACTACACGAACATAAGACATGTCTAGTTTTTGAACAACTAGTATGCACCAAGGTATATTTGATATCCCTTCCATATTTTCAATATATTGATATTTATGGCTATGACAGATCCAGTCATTTGGGTTTGATAGGGATAAATTTCTATATTTTTGATGTGCCCCCTCTATGGAGGTGTTGATTTGGCTATTTCTTCTTATTTAACAAGTCTGCCAAATAAGGAATGGATTGCATGAGCAAGTTCTTTTTGAAATTGGTAGTCAATCAAAAGAGTTGATGTGATTGTGTAGGCTCTTGCATAGTTTTGGAGATGGAATTCATTAAGGGTTGTAGCACCTTAGTCTGGATTTATCTCTAAACTTGTTTGTTTTCTTTTCATCTCATTATGTTAAGAAAATTAGATATCATGTTGTGTTTTAATGATCTTGTAAATGACCGTGCATAATGATTAATAAATGAATGCTGTTCTAATAAACTTAAGTTGAAATGACTCTAATTGAATCTAAAATGTGTAAGAGGTCTGAAGTCTGTAAACCTATTGGCTAAATTAGACATTAATATACCCTTTGTTTTGATGATGACAAACATTTCATTCTTGTGGATCTAACGTGCTGCTTGAGTATTTCAGGGTTCAAGGAAATAAGAATTGGATAATTGAAGATCAATACAAATGGAAGATCAATGTGCTTAAATGTTTAATATTTTCATGATTGTACTCAATGTAAAAAACTTGTACAGGTATATAATGTAAAAGTACCTAGATATCATGTAAATAAAGCATTAGATCTTCCTCATCCACTCACAACCCTTAGATAGTTTTCCCCCAAAGTTAGAGTCACCCACACACATTTAAACACACACTAAGTAGGTGATTCAAAAGTATAGAATAGGGACACCCTTGATCAAAGAAATTGTTGACTGAGACACACTCGGTCAAAGTTCTTGTCGATCGAGAAACACCTCCATCAAAATTGTGAGCACTGTTCAACAACTTACTCAATTGTGCTCTAAATTAGCATTCATTCAAAAATAACCTGGACCGAGTAAGCAAAGGTCTAAAGCTTCCAACCGTTAGAATGAGTGGTTGGTAGTTGGGAGTTGAAAATATATGTTGCAACACTTTTGCTCCAATCCCTCTTCGGTCGAAAGATACATCTCAGTCGACAAGTAAATCGACCGAGATAGTTTCTGGATTGTTCTTTTCAGCTCAAAATACTTAGCCATTATAAGTCAATTAATGGATACCTAACAACTATTTAAGCACGAAGAACACTCTAGAAACCCTCTAGAACATCCCTAAGTACTTGCAAACCATTCCTATAAATAGGAGAGGCCTTAGGACACCTAAAGCACACAACTACACTTGAGAATACATTCTAGTGAGAAACGAAGCAAAGCTACTCTTGCCATCTTATATCTTCAAGCTCAAATTTCGTGTCCTATAGCCATAGCCTCTTAGCCACCTTATAACAACGTCCATATTTAGTGGTTTGATAGGTCTAACATTTGATATAGGATCAAGGCACTGTACTAAATTGGTGAAGCATTTTCTTTCTTCCAATCTTTTTCTTCTATATTGTATATTGTTCTCCTTGACTACTCCTAGGTTTGGAGGCTATTGAAAGGAGGTTGCTTGGAGCTACTTTGTTGTGGAGAAGGTTGCTTTAAGGTGTTCTTAAGATTACTTCAAGGAAGGATGCTTCAAGGGAGGTTGGAGCTACTACTAAAGGAAGGCTATCTCAAGGTGGTGAATCTACTTTAAGGAGATGAAGACTTCTCCAAGGACTTGAAGTTACTTCAAGAAGGCTGCTTCAAGGAGGTTGATGCTACTTTAAGGTGAAGGATACTTCAAAGGTGTGGAAGGTGATTGTATTTTGTGTAACATCCTTTCGAGGTAATAAAATAAATTACTTTCAAAATCCCAATTGGAAACAATTGGGTTGTAGACTGACTACCTTTGATTTCAAAGGTAGGAACCACTCTACATCCTTGTGTCTTCCTTGTTTCCTCCTCCTTCTTTGGTTTGATTATTTAATTAATTTTAAAGTTTCAAAAAGCTCTATTCACCCCCATCTAGATATTTCAATTGGTATCATAGTAGGTCTTCAAGGAGCCATAGCAGGTCTTGAAGAATGGGGGACAACTTGTTGAGCAACCTCAATCTTGAAGGAACGCACGTAACTCGACCACCTCCTTTTGATGGAAGCAACTACACCTACTGGAAAAGAAGAATGCAATTTTACTTCCAAGGGATTAGCTTGGACCTTTGGAGGATGGTATTTACACCCTATGAACTTCCAAAGATAGAATATGCAACATGGGATCCAAATACAATAAAACAAGTTCAATTAAATGCAAAGGCGGTAAGCATTTTATATTGTCCTATCTCAGTAAGTGAGTTTAATAGAATATCTTCATGTGATACAACTTATGATATATGGAATAAAATATCTATAGAACATGAAGCTATGACCCAAGTTAGAAATACCAAGATTAATATGCTTAAACAAAAATATGAACAACTTTGAATGCAATCTTATGAATCTATTACTGAGATGTATGCAAGATTTTATTCCATTGTTAACAACTTAAGTGCATTGGGAAAATATATAAGTGAAGAAGATAATGTGTCTAAAATTCTTAGATCTTTGCCTCTAGAATACAAGCCAAAGGTGACGGCTATTAAAGAAGCTAATGATCTCACCACATTTAGGATGGAGCAACTCATTGGAAATCTAGAAATTCATGAAGTCATCTTTAAAGAAGAAGAAATATTGACAGCCGAACATAAGAAGGAGAAAAGGAAGGACATTTCCTTTAAGACGACAACTAAAGAGAGTAATGAAACAAGTGAAGAAGATAGCACAGAGGAGGCACTCATTGTAAATGGTAAGCAATATAGAAGATTTAAAACTAACAAAAATTCTCTTATTTCTTTCTCTTATTCTCTTAGGTTCTTTGAATGTGGTAAGAAGGAACATTTAAAAAAGGAGTGTCCCAAAATTAAGAAGGGAAAGAAATCTTCTCTCAAGAAGAAAGAAAAAGCCTACAAAGCAGCTTGGGATGACTCAAGTGATGATAGCAAGAGTGAGGAGGAAGTGGAATGTCTCATGACCAAAGAAGACACGGTAAGATGTTTTATTGCAACAACAAATGAAGAAGAAAATGAGGTAATCCTTCTTGATTTGCCTAAAGAAGAGTTAGTCACTAGTATTGAAGAACTACATGATAAATATGTTGATTGTAAAAAGAAATTAAAAAGGCTTACAAAAACCAATGAAGATTTGTATGATAGATTGAATGATCTTACCTTTGAAAAAGAAAATGTCTGAAAATGCCACTTTGAAATCATCTATTAATGATTGCAATATTAAGTTGCTTACTATATAAACAAACTATAACTTTCTTTGCCAAGAAAAGGTTATATTTCTTGCTAAGATAAATGATCTTCAAACTCAACCTATTCTATGTACTCATTTGGATTATGATGCTATTGTCAAAGAAAGAGATAGTTTGTTAACTAATCTAGATTAAGCAAAGTTAGACAATAAAAAGAGAATGGATGAAATTGCTAAGTTACAAAAGGATATTAGTATCTTGAAACATAAAGATATTCTTGATAAAATTCTAAAAGTCACTTTTGGTCAAATTTGGAGGAGAGGACTAGGTTATGTGCCTAAAGATAAATCCTATCAAAAACCTAGAACTAAAAAGGACACAAGTACCCAAAAATAAAGTCATATATTTTCCTAAAGACAATCTAGCTAAAAAGAGAAATAAAATTGATTCTATTTGTTGTCATTACTGTTTACGTCGTGGACATTATTCATTCTCTTACCCATACAAGAAAAAGGATGTTGACTTAGTTTGGGTTCCAAAACCCTCAACTTAAAAATGATGATCATAATAGTTGCAATTTGATCTAAGATTCACTTTGAAATTTATAATGTCTTATATCAACTAAATTAAGCTTAAACTTGTATATCCTTGATTACTTAATTGTGTTTTCTAGAATCATGACATGATATGTTTACATTAGAAATGCTAAAATTGCTGAAAATGCACAAAAATTAATCTCGATCGATAAAACTCTCGACCGAGACATCTTCCGGTAGAAGACAAGTTCAACTGAAGGTAGTTCTGTCAAAAATGGTTTTACTAGAATTTTTTGTTGGTCAACAAATAGTTCGACCGAGAATTTCTTTGGTCAAAGATATATTTGACCGACAATATTTCTGTCAGGACTGTTTATTAAGAATATAATTATCAGTTTGAAATTGAATTTGAAGACCCAAATTTGTAATGTACTCTTCATAATAAATTGTTCTAAATCCTAACCAGAAGGACCACTATATGGGGACCAAAACTTTACAATTTGTAGGTTTGGATGGCCTATAGAGATTGATCCAACAAGCATAAAACTAGAAATAAGCAGATCTCCACACACATGGAGAAAAGGCAAACTTATTGGTCACATTTGAAGAAAAGTGATGCTGGTACATTTCTTTATGGATGGATAAGAAAATATTAAATTTGTGTATTCTAGGAGATCAAAGGTAATATTTCTTGTCAAAACTAAAAACTCATTTACATAAATCTGACTCTATAACAAAAGATGAGTTAGATAAAATTGATCTTGTCACAAAAAGGTTTTATTTTAAACAAAGAATCTAAAGTTTATAAGAATAAATGATAATTATACACAACAAGACTTAGTCATATCCTAAAAGATTTAATTATTGGACAAATGAGCCTAATAAAAATAATGAATAAAATTAAGTTCCTAGACCTAAAAGCAAAACATCAAAACTAAATGGGCATGATGGAATAACATTAGGATTTAATGAGAAGAAATAGATTTAGATACGATTTATAAATCATTGACTAAGACTTAACATCATCAAATGAATGTAAATATGAATAAGGCTGATTGATCATATAAAAGAAAATGTTTTGGTTCATTTTTAAAATAAAACTACATGAATGGGATATCTGCAGAAATGCGTCTTCGTCGAAAAGGAGTTCGACAGAGGGGCGGCCCAGTCAAAGTCATGGTCGATTGAAAATAAGCCTGACAAAAATGCTTATTTATAAATCAAATCATTTACACCCAACTTTGGTATATGAAATATGCATATTTCTCATCATGTTAAATACTTATAAAAAGAAAAAATTGTAAGCTAATGCAAAAAATAAGATTGTTTATAAAAATTGACTCACAATCTTACTTAGTCAATTGATTTTAGAGAACGTTACGATTTGAAATACCTTAGTATCTTTAATTTCACTTTTGTTATAAGATTAAGGGGGAGCTCAGAAAATTCTTGAATATAATGTATATCTTGCTCTTAATTTAATTCTCTACACCAATTAGGAGTTAAGATATCTTATATTTGGTTACAGATACATTTATTGATTTAACTATGATCCTAAAGGAATCTCATATCATTTTAGGGCTTAATATCCCTTGTAAATGGTTGAGAAATATATTTATTGATCCCACCATGAGCCTAAAGGAATCTCATATCATTTCAAGGCTTAACATCCCTTGCGAATGGTTGAGAAATTAATCTTGATCCTTGAATTATGGCTAAAGTTGACATTTGCTATCACTTTGATTTGAATATTGTGTATCATATTGAGGGGGAATATCTCATTCAGGGGGAGTAATATGATTATATGGCTATCTTTTTTAAATGACAAAAGGGAAGAAATAATATAACCAAAATAAATGAGTTTCAAATCAAAATAAATGAGTTTTATGCTCTCTAGGCTTAACATTAATTGATGCTATATTCCTTAAAGAGATGGATACTATGTTCCATATCTCTTTAGGAATAATCAACACACATTTTATGAAAACAAGAATATGTTCTTCATCTCAAGTAAATCTCAGGTATGAAAATCATCTAATTTGAATTATTTTGATTATATTTTAGAAATGTTTGTCATCTTCAAAAAGGGGGAGATTGTTGGTTAAATTAGACATTAATATACCCTTTATTTTGATGATGACAAACATTTCATTCTTGTGGATCTAACGTGCTACTTGAGTATTTCAGGGTTTAAGGAAATAAGGAATTGGATAATTGAAGATCAACACAAATGGAAGATCAATGCGCTTAAATTTTTAATATTTTCATGATTGTACTCAATGTAAAAAACTTGTACAAGTATATAATGTACAAGTACCTAGATATCATGTAAATAAAGCATTATATTTTCCTCATCCACTCACAACGCTTAGATAGGTTTTCCCCCAAAGTTAGAGTCACCCACACACATTGAAACACACATTAAGTAGGTGATTCAAAAGTCTAGAACAGGGACACCCTCGGTCGAAGGAATTGTCGACCGAGACACACTCGGTCGAAGTTCTTTTCAATTGAGAAACACCTCCATCAAAATTGTGAGCACTATTCAACAACTTACACAATTGTGCTCTGAATTAACATTCAGTCGAAAATATCCTCGATCAAGTAAGCAATAGTCTAAAGCTTGTGACCGTTAGAATACGTGGTTGGTAGTTGGGAGTTGGAAATAGACGTTGCAACACTTTTTCTATAACCCCTCTTCGGTCGAAGAAAAAGTTCAACCGAGACACATCTCACTCGACAAGTTACTCGACCGAGATAGTTTCTGGATTATTCTTTTCATCTCGAAATAATTAGCCATTGCAAGTCAATTAATGGATACCTCATGGCTAGTTAAGCACTAAGAACACTATAGAAACCCTCTAGAACATACCTAAGTATTTGCAAACCATTCCTATAAATAGGAGAGGCCTTAGGACACCTAAAGCACACAACTACACTTGATAATTCATTCTAGTGAGCAATAAAGCAAATCTACTCTTACCATCTTGTTTCTTCAATCTCAAATTTCGGGTCCTATAGCCATAGCCTCTTAGCCACCTTATAAAAACGTCCATCTTTAGTGGTTTGAGAGGTCTAATGCTTGATATAGGATCAAGGCGCTGTACTCAATTGGTGAAGCATTTTCTTTCTTCCAATCGTTTTCTTCTATATTGTATATTGTTCTCCTTGACTATTCCTAGGTTTGGAGACTGTTGAAAGGAGGTTGCTTGGAGCTACTTCGTGGTGGAGAAGGCTTCTTCAAGGTGTTCTTGAGATTACTTCAAGGAAGGCTGCTTCAAGGGAGGTTGGAGCTAATTCTAAAGGAAGGCTATCTCAAGGTGCTGGAGCTACTTCAACGAGTTGAGGGCTTCTCTAAGGACTTAAAGTTACTTCAAGAAGGTTGCTTCAAGGAGGTTGAGGCTACTTCAAGGTGAAGGCTACTTCAAGGGTGTGGAAGGTGATTGTATTTTGTGTAACATCCTTGCGAGGTAATAAAATAATTCACTTTTAAAATCCCAATTGGAAACAATTGGGTAGTGGACTGACTACCTTTGATTTCAAATATAGGAACCACTCTACATCCTTGTGTCTTTATTATTTACTCCTCCTCCTTTGGCTTGATTGTTTAATTAATTTTAAAGTTCCAAAAAGCTCTATTCACCCCCTCTAGATCTTTCAAAACCTTGTGTTGGGTTAGGGTCTTGCTTAATGAAGGGGGTTATGACCTAGTTTAATTATATACTATGTTTAGGGCCTTACTAAGGTATAAAGTAAGTGTTTATATGTGTCTAGGATATAAGTGAACCCCTAAGATATTAAATATGCTTTAGAATGAGTTTTCATAGCTTAAAACATGGCTCGATATGCCAGACCAATCAAATCAGTAGACATGTGGGTAAATCGACCTAACTTCCTGGTACTGGGAAGCATAAGTGGTCAAAAATAAAGAATCGATGTGTGGTGATCAATGTGCAAGAATTAGGTCTGACCATCCATCAAGCCAATATCCTTTTCTCAAAGTTGTCACTTTGGTCGAATAAAATATTGATTGACTTGATGAGAAGTTGGCTAGCTTCCAACGAGATGGTATGATATCTCAAGAATCCATTCATCTTTGTAGGATTGACACTAGAATATTTTAGAAAAGGATATTTTGGACACACTACATAGATTTATCTCACCCCAAATTGATGCCATAACTACTTTCTTTGTATTTTATCAATTGAATCTCAAAGCGGGTATATGGAGGTTGATTTATAGATTTTTTTTATCCTCTTTGCTTTATGGGTATGGACTTAGGGTTGTTCTCTATGCTGGATCATTTTTTAGGTTAGTTATTATCCTTTTATTGGATATTTTCTCCTTTCTTTTCTCTTGGATGCTATGCATGGCATATTGTTGGTTTGATCCATTGGAGGTTGTTCCTTATCCTACTAATCCTCTTGACTTATTGGGCTAGGGTTGATAAAGGATAAGATATATTTAGGGGTTTTGGTAGAACTCTAGGATATTGGTGTTACATGTAAATATTATTAATTTCTTTCCATGTTTTCTCATCCTTTTTGGGAGGAAATTTCCCATCTCATTAAAAAAAGGAATGGGATTGAAGATACTTCATATTAATAACTAATTAATAAAAAAATTCTAGTAATTTTTATATGATCATTGTATGATGTCATCACGAAATGAGTAGGAAGAATTTAGATCCATATTTAATAATGTATACCCTCCCTTTGTATCATAATTTGATTAAAGATAAGTTGTTCATGTTGTTGTTAATTGATATGTGATTCCCTTTCCATATGATGCTTACTTTTGAGTGAGATGAAATAACATTCTCACTCCTTATATATATATATATATATATATATATTAGTTGACATAGAATGTAAATCTTGGAAATTGTATCTTCTAGATTATGATGATTGACATGAGTATTTTGATAGTAGAATTTAGAATTCCTGTGTTCGTGGAGATTGATTACAAATTATAGTGTTATACTTTACCTAGCTTGTGCATCTGAACTTACTATGTCAGGATGTTTGCTTCTCATATTCTGATGATGCAATCATTTGTATGAGTGATTTATGGTCAGAAATATTTTATCTAGAAGAAAACCATTAAGTATAATATGAACCTTGAAAAGATAACTCAAACAAAAATAATGGGACAAGATAATGAGATTGGAGTGAGGACAAGCAATAGAAATGATGTCCTAAGATGAGAAGAGGCATGATATATCCAAAAATTCAGATGTAAGATATATTGAATAGCTTCCATCATTTCATACACTGGGATTATAATATTTGACTTAGTAATCCCTAAGATGATATGGTTCATATTGAGAATTCCAGGGAGGGGTTGATAATGACAAATAATGAATACTAAGACATGTCATTAAGTGTAGGATTCTATTTTGGACATGAAACTCTGAAAGGGTGATGTGGTCACAATATTGTGCTTGTGTGCTTCTTATAGTATGTGTATTTTGATCTTGTTTTGTTGGGTGAGGGTACTAGTTTTGTGGCATAACTCTCCTCCCTATGACAAAGTGACTTGGGACCTACTCCACACTTCACTTTAGTGGGATGTTGGGCCTTTGTCACATCCCTTTTTCATAGTAGGAAATTGGTCCATTACTTAAGTGAGTTAGTTGAAATTTTTGATTGCGGACTTGTGCCAATTGCTATAATTGTGTAATTATATTATTGAGGAGCTGATGAAGGATGATAGCATGGTATAGGATGATGACTTTGTGTCTACTTCAATCAATGTGTATGTGGAACTTCGATAGAAACTTTGAGGACATTTTTAGGTAAAAATTCTATGTACAATAAGTTCAAATGTAGTGATATTAAGATGATATCACGCGATGAAGAATTTAAACTTTACTAAGAAATATAATCCATGTTTGTTCATCAATGCAAAATGCTTAAAAGTTACATTTTGTCTAATATATACAAGTCTTATATCTACATAAGTTATAATAGGAATAGCATCAAATTAACAAAAGCATGCTTTATTTCCAAAATTTGGGGGGGGGGAGGTGAAATGATACCAATCCTACACCAAATCTTGTATAAATGTAAAGGTATTACTTATTTACGAAACACAAATAAGCGAGATCTTTGCATTGACGCCATGTATTAATCAAATGCATAATACACATGCAAGATCTACTTTTAACTTTGTCAATAGAGTTTTTGTTCGATTCTCAAATATACTTTTCTTTTCTACCACATAGAGTTGTAATTTTCAGAATATTTATTCATATACATGAGAATTGAAATTGTGATCATGTAGTGATTATATTTTATTTTCATATATACAAGGTAAGCTAGAAACTATATTTACTCTAAACTTAACTAAAAATTATTACTACAAGAAACTGAATAAGAAAAGCGAATCATTTGAATATTAAATTTTATAAAGCAAAATTTGCGTTAGAAAGTAAATTACATCGAAATGGAAGGTAGCTAGACAACAAAATGAGCAGTCAATCCTTTCTAGTTGACGACTTTCCCAATATCTATTTCGAATATGTATGACTAGCTAGACCATTACTCCACCCCACCCTATCATTCCCCGACATTTTGAATGGGGACGAAAGCATGGCAGATTTTTCCATGGGTTCTCCATGAGTAATTTTTCCTTCTCGACAACTTGTTAACCAAACAATATTAGCAATTCATTTCTCGATCAATCTTCTTCCCATCATTTTCGTTGTGCCAAACGGAGCAGCCTACATCACAACACTCGCTCCATCCTCACAAAAAAACAAGCTATTTGTTGTTGTTTTGTATTGGAAACCATTTCCTTTTGGAGCGTGTGGGTATAACCTATCACCCTGGTTCCATTGTACTCGTCTGGAGTGTCACAGCCGAAATGTGTTTTTCTTCGGCCAGCCAAGATGGGAAACCGGACAATAGTCAGAAATTAAATTTGATAGTACTGCGGTCGGCAATTCAAAGTTATGCCGCCACTTGCGATTTACTAGGAACCATAATTCAAACCACTTGAGATTCACCGAGTTTTTACGATTTTCACGTTATAGGAATCTACTCACACGCGGATGGGTTAATTACATTTTAAAAAGGAGCTGGATTCTCAAACAGAATATACCAGCCACTCTGGGATTGGCTGTGTTCAAGGAAAAGCCAATGGTCGAACATGCACCTGGTAGTCTCTATCTGATCGCTTTGAGAAATTCACCGGGACGATATATTGTAACTTTCTAGTGCTTAGCTGTTGCCGACTAGGCTTTTCTTTATATCTCACCGCCCTGAAAGTTTCCATCACTCTCAAACAATGATAGTTAATTCCCGAGAGAAGGAATGCCTGTCTGAGTGCATGTCTGGCAAAGCTAAGAAGGAAGAACGACGGTCCTAAGGAAGCGTGTATTAATGAAATTACATGATAACTGTCATATGGTGCAGGTTTATTCCCCGACTTGTCTGTTTGCCGCTACAGCTTCCTTCAAAATGCAGCAGACTTCGACCGATGCAAGCTCCCGCTCACCCCTCCCACTGCTTACTGTCTGTATGTATTGAACAGATTAGAAAGTCGTGTTGGGTAACATCGGATAACTATCATCACTATGATCCCTACTCAACTTCACAACCCATTGTGGCCTTCTTCTTCATACCAGTGGCACGCAATCTCCAACCCACCCGGTCTGCTAATGGAACCGTGGGATCCTCACACGGCCAGCAACGTCTCTGAGCTGATGCCTTCATCCTTCACCGTGGACACGCCCACCGGCATGATGGGCGCCGCCGGATGTTCCGATGCGTCGTCGTCCGTTGTCCATGCTACCTACGACATCACCCATCCACAACACCTAGTCCAAAGCGCAGAAGACTCCGCAATCCTCAGCCAACAGCAAAACTACCATATCTTCAATTCTAATCAGATGGAGCTGGAGCTCACGATCAACGAGTTCTTGCGGCTTGTTAACGAGACCCAGCAAGGGTACAATGATCATCAGACCATGGAAGATCAGGCAAGCACCGATCAGATGCCCTCTATGGACTCTTGTGACGTTGCTTCAATGGGCCAATCCCCATCTCCCTCTAACTCCCCGTTGATCCTGCCATCCCTGGTTGATAATCAGCTAGGCCTCTTCCACCTCTTCAAGGCCTTTGGTGAGGCCGTTGACTGCGGGTACACTGAGCTCAAGGACGTCCTCCTTCGCCGGATCGAGGAGAAGTCCAGCCCCGTAGGGGCCACAATGGAGCGCCTAGCTCACCATCTCGTCCACGAAACTGACGCGCTCACTAGCGAGTCACGCAGGAACTTTCCTGCCGCCTTCTGGGCGTTCTATGAGGTGTGTCCTTACGGCAGGTTCGCTCACTTCGCTGCGAACGCCGCCATCGCCGAGTCGGTTCCGGCAGAAGTCAAGATCGTGCATGTCGTCGACTTTGATCCCGCCGAGGGAGCTCAGTGGGCCTCTCTCCTGGTCACGCTCGGATCAAGCCAAGCCGTGCGCCTGACGCTCGTCAAACGCGATGACGAGGACGGTGCGTTGTCTGTCAAGCGCGAGAAAACCAAGAAGTGGCTACTTAATTTCGCGCAGGCGATTGACACAAGGCTAAGTGTGGATATCATGGGATTGGAAGAATTGGTTGTGGAGAAGAGGGCAACAACGGCTTATAGAAGCACCACCTCTAGATCAGAGTGGCTGGTCATGAATTGCATGACCTTTCTCCCTCACATGGGTGTGACTGATGGTAGAGCCAGCACGAGGAGAGAAGCCCAGAAGTTCCTCAAAGCAGCCACGGACTTGATCGGTGACACGCCTACCTCCTCTAGTTCCTCTACTATCTCTTGCTACAATCGGAGCACCAGGAAAGGGATCGTCATCTTCGGCGACGGATACGAGGTCATGACGAGGAACTGCGACGGCTTCGCGGAGTTCTTCGATGGATGTATCTCCCATTCACATGCTCTGCTGCAAACGATGGAGTGCCACTTTGCGGAAAACCTCTCCTTCGCCCGGACAACGATGGAGTGCCTCTTCGTTGGCCACTACATATCTGCTTCTCGGTGCCTCCGTGACTGGGAAGAGAGGAGAGCGGGCGGTGGGTTTGTTGCTCCTAATGAAGTAGGGATGGAACAACTGAAAGGGTGCATGTTTAGCCAAGAGAACTTATGGGAAGCGAAGGAAATGGTGAGAGAAGGGAAAAGCCATTCGCATTACACCGTCAAGCTTTCTGGGGAGTGTGGGAATGAAATGGTGCTGGAATGGCAGTCAATGCCCTTGGTTAGGGTATGTGCATGGTGGTGAGTCTTGGCACAAGTGATTGATGCGAAGGAGATGGATCTTGCAAACATGCATGGGACTACAGGCTGAAAGGATTCAAGAGGAGCAGTGCGGGCATCTAACTGGTGAAACCCACTCCCTCCGTTTGTCCATTATTTGTAGCCCTCAGATATGGACATGAGCAGCAGCCGGTCCATTATTTTTTTTTATTGCATTCTATGTTAGACATGTAGATTTTATTATATTGTTTAGATAGCTAGGCCGTCAAAAGGGGTATCGTGAAATTACGAGAGATAATACTCCATTTTCTTAGTCAGCGCTGCAAGAACACTAGTTAGAATGGCCATGTGTATACCACAATTCGTTCGCCTAGCAATTGTTTCATGAAAAAAAAAAACTCCATGTAGACACTCATTCGAGCACCATGAAGAGGTTGTTGACTACAAATATTTCGGGTTCTATAGATATTTACAAGATCTTATGGTTCGCAAATAGAGTACCAACGAATTTGTATTGGAACAAAGGGTTTTCAACTCTATGTAGGACCATTTATACAATAGGCATACTTGCCAAGCAATATCGTTCTTTAGAAAACTTTATGGCTCGTAACTGAGAGGTTGTAAATTTGAATTCTCAAGATGACAAGATAACTATAATTGGTAATTTACAATCATTTCGTATTACAAATTGTTGATGGGACTAGAGATTATATTGTTCGCCTGCTATCTAGTGTAGGCTAAGACAAAGTTTGACTTACATTAACATCATAGTCTCACCATGCTAGATTTAAACGAGAATAACAAAAAACAAGGAACTTAAAACTTGTTTTGCTATCTATGGCACTAGGGTTTGGAGGCGGCGAGCGATGAGGTAGTAGCGAAGAAGCACACGAAGGTAGATCACCAAAATTGGAGAACAAATCTAATCCCCATGGAGAAAACAAGGAACGAGCAGAAGTCATGGAAGACATGATTATGTTAAATCAATTAGTTAAAGAAAGGACTTTACTTCAAAAGGAGACCCTTGAAAACTTGGGCCTTAACCTAGACTAAAGAAGGCATCGGAGAAGCCCCTCCGTTGAAAGTGGAGAAACCTTTCATGATGCATCTATGGATGTGGAATCCCCGCCAACAATGACAATCAATTCTCGACAATGGAAAATTGGAACGCCTCCCAGGGTCAGGACTAAGGAAGGCTAAGAAACCAACCAAGCAAGTAATGTGTCGACCACACAAACATACTACTCACGACAACACGTTTCCTACAAGGACGTCATTGAAAACACCCAGAACCATGATCCCTTCAAAGCCCTGGACATGGGAGCTACTCTGAAACCTGAAGAGATAATTGTTATGATCACAGAGGGAGTTCCAACCTTCGACATCAAGGAGGCAACAATCGACATATTACTAAAGCCATGGAGGTTTGGTGTAGTGGTTAAAATGATCTCTCATGATATGGGCTATCCTAGGCTTAGAGACAAGATCTAACTCCTGTAGAAGCCAAAAAAAGCTTTCAATATGAACGATCTCGAGAATGACTACTACCTAGTCTAATTGCAACTGGAGGAAGACTACTTGCAAGTATTAATAGGAGGGATTGGCCACTCTTTAGATCATATCTCTCTATCCAGAGATGGCATCCCATATTCTCGACGGAAAGCTCTAACCCAAAAAGAATGATAGTATGGATCTGTATCCCTAATTTACCAATCTATTTTACCATGACTCAGTTCTAAAAACTTTTGATAATTAGATTGGTACGACCATTAAGATATACATAAACACTACAATGCAAAGAAGGGGATGTTTTTCTGGGATGACGGTTGAAATTGAGATAGGAAAACCCCTTGTACCAACAATCCTTATGTTAGGTAAAAAGTACAATGTGCAATATGAGAATATTCCATACATATGCCTAAAATGTGGTAAATTAGGACATATAGACATAGACTAACCTACTAGAAGTTTGGATGAGACTATGAATAATCTAAATGTGCGAGGTTCAAACCACCAGACGGAGACCACAGTTGGAAGACAGGAGTAATCTTTGGACATGCACACAAGACCCTTCTTCAAGAAGCCAAGGAAAAGGATCAAAATTTGTGGAAATGATGATGCCATAACCAAAATAGATTTCACAGCCTGCATGAGTCATAGGAAGATGAGGAAGTCCAAGAAATTTCCTAAGACACTATTGCAAATCAGGCACATCAGGGATCAAACATTGACTGACAGGAGAGGAAAAAGAACTCAAGAGACAACACTACTAATCAAGAAAAGGGACAACCAGATGAGGTTGGTAATAATGCGAGACAAAAGGAGACTACAAAACAAGTCACAACGACTCCAGATAAAGGTAACACAAAGGGTACTACAAACCACAATGCCATTAGTATGTCTGGGGATGACTTAATCAAGGGATTGAACTTCGATGAGAATCCTTTTCAAAATGTCAGATTTACCTTTGGCGAGTTAGTGGTTCCAAGAAGTACCCACAATGCTAGTGTCAAGCATGTTGGTGTCCATTTGCAAAATAGGAAGAAGGTTGGAGTGCCCAATAAGGAAAGACCCAAAACTAGGAAATGGGGGAAAATCCCACCAAGAAGAGTTGGAGATAGAATTGTGTGAGGGGGGGAGAAGAACCACCCAAGACATAGACCCAATGATTTTCATGTTCTGGAATGTACATGGTATCCTTGATAAAGATACCCAAATAATGGTGGAATAGCTGGTTAAGAAGTACCATGTATCTGTTCTTGCTATTGTCAAACCCTGCATTAATGGAGGCATCATGACTCAGATCATAAAGAACTTAGGCTTCACATATTCACATTGAGTTGAAGTTCAGGAGTTTTCAGGAGGCATCTGAGTGATATGAAAGGACAACATTGCAACCATAGACATCTTACGATCTTACAAGCATTCACCCACTGCAAGATCAATGGTACTATACATGTTACTTTCTTCTATGGAAGTACCCTCTGATCTGGGAGGAGACTACTCTTGAACAAGCTCAAGAACATTCACGTAGAGTGCAACAATGCTCGTGTTGTCTATGGAGACGTCAATACCCCAGCTTTTCTACATGAGAAAATAGGTGACAAAACTCTGGACTCAGCAAGATGTTAAGACTTCTCTGAACCTTTGGGCAACTATGGCCCAGTAGACTTGGGTGCTAATGGCCCCCTCATGACTTTCAAAAGGGGAAGGTTACAAATGCGTCTGGATAGGACGGTAGGTAATTGCAAGTGGTTAGAGAATTTTAACAATTCTAAAGTGGATGTCAGTGAATGCATTAAATCTAACCACACTCTAATCCTTATATCTGCCTCAACTGGGAAATACCTTTATAAATGAATGAGCAGAACATATGCTCACTAAAAGGAACACCCTGACTTCTAGTGGATTCTTAATGCTCACTAGAATAACAACAAAGAGTTTTCACAGAGAAATTAGGACACTTTATGAAGGAGGTTATGAAATGGGATTAGAAGGTAAGAAATGAAAAATGAAAAAGCAGAATGTTGCTTACACAAAAGCATTTGGAAAATTGATATGATCATGTAGTTGAGAAGTAGTCATCAACATGTAAGCTCAAATTTTGCAAGCGATTGAGTGAAGATAAAAGGCTCATTGTGAATGGTTAAAGTTGGGGGGATAACAACAACAACTACTTTCACAAAGCTATGAAGGTGAGGCACTAGAAGAACAAGGTCACCAAATTGTTGAATAATAATGGGGAATGGGTGCATGAGAAACATATTCTTGCCGCTATGGTCACCAATCAATTCTCTAAGTTGTTAACTGATCCCATCCTAGGCTCACATACTATCTCTGCATCTACATACATATTTCTATTCCCAACCCTAAAGTAGAATCAGACGAACACAATGGATAAGATACTAGATGAAAATGAGATAAGGGCCAATCTCTTCTCGATGTATCCTTTGAAATCTCTAGGCCCAGATGGCATTGATGCCTGTTTCCTCCAACAAAATTGGAATGTGACAAAAGATAGCCTCATGACCTTCATTTAGAAATACTTCTACATAGTACTACTGGAGGGAGGATCTCCTAACTTGACCATTTCATTAATACCTACAATTCATGCTTCTACCTCCTGTAATTATCTACAACCTATATCCATAAAAATGTGCGTATTAAGGTCATCTCTAAAATCATTGTAAACAAGATTGAGCCCTACCCAGACGATTGGATATCCTCCATGCAAATGAGCTTCATTCCAGGTAGGAGTATACTTGATAACATTGTTCTGATGTAGGAGATCATCCATTTCATGGAGAAGTCCAAAACCAATGTAACAACCCATAATGTGCTTTATTGGTAACTTGAGGTTTAAGATGATTCTGGTGTTAATTAGTCCTTTATTTACCTTCTTAACACTTTGCATCATTAACTGTTGATTTATATTTTGGCCTAACTTAAACTTTTTTTTAATAAGTTAAATACATGTGTCATGAATAGATCAAAGTTTGAACCCTAGCTGATGTTGTAATTTCCCATATATGTATGTAGAGGAGCATTATAGATATTTAAGGAATTAATTAAAAACAAATTATCAAATAATAATGTTATCATACTTTTCTGTAGAATGAAATAAAATTCAGTTTTGAATCCAATGCAAAAAGAATGAACCAAATTAGAGTTGGAATGAGAAAGATATGCCATTTTTCATTTTTAGACATAAATACCTTTGGTTCAACAACCGATGGATCAACATACTTCAACAACCAATGGCTTGCAAGAATAAAAAATAGATGGCTTGGAAGACTCACAAGACAATGGATTGGAATACTTCAACAACCAATGGCTCAACAGACTCACAAACTAATGGCTCAACATACTCACAAACCAACGGCTCAACATACTTTAACAACCGATGGCTCGATAGAATCACAAACTGATGGCTTGACAAACTCACAAACCGATGGCTCGGTAGACTCACAAACCAATGGCTTGGCAGACTTCAACAACCGATGGCTTAACATGCTTCAACAACCAATGGATGGGCAAACTCACAAACCAAAGGCTCAGTAGACTTACAAACCAAAGGCTCGACAGACTCACAAATTGATTGTTTTGAGTTGCACAGTTGCCCAACACAACCAATCACACAAATAAACATAACTTTTTCTATATATTAGTAATCGATGAAATTTGCTGTGTTGGATTTGTCTTTTGATCTTGTGCATAGAAAGATCCCTAAACCACATAAAAGACAAACTGAAAGGCAATGTTTGGGGCGATCTTTGGGAAGAACGTGAAAGGGCAGGAAGAAATAAAGGTTTAGCATAGATCAACTTTGGTAAGTAGTTTTTAGAAGTAGATCTCTTCTTCTCTCCATGTTACCTTACTCAGAACTTCCTGGTCCAACAATCAACGATTTCATTTAATCTTTGGTCTTTGTCTTCTACCTCCAGTAGATCTTCCTCTAGACCACTAAACCTACAGAAAGGTTGTTTGGACAAGTTCTTGAGGTCTAAATCTTAGACAAGACCAAGAAAGCTAGATTTTGAGTCTAACTAGGTTAAAGACAAGATTAGCAAGCTAGAACATGTTCAAGTGAGTGGAAAATCACCTCCTAACCTTGATTTACAGCAAATAAACTAGAAATAATGTTGTTTATATATTAATTATTACTCAAAAATTGTTGTTGTGAAATTATCATATATGCTCAGTAGATTTTAGTTGAAGAAATATATCATTTTGTGTACTTTTTGTCATGATGTTATGTGTTTAGTTGATGTCTAAGTTTCTATGCAATATAGTAAATCAAATGGTGGAATTAGAGGCACCGGAGAGGTCAGACTTTCCCTATTCTGGATTCAAAGGATCAAATTATGGTTTATGAGAATTACAAAGTTACTATTTAGTCACATGATTTCTATGATAAATGCTAAATGATAAATTGTCAAAAGTAAGGTAATGATTAGAAAATATGGTGATTTTATCAGATCAAGTTAAATATCATTAGATGATAGATGCTCTGGACACTATAGAATCCTTCACAGGAAGTCCTATGCTGTGAGGAGGAAACTTCTTCTCAACTTGAGGTAGTCCATATTGAGGTAATCCAGATCATACCAGTAGGGCGCGGGGGTCTTGACCGGTAGGGTAGACTCCTTATTCTTGTATGGCACCTAACTCCAACCGAGGATGCCTGTGGTACCCGTGTTACTGGTTAGTGGACATCTTCCCTAGGTCCACTGATGCAGAGTTGTGTTAATTAGTTGACATTTGATGCATGTGTTTTTAGTCATTATTTTAGGCACATTTTTCCTTGATTTCATATGTATATTAGTCATTTATTTGATTTAATATGGATGCAATGACATAGATGGCCTATTTCTATTAAATGCATCAAATCATATGATTTTTACTGTCTTATGCAATATTTTACACATCCCAAATGTTTATGATGTTTTGTGTGTTTTTAGATGCAAGGAAGAGCCACAAACTCGGTGCTACCAACATGGAAACAGTCAGTGCTACCGACTTGATGTCAGTGATGAACCAGGAAACTCACTCAGAGTTGGTGCTACCGACAACTAAAGTTGGTACTACCGATTCAGCATCAGCAAGCCCCAGAATGAATCAAGAAAACTTGGTGCTACTGAGTTGACGTCAAAGAGGCAGCTCAAAAACCACAAAACTCAGTGCTATCAAGTCTAGTCAATAGTACCGACATGATATGTATCGCATGACCAAACCTAAGTGACTCAGTACTAGCGACTCACCTAGTTAGTACTACCAAATCTTCCTGATCAGACCATCCATAGATTTATCTCTAATCCAATGGTGGACATTAATTTGTACCCTAAGTGCCTTCTATGACTTGGGGGATGACAACCAGAGAGAAGGGAGGCAATCATTTTCATTACACCAGGATCGGAGAGAGAGAAAAGAAGAACTATGCATCGAAAGCTTCGACTGAGGAGATCTGGGAACCTCTGAAAGATGATTCTATAGCCGGAAGACATAAAAATGCTTGCATGATAGAGGGGATCTTCTAGACGGGCAGAGATTCATGGGTTACCTTAGTTTCTTCATGTTTCCCACATTTTTCTTTTTCCCTTCCATGTATTCGTCGATGAAAACCATGCAAGGATAAAATCTTTATTCCTTAGGATCCGGGAGTAGCCCGAATATACACTGTGATTGATTTCCATGCATTAATATCAGTTTTATCTCTTTGTACTAGATATAAATCTATGAAAGCTTTGTGTTCTACTTGTGTTTGATCACCATGAGTGGATTGATAGACATATCAAAGTTTGCTCCTAGATGTGTGGAGCAATGAATTAGGGTTTGATCATTGATAATATGATCTTGAAAACCTAAATGGTTAATAATGGAAAACCCTAACCCTAATGATGGGAAGGTTGCACTTCTCTTATTGCATAAGCCTTGTAAGGCATGTTAAATACTTGTATAACAAGTATAACAATTAATGGCCTTGTGAGCCATGTGAATAAGTTGTTGCCTAATGAGAGGTGACAAGATGTGCAACGACCTTATGAGCCATGTGAATAAGTTGTTGCCTAGTGATAGGTGATAAGATGTGTAATGACCTTGTGAGCCATGTGAATAAGTTGTTGCCTAATGAGAGGTGACAAAATGTGTAATGGCCTTGTGAGCCATGTGAATGAGTTGTTGCCTAGTGAGAGGTGACAAGATGTGCAATGGGCCTTGTGAGCCATGTGAGATGCTTGTACAACAAGTATCATGTATACCTTGTTCTGAGGACCTAGAGATAATAGTTACTTGATAAGTGGTAACAGTGTTCTGTGATGAACTAAGGGTTTGAATACCGAGATCCAGTAATCATGATAATGATGATGTCAAGGGATGAGAATTCCCAGTAATGTGATAAGGGACTGAGATCCCAAGTATCATGTGTTTTAAATATTTGAAAGTACTTGATAGATGTATTACACCTTTCTTTGTAGCATCTGTTATAATAATTCTTGTTTGAAACTTGATTGATGCTAAAAGATATGGTAATGCACTTAATTAATCAAGAAGAATCTTATCATGTAGTGCCCTGGCCATAGATCCATCATCGTCAGTAGCTGGTGATGGTGAAGCAGGTTTTCCTACGGGATCTCCTGATGAATGCATATTGTTGAATATGTGGGGGTGATGGGCGCAAATACCTTACGCCCTAATGAAGGGATTGACGTGGGATAAACACGAGATCTCTCAATCCTTCATTATAAAGGTCGGGATGGATGTATCATGAATCTCCTGATGATGATAAATGCCAGGATTGATGGTAGATAAACATGAGATCTCTCAATCATCGAAGGAGTGCAGCCGCCACTTTAGCTCTATAGTGAAGTTGCCAGTATACCCTAGAAAGCTGTGATAAGCAGTTGACATAGTCCTTCTTGTGGTCTCGCACTGAACGAGATAAGGGAGGTCTTAGCGTCCAACTCTGTCATTGACCTTGTATGGAACCGACTTTGGGTTTTGCAACCGAAGGTTGGAGTATGAGCGGTATACCTCGTCTCCTCAGGGCATAAGTGTGATTGTAAAATGTAATCAGCCGAGTAGCATATCTGCTTAAGGATCAAATATGGAAAACATTGATTGATGCATACTACAGTTATACATCTTAGTTGATAGATGTTATTTATGCTCTTTACATTCCTTGCAAAGTAGATAGATGATTTATAACTCTACCGTGGGTAGATGCAATGTTCTCCTTAAGAGAGGAGATTACTTTATTATGTTCATACAGTGATTTATATTGTCTGTTAATATATAAAGAACCTCTACTCAGTTTGTAAATACTTAATATGGGATAATAATATGGTCGGTAGAGAGTTATATCTCTCACTGGGACAATTGTCTCACCCCGTGGGATCTACATTTTTTTTTAGGTGGACGTGCACAAGGTGGCGAAGATCTTTCTGTAGACTGAGGCAGCAGTGATAACTCAGGTTGAGTGTACTGTCTATCATGTCTTGTAGATAGAAGTTCTATGTGTCGTCTATGTACTCTCAAGTCCTTGGAGTCGGTTTGTTATGGCTTCATAAACAATATGAGATTTTGGCTTGTAAGCATCGAGGTTTTTTGTTGCTCCAGTATGTGCTTTGATAGAGCAACTGTTATATGTTTTCCTCGAGAGGAAATGAATGATGTTGTACAATGTAAATCTTGATATGTACGAGTTTTAGATCTTTCAATCGAAGTTTTCTGGACAAGGATCTCCTTGCAAAATGGTTTTAAATTTTAGTGATTTTTGTTAATCCGCTATTTATGTTTATTCCGCTTAATTAGTAATGATTTGTTTGTCGGTTTGGCGACTATTATCACACCACCAGACTTGGAGCTGAAATCATTACCACCGCACCTGAAGTATGTCTTCTTATCCATAAAGGAAAAGGTCCCAATGATCATATCATCTTATTTGAGTGTTGAAGAGGAAGGAAAGTGACTCACCGTGCTGAAAAACCACCGAGCTGCATTCAGGTGGTTCATAGCTGACATTAAAGGGATCTTTTCACCCTTGTGTCAAAATAAGATCTGGCTTGAAGAGGGAGCCAAGGAAATTGTCCAACCTCACATGTATCTCAATCTAATTATGATTGAGGTGGTGAAGAAGGAAGTTTCCAAGCTACTGTCGGTAGGTATAATCTACTTAATCTCTAATTCAATGTGGGTTAGTCCTGCTCAGGTAGTTCCTAAGAAAGGGGAGATTACAGTCACTACTAATGTGGCTAATGAATTAATTTCATCTAGGCTAGTGATAGGATGGCGAGTGTGCATAGATTATCTTCGTTTAAATGCATCAACTCTTAAAGATCATTTCCCTTTACCTTTTATTGATAAGATATTGGAACAATTGGCTGGACGGACGTCCACACTTTTGCTTTCTTGAAGGGTATTTCAGGTATAATAAAATTTCCATTGAGCCTAAGGATCAGGAGAAATCCACTTTCACCTACCTTTATGGCATGTTCACATACTGACAAATGCCTTTTGGCCTTTGTAATGCCCCTGCTACGTTTCAACACCGTATGCTTGGCATTTTTTCTAACATGGTAGAACGATGCTTAGAGGTTTTTATGGATGATTTTTCTATGTATGGGGAATCTTTCAATGATTGTCTATATAATCTTGATAGGGTGCTACAGAGATGTGAGGACACTCACCTAGTTCTAAACTGGGAGAAGTGTCACATGATGGTAAGTGAAGGGATTGTCCTTGGACACAAGGTGTCCAACAAGGGCATAGAAGTGGATCCAATAAAGATTAAATTCATCTCCACATTACCTCGACTGACATTGGTGAAAGGAGTGAGGATCTTTTTAGGAAACACTGGATTCTGCCGCCATTTTATCAAGGATTTCTCGAAAATTGCCAAACCATTGTCTGAACTTTTAGAGAAAGACATCGAGTTTTCTTTTGATGAGCGATGCTTAAATTTTTTTGAAATCCTTAAAGAAAAACTGATCTCCTCACCTATTGTGCAAGCTCCTGACTAGAGCCTGCCCTTTGAGTTGATGTGTGACACATCAGATTATGTAGTAGGAGCTGTGTTGGGTCAACACAGAGACAAGATTCCAACAGTCATATATTATGTGTCAAAGACTTTGAATGATGCGCAGTTGAATTACACCACTACTGAAAAAGAATTATTGGCGGTAGTGTTTGCTTTTGAAAAATTCTGTTGATACCTAGTTGGAGCTAAAGTGATAGTTTGTGTAACACCCCTGACCTGGGTTATGGCTTAACTCTAGAAATTTTGCTTAAACAAGATAATTATGAACTTGTTCTAATCCTTTGAAAAGTAATTAAGACTATTTGAGAAGTTTATTTCCAAGTTTAATATTATTTGCAAACTATGTGTGCATTATATGACAATCTAAGTGAAAAGTGCAATTTGCCCAAGATGAGGGGCTACATTGCAAAATGTTACATGTTGAATGTGTTCTAAGTGTTTTAATATCATAAGAGAGAGAATGATGCTAAGTGGTGACTTGTAGAAAGCCTAAATTTCAAGTATTAAGCTTGTTTGAACAATGCCAGTGCCTTTTGCACCAATTTTGATACAAATTGTAATTTATCCAAAATATACGGTTGATATGCAAATTACCATCCCTAGTGTGTCCCTACTTCCTTTAGGTATCATTTTAGAGGAGAGAGAAAGAAAGTGGCACCATAATTGAACCACCTTGAGGGATGGTACTCTTAGTGATGAAAAGACCAAGAAAACAATTGAAGGTGAAGCCCTTACTTGAGCTATATGGAGTTGTAGACTTAGAATGGAAGTACCTGTCAGCCATAGATCCATGAAGAGGGTCTGTTATCGTTTTTTATGAGTCTTAAGTTTGTACCATGTTAGGAAAGACACTTCAAAGAAGAGATATGACTCAGTTTGCAACTTATCTTAGAAAAGATTGAGTTGAATATTATAATATAGTGAGTGGAAGTAGACTTGCCTTAGAAGCTAACTCAAGAGCTGACCCTTATCCTCTACATTATCCTTGAGTTTTTATTTTTGCATGGAAAGATAAATAATGGGATGCATGCAAATATATGTGTCGACTATGCATGGCTAGGTGGCACTTAGTAGCCTAAGCTAATGACACATCTTACACTCTTTTCCATAAACCTCTAGTATAAATACCTTGCCCTTCACTTATTAGTAAGATTTTAAAATCTTGTTAGTAACCTTTCATCTTGTATCATGCATATCCTCTTTTATCATGCATATCATCTTGTTTCGTGCATAGTGAAGAGAGTTGAGTGATAGGATCTTGATATCGGCCAAGGATAAGAGATATCGGCCAAATAGGTCATAAAAGGTGATATCACCTATTGGGATTGGAGATATCATGCAAAAGATTAGGAGCTCAAGTCTTGGATTGTTGAGATGTTCATATTCAACCTTAGAATGTGAGGTGTTGAAGCTTGGAAGTTGTTCATAAGGCAAGTTATATAACTTGAACCCAACTATGTTATTATTTACCTTCAATATTGTTGATCTTGATGATCTAATTTCAATTTCGAATTCCTTGGATTAATTGATGTTCCTTTAAGTTTCAAAAGTATTTTAGAATGTTGTCCATGACTTAGAACAATATGAATAAGAATCTAGAAGTTGATGATGATGACATCATCATGGTACAACCCGATATGGGTTGAAGTACCTCAAAACCCAATATGATGGAATGAACACACCATTAACTCGATATGATAATGAGTGAATACCTCTTGCCCAATATGATGATGAAGTGCATACCCCATGCATGATATGTTGTTAAGAAAACACTATATGCACGATATGAGATCAAGTCATGCACCCTATGCACGATAGGGAACCAAGCATGTACTCTAACCCGATATAAGTAAACCTTAGAGGATAAGCAACCTGATATGTTGATGTAAATCCATTACAAGTATGACATAGTAAGAAGTGTATACTTCATGGGTGATATGAGTAAGTACTTATACACTCCTTGAGCATGATATAGGGCCATATATTCACCTTATGCAGGGTATCATGTTAGGTCTATATCCTAACCCGACACGAGTTAAAAACCCTAGATGGGGATGAGAAATCCGATATGAAATCCAAGATGAAAAGTAACCCGATATAGTGGTGAGTAATATTTTATACTTGATGAGATACATGTCTTGTGAATGATATAGGAGTTACCTACTAGCACCTTATACACGATACAAGGTTAATGTAATACCTATATACAATATGGGCAAAACCCTAGATGATGACATGGAAATCCAATATGCTTTGAAAATCATTTGCCTTTAAAGTTTGATATACCCTACTACCTTGAGATGAGTTGAAGAGCATTTAGTATCCATCTTGTCAAAGAAGAGAGCTAAACCTTTATAAGGATTTGAGTTCAAGGTTTCATCTAAATGTGGAAAACCGATATGATGGAAAACCGATATGATACCCAATATGGGATCATGATATGATACCCAATATGGGATCACGATATGATACCCAATATGGGATCACGATATGAAAACCCAATGTGGGAACACAATATGGTAAACCCAAGATGGAAACCGATATGGTAAACCCAAGATGAAAACCGATATGGTAGTTCAAGGTGGAAAGCTGATATGACAATTCAAGGTAAGAAATTAATATAATATTATCTATTTGTTACTTAAACGATACATGGTAAAGCCATAATGCTATGCCTAATATGGTGTACTCTTGTACACAATATGAGAATCCAATATGTCTCTATGCCGATATAAGGTCAAGAGTTCAACCTATACCTAATATAAGGATGACTTGAGATGATAAAAGCTAAAGTGATAACCAACCCGTCATGGCTACATGATATTGAGTTAGGGGATATACCCTAAACCCGACATAATGTTGTGATTTTATCAAAGTATTTATATGGAACTATAATATGATGTTATGTGCATCTTTAAGCACAAATATGATAACATTATGGACCATGATACCCGATATGGTAGGCATGCTCCAATCCATTACACTTGTCTAAGTGATGTATGTTGTGTGATTAATATTGAAACATAATGAGTTTAATTTAATTTAATAATGTTACGATAATAGACCTTAAGAGGTGAATTAAGTAAGATGCAATCAATATCCTAATGAGGATAAGAGAGAGGGACTTTAACATGGGTGATAAACATCTTAATAAGTATGTATTGATACTCCTATGATGAGTGGAGTATGAATTATGATTTGATTCTAGACATTATGATCTTAAATCCTTAATTGTTAATAAAGGGAAAATCTAACCCTAAGATAGGGTGATGATATGCTTTTACAATTGCAATCAGTTAGATTGAGATAATCCTAACCCTAATAATGGGAAGGATACATTTATCTTAAATTGAATAATGATGTTATATGTTAATAAGAATCTTTCATCATAAAGTGTACACTATACCTGAATCATGAAATGATGAGCATAGCAAGATATGAGTTATGATGTGATATATCAATAAACTTAAATAAGTCTAGTAAGCTGTGTGGAATACTAGTATAATGATTATACGGTCTGATGTCTTAAAGGATAAGTTGTTGCCTAGTAAGAGGTGACAAGATGTTTAATGAACTGTGTAAGCTATGTGAGCTATGTGAAATACTTGTACAAAAAGTAAGATGAATACCTTGGTCAAAGAACCTAGAGGTAATAGTTACCTGTTACAGAGGTAACAATGCTATGTGGGAATCTAAGGGTTTGAATACCCAGATCCAGTGATCAAGATGATGATGATATGAAGGGATGAGAATTCTCAGTGATGTGATAAGGGACTGAGATCCCGAGTGATATACTTTCAAGAATGTTCCAAAGATCTTAAAATTTCTATCCTTTCTTTAATAGCATATGATGTAATTCATGTTTGAAATTTGGTTTATGCTAAAAGAATACTATAAGGTACCTAATTAAGCAAGTTAAATCTTATCATGTAGTGCCCTGACCATAGATCCATTCAGTGTCAGAAATTGCTGGTGAAATGAGTTTAACTCAGAAGCATGTTTTTGAATATGCAGGGGTGAAGGATGAAGTATATCCGAACGTCCCAATGAAGAATCGGTGTCCCACCTTTCTTATTTATACCGAGATGATGTAAATCTCCCGACCAAATAAGAAATTGATGTGTAAATCCTTCTTCATTCCTAAGTGATGTCGGGATTGAAATATAAAATCTCCCGACCAGGAAAGGAATTGATGTTGATCTTCCTTATCCTTATATTATAATTTGGGAAAGCTATGTGAACTCTCCCGAAGAGAGTACATGCTACGACAATAACTCTATAGAGAAGACGCCGCTATACCCCAACATGCTAATTGCAACTGACACAAGATGTCCTGCCAACAGCTGACACAAGATGTCTTACTGAACCTAAGTGGTCTGATACTGACTGAGACTGGTGAGGTCTTGACAACCGACTCTGCCATTGACCTTGTATGGTACCGATTTCAACTTACTAATAGTCAGTTGGAGTATGAAAGGTATATTTCATCTCCTCAGGGCATAAGTGTGACTGTAATATTAATCATCTGTGTAGTGTGATTGCTTAAGGATCACATACGGAAAAACATTTGTTGATGTACACTCCTTTTATACATCTTAGTTGAATAGATGTTATTCGTATTTTCTTCATATTCCCTTGATTAGTGAATAGATGATTTATTGCTCTACCATAAATAGATGCATTATTTTGAGAAGAATGACTACTCTATTCTACTTATAACAATGATTAACCCTACTTATTGATATAAAAGAACCTCTGTTCAGTTTTTATATTGCTTAATCTTGATAATAATATAGTAGACAGAGAGTTATATTTCTCGCAGGGACAATTGTCTCACCCCATGGGATCCACCATTTTTAGGTGGACATGTACAAGGAGGTAGATACCTTTCTGTAGAAGGAGAACAACAACCAGGATAGAGGGATAGCTCAGGTTGATGTACTTTCTGTCATGTCTTATAGATAAAAGTCCTATGTGTCATCTCTATACTCTTAGGTCCTTGGGAGATAGTTTTTAGTGATTTTTACGAATGACTTGAGATTTTGGTTATTTACCTTGAGATTTTGACGTTGCTATTGTGCATGTTAAAGTAAAGCAACTGGCACTTATTGTCCTTGAGATGAGACAGTACAATGTATGTATGATATGAACCACATGTATATACAATTTTGGTTCTTTTTGTAAGAATTTCCTAAAACAGGATCTATGTGCAAAATGGTTTTAATTCTTAGTGATTTTTTTAATTTTGCTAATAATGGTTATTCCGCGATTATTACTGGTGATGTCTTGCTTTGTAATTGGGTCGTCATAGTTTGGACAGACCATGCTGTCATTAAATACTTGTTACAAAAGATTGACACCAAACCCAGATTGATTAGGTGGATTCTTTTACTTTAAGAATTTGACATTGAGATTAGAGACAAGGTAGGGGTTGAGAATGTTGTAGCCGATCATTTTTCTAGGTTGGAAAGGACATATGAAAAAGATATAGCCATCCCCATTATTAAGGAATTCCCAAATGAGAAATTGTTTGCAATTAAAATTGAAGATCCTTGGTTTGCAGATATTGTTAATTACCTAGATTGTAAGGAATTGCCTGCAGATTGGGGGTATCAAGAGAAAAAAATGATTTTTTAACTCATTGAAGTTTTATATTTGGGATGACCCAATTCTTCTTAAGAAATATAGAGATGGTGTGTTAAGAAGATGTGTACCCGAATGTGAGGTAGAGAGCATCTGGTCACACTATCAGTCTCTACCCATGGGTGGACACCATGCTAGCTCTAAGACTTCGACTACAGTCTTAGAGTGTGTTTTATTCACCTACCTTGTTAAGGATGCTCACAACTTTGTTTGTCGTTGTGACGCATGTCAACATGCAGGTAATATGACTAAGAGACATGATATGCCCTTGAATGTGTTTAAGGAAGTTGAAGTTTTTGATCTATGGGGTATAGATTTCATGGGCCCATTTGTGTCGTCTAATTCTAATCTTTATATATTACTTGTAGTTAATTATGTGTCTAAGTGGATGGAAGCGATTCCAACCCACACCAATGATGCACAGGTAGTGTGTAGGTTTGTGAAGGAATACAACTTCTACAGGTTTGGTGTCCCCCACCTAATTATTAGTGATGGTGGTTCCCATTTCACTAATAGGCAGTTTGGGGCTTTACTGAGAAAATATGGGGTGAAGCACCGAGTGGGAACTCCTTATCACCCACAGACTCAAGGACAGGTTGAGGTGTCAAATAGAGAGGCGAAGAAGGTCTTGGAAAGGGCAGTCTCAACCAATAGGATGAACTGGAGTTATGTGCTAGGTGATGCTCGTTGGGCTTATAGAACATCCTTCAAAACCCCAATAGGAATGACACCTTTTAGGCTGGTCTATGGACATGTATGCCATCTACCCGTAGAGTTTGAGAATAAGGCTAAATGGGCTATGAAGAAGCTAAATTTCAACATAGATGAAGCAGGTAGAAAGCCACTTTCAGAGTTTAATGAATTAGATAAGCTTAGAATGGATGCTTATTAAAGCTCAAGGATACATAAGGAAAGGACTAAGAAAATTCATGATGGACACATTCTAAATAGGGTGTTTCTCCCATGTTAGAAAGCCCTCCTTTTCAAGTCTAGGCTTAGGCTAATTCTGAGTAAGTTAAGGTCTAAGTGGAGTGGACTGTTTGTGAATGAAAAAGTCTTTCCCCATGGTGCTGTGAACATTGTAGACAGGAACTTGTTTTTCCTTGTAAACGATCAAAGATTAATGCACTACTTTGGAGGTGAGGTAGAGCCCCAGATAGAGGAGGTGAAAATTTGCACCATTCCATAGATTCTTTCTCTATAGACCGTCTAGTCTAGGATGTTAAACAATGACGCTTGTTGGGAGACAACCCAATCTTTATTTTCCTTGTTTTTATGTTCAATTTGCATTTTTAGTTGTCACTTTAATTCAATTTATGTAAAAATGGTAACTTGACTCGTTTTTGGAGTGTGCATGGTTTTAAAGTCGGTACCACTGAGTTTTGCAGCCGGTGGCACCAAAATGAGGTCAGCATTTTGTCTACAACAACAACACAAACTCGGTACCACTGACTCTAATGGTTAGTACCACTAAGTCTCTCAAGATCTTTCGAGGGCTCACTGATAAGGACTCGGTACTATCGACTTTTTTAGTCGGTACTACTGACTTTTTGATGTACCCAAGTTTGGTATACTAAGTCCACATATTTGAAAGCACTGAAAAATTCCACAAATTGGTACTACTGACATGCCTCATCAGCAATTCATGTGTTCATGATCCAACAGCCATGACACATTTCATCGAGCGGTCATTGGTACCGATCTGCGACATAAGTTAGTACCCCCGACGTGTCATCAGTACCACTGACTCAGGGTGATCCTCGCCATCTAAATCAGTCAATCGTAAGTCGTTGATGCAACCAACCACAGATTGTGCTAGCCAACTCGGTAGTACCGACTCTATCATGTTCAGCTATATAAGGAGGGGTGGTGGAGCCATTTTCTTCACACCCTCAGCATCCCCTTCTCCTACATTCCAGATCAAGGATACACTAGGCACTGAGAGTCTTCCTCGAGCTTCCATTCTCTTAACCTCCTTCTTGCATAAACAACATGGCTCCTAGGCGAGGAGTTGTTCCCCCACAGGGTGAGTTGGTCCCCCTGCCAACCCACATTCAACACCCATCCTCATAGATAAGGAATCTCTATGAGGAGTTGCAAAAAAGGCAAATCATCCCAATGTGATATGGTTATCACACATTTATCGAGAGGGCGGGCTTTACTGACAACATGCACTAGGTATGTCAAAAGCAAGAAATGGAGGGAGATAATCCTTTCTTCAGTGACTGGCATACCTACTTGAATCTTGTGTAGGAGTTCTTGATGTTGATGGATTTTATTGTCACCCCAAGCAGAAGATAGGAGGAAAATGGTGGGAAGGCAAGGTCAACTTCTGCCTCTTCAACAACAACTACTCTCTCACACTGAGGGCCTTCAATCATATCTTCAACTGGGCTCATGTCCCAGAATGCTTGGCTCCATCTGACTTGAACTATGACTTGGCCTGGGAGCAGTTGATTGAGGTGCCGATAGGATTCTGTGTAAACTGGCACATCAGTTTTGTTACTGATATTGAGCATCCTTTTTCTCGTATGCTTCACTGTCTCTATGTCAATACTATTTTTGCTCGATTTGGTCAAGCTAGAAGGGAAGGTCCAGAAGACAGACCTCTACTTTCTCTACTGGCTACTGGAGGGAGAGACAGTCAATTTTAGAGCTTTCCTACTGCTCCATATGATCTATGTGAGGCACAATGTGACATGGAAGGTGCCGATTTTATTTGGGGGTCTCATCACCCATATTTCTCTCCATTTGTGCCATTTTTTATCCACCCTTGAGCCAATGGAGGATACATCAAAGCTGGACCTTCTTCACTTCCTCCAGGCACATCTTCTCCAATACCACCACAATGTGCTCTATGAGCATTGCACCCGCCAAGGCATATTTCAGGAGAGGAACCTTCCCGACCCTATCTTAAACCTACACGGAGTGAATCATCTCAGGTGGGTATTAAATGAGGGGGAAGCCGAAGATCCACCCAGGGAAGTAGCCCAAGGTGACGATGAGGAGCACGATGGTGACATCAACGACAAAGTTGAGGAGGTGGAGCCCACCATCCCCATGACTAGGAGAGAAGTCCGACACAAACGGGCCCGCACATACACTGCCTTGACTTCCTCGGCCCCACCACCTCCCCAGGAGGAGCAAGACCCATACAACATGGTGGGCATGTATACCATGATGCAGGAGATCCAAACAGGATAGCAGCAACATCATGCGACACTGGTCGACATGCATGATATTCAAGGAAGGTTGTACCAGAACCAGCAGGTGATTTACGAAAATAAACACCTTCTCTTGGCCAACCAAGACCATGTTCACATGTGCCTACAGTGGTTGGAGTAGTACTAATCGTCGTTCTTCGACAACTATTAGAACCATGGATACTTCGGGGAGTACCCACAACAGTCACCTATTCCACCTACAAACCTCTCATTCTAGGGGATGTTCCCTCCACACGACCCCAACATGCCACCTCCGCCATTCTGAGCCCTGATACCATTGTTCCACCTATTGGGTGCAAGTATTGACTATGAGGACATAGTCATATTCAAGCTTGGGGGGGTGCTGGAACAACATTCTATCTTTGTTTTTATTATTTTTATCTTTAGTTGTTTGTTTTATTTTTAGTTGTGCAAGTGTAGGATCCATGTGTATCTAGTGTAATTGTGGAGTAGTAAATGCATAATTTTATTTTCAAATAGATTGTACTCTCTGTTTTGTTGAATGAAAATGGTTATATCCTTAAAATCTTAAATTCCAAAATCTTTCCATAAAACCACTTGAGGAAGTGTTTGGGCTAGTCAACATTAGGACTTAGGACATACATGAAAGTGTGAATCAACTCGGGAATGTGGATGATGAAGATATTGAGCCTAAACTGACCAAACCATAACAAGATCTTAAATAAAAAAGAGAAGAAATAAACCTTTAGATCACCCTAAACACATGTCAATTAAGAGGGACACATCATAATATAATGAAATGCAATGTCTCTTAGTTGTGTGATTCCATTTCTTTTCCATTCATTTTTGACTCACCACCAAAAAACATATATTCATGAGTACTCCAAGCTATTTTCCTTTATTGCATTACATGGAACGATAGTAACATATTAGTTAGTTTTCTTGCATTTGAAAAAGAAAGAAATTAAACATTGCATTTGTATGCATCAACTTTAGTGCATACCAACTTAGCTTGCATAACACAGTTCATGTAGTTGCATACATTTCAACATCGCATGCATATTTTCCTGAACGTGTGGATTTTAATTTTGAGTTATGAAGCTAAAGTGTAGGGATATACCTCCAAGAATATAAGAAAAAAAAGAAAGAAAAGAAAGGAGAATTTTTTTTAGGCAAGATGCATAAATCTTAGCCTTTTTAAAAGAAAAGAGAAATTTTTTTTGTTCAAAAGAAATAAGGAGAAAGTATATCCTACATGTTTGTTTTGGTGATGATTTAATCCACATGTGCATTCTTCTGAGTTGTCAAAAAAGAATCTCAACTCGTTCATACATCCATCATTTTATATAAAAAGAATTTTTTTAGGCATTAGGATTCATTCATGGCATTGTTTTTATCCATCTAGGTCCATTATTCTCTATGCATAAATAGGTTGGATGTGCTTATGAGTTTTAATTTTCCACCCATCTTGAACCATTAATTTCTCTTATTGGTAGGCCACTCTAATGATTTATCTCGTCATTCACACTTATACGAAGATCTGCTTCAAAATAGTTGGTAGTTAGGAAAGTGCAATTTAGTGTAGGTAATCACACAATGCACCAAGAGAATGCCTGAGTAATTATGATGTTAAATACTTTCTTGATAGTGTCATTGACTAAAGGAGGACATATTTTATGGAATTTTTTGGTCACCTTAGAGAAGTTATCAGTTCAGTGATCAGTGTAGGCCAGTTTTGGGCTGGATAGGTGGATTTGATTAAGAAAGGAATGTATGTGTTATGTCCCTCTACTGACTCTTGTCAAATAGATCTGAGAGAGTGTTACTCGAGGATGAGCAACATTTAAGCTTAGGAGAGTTTGATGCATGTGTTTTTAGTCATTATTTCAGGCACATTTTTCCTTAATTTCATGTGTAGATTAGTCATTTATTTGATTTATTATGCATGAAATGAAATAGACATCCTGTTTCTATTAAATGCATCAAATCATATGATTTTTACTGTCTTATGTAATATTTTACGCATCCCAAGTGTTTATGACATTTTATGTGTTTTCAAATACAAGGAAGAACCATAAAATCACTGCTATCGACCTAGAAACAGTCGCTGGTATCAACTTGACGTCAATGATGGACCAGGAAACTCACCCAGAGTTGGTGCTACCAATTCACCATCAGCAAGCCCCAGAATGAATTGAGAAAACTTGGTGCTACCGAGTTTCCAACTCAGTGCTACCGAGTTGACGTTAGAGAGGCAGCTCAAAAACCACAAAATTCTGTCCTATCGAGTCCAGTCTATAGTACCCAGAAGATCAGGATCGTGTGACCAAACCTAAGTGACTCGGTACTACCGATTCACCTAGTTGGTACTATCGAGTCTGCCCGATCACATTCTTGTTACTTTGAATTAATTTCTCAAGATTTGGTGACTTTCTTAATTGGTTAAATTCACACACTATGAATATTACTAAGTTACTTAATCTTGGTTACTTGTTTATTTTATAAGCACTGAGCTAGTAGTTCATCAACCTACTAAATGTTTTTTCCAAAAAAGGACTAGCTTCACTAGAACAGGTAGACGCTGGTTTTTATCAAGACTAGAGAACAAGTCTTATGAAGAAGTAGTGAGATTATCTAGTTGGTCTCTTATCCTTCCTCTAGGTCCTAGGATGAGGAGAGCGTGAGATGAGAGAAGTTTTTAATTAGTTGTACTTGATGTATATTAAATGTGAAACTCTTTCTTTATGTAAATGTTGAACTCCATCATATCCTTTGAGGTTGCATTTTGTCAAGATGTTTCTGTCTTGTTAATTATGTTACTATATATCTAAAAAAAGAAAAAGTTAAGGCTGATTTTTGATTAGAAATTTGAGAGTAAGTCATTAGTTCTAATCCTTGTTAGTGGGTTTGGGTTGCTTCAAATATTTGGTATCAGAGCAAAGGTAAAACCTAAATTGCATTTATGTTTGGGACATGGGCGATAAGAAACCAGTAGGATTAAGATGCTTTCCTCTTTGAGCTATAATTTTGTAACAAATGTATTCTACTATGGATATGTCGATGGAAGGAACAAGACATGGACATGGTGTAGAATAAGTTGAGAGCCATTATGGCCCTTGTTAGTTTAGTAGTACATATCTTGGCTACTTTATGTTTGATAAAATGACTAAGTCACAAGAGAGTCATGTGGTTTACTTGGTAACCAAGAAACGTGCCATGGCCCATGTACATAGAATAGTAGCGTCTATATAAATACTTGAGTCACATTTGTAAATTGAGCGAGCACTGAGATTTAGGTCAACACCTGTACAATTTTCAAATTCAAGAGTTCTCCTCTGTTCCTTTCTTACGTATCTTTTGCCCTTCTCAATCCTTCTTTCTTAAACCCTAACCTAGGGTTAAGTTTCTAATTTGGTATTAGAGCATCCTTCCGCCTCCGTATCATCTTTCATGGATTCCTCCTCGATCATTGGATCACCAACAACCTCTGGAGCATCGAAGTATCCCTACCCTATCGAAATCAACGTGTCAAACTTCATGTTGCTAAAGCTAACCAACTCCAATTACCTATACAGGGAGGTACAAGAAAGAGCACTGATCGAGAGAAACTCTCTAGAATCCTTTATCGATAGGACAGAAAAGCCACCAAAGAAGATCATAGTAGATGAAGAAGGCACAATCATGCCCAATCTTGCTTACTCCCTATGGATGCACACAAATAGACTCATAAAGGGATGGATCATGGGGAATATAACCGAGTAAGTACTCAGAGTAGTAGTAGGCCTGACAACCTCCTCTCGAATCTGGAATGCTCTTGAAAAAACTTCTACAAATCCATTCAGTCTAGGAACTTTGAGTTGACTACAAAACTGTGAAGAAATCAGAAGGGGAATAAAAGTGTTGTCGAGTATCTTCACGATTTCAAGCTCATCTAGGATCAACTTCACACTATCGGTAAGACTCTATCAGATGATGACAAAGTCTACTTCCTTCTCAACAAACTAGGAGTAGATTTTGAAACATTCATAGTTTCCATGATGAGGCCACCTCTCCCTCTTATTATGAGTAGTATTTCTTCTCAAAGATCATGATATGCGTAGATCTTTTTTGAAATCTTCTCTAGCCCTAATTTGGCTTTTATAGGATGATGAACAAACTTTGGGTATAGAAATCTTGGAGGAGGCAATTACCATATGAGTAATCCTTAATCATAGAACTATAACTCTGGACCTGGTCTTCTAGGTGTCATACCTCCCAATCAATTTACTTCTTAAGGATGAAGATTCAACCAGAGTATCAGGCCGTTAACTAGACACTTTGATCCTAATCATCCTCTGATCTTCTACCAAATATGCGGTAAGCATGGTCATGAAGCATATTGATGTTGACATCCATTTGACAACAGTTGCCATAGTCTTGAGATTCCAAGAACTCTTATTGAATACATAGTCACTGATCAAGCCAAATCCATGGTAGCTATGCATATCTCTAAGACGAACAACTTCAATTTAATAGAATAGCAAGTTGATTCGAGAGCCACTAATCACATTGCTCAGAATGCAAGTATTCTAAACAACATTATATCTTATAAGGGCTATGATTTTATAATTGATTGGTAATGGCACATGTCTACATATTACCTATACTGGAAGATCTCACATTATTCAGAATCATACTATTCATCATGAAAAAGTTCTTGTTGTTCCTGCAATGAAGACAAAGTTGTTATCTATTGCACAACTGACTCGTGACTTTCCTTGTTACTTCATGTTCTTTCGAGATTTGTTTCTAATAAGGCATTTGCAGACAAACTCAACTCTGGCCCACGAGGTGCTTAAAGATGGAATGTACTCCATTCAGTCAGCTACTCGCAAAGTTTTTATGACAATAAAAGGATCCATTGTCACTGCAACCATATTTCTTAAAAGGAGGGGATATACTCATAAAGAAGTAAAAAAGTATCTAGAATATAGTTAGTTAATTGGTACATCTAATAAGCAACTTGAGTTCTGCAATAGTTGCCAAATTGGCAAGAGTCATAGGTTGTTGTTTTCTAATAAGCATGTTAAGTGTATTGTCCCATTTGGACAGGTTTACTGTGATTTGTGGGGCAAGTCACCTGTAATGTCTAAACAAGGATTTCACTTTTATGCTTTACTTGTTGATGAATGTACTTGATACTTTTGGTTTTATCCTATGAAATCGAAATCTGACTTCTACAATCATTTTGTTTTCTTCTTTAAAATGGTTGAAAATCAATTACATACAAAAATTCAAGTTCTCACGACTGATGGTGGAGGTGAATTTGTTAACAACAAGTTACACCAATTTATGTCTGACAATGGTATTTTTCATCAATTATCTTGCCCACATACACATGAACAAGTTGGCCTAGTTGAAAGAAACCACATGCATGTGGTGGAGCTAGGACTAACTATGCTCTTTGATGCTAAAGTTCCACTATCTTATTGGCCTGAAGCCTTTTCTTTAGCAGTCTATATTGTCAATAGATTACCTTCAAAGACTTATGATAAGGTGTCTCCCTTATCTAAGCTTCACAACAAGTTACCTGACTGTAACATGCTACAAGTATTTGGATGCTTATGCTTTCATTTTCCCAGAGATCTTAATTAACACATAATGCTGCCACATTCCTTACCATGTGTCTTTCTGGGGTACAGTGAGTTATATAAATGATATCATTGCCTACACATTTAACCAAACAAAATCTATTTTTATAGGCATGTTGTTTTTAATGAGATTGTGTTCCCTTTTAAAGAGCATATTCCTCAGAATGTTTCTATGGGTGAACTTACAATATTCTCTGATTTCCTAAATGTTGTGGACACATCTTCAAAATCTCATAGCCAACCTTGTCCTCATCAGTCAAGCTCAAACTGATATGTTGCATATGTCAATAAGCTTCTTGATGAAATTAATAATGTTCTCATTCATATTGACGGGTCTCATTTGCCTTCTCAGTTTGATATAACTAGGCAACACATTGTGTCTAGTACCGCCCCATGTAGTAATGAAACATATCTAATCATTGATTCTCTATTTCAATAAGAATGACGCCCTACTATTGAAGCTGCTATTTCTGTACCTACCCCCAATAACGATAATCCCATTGATTCTCTAAATTCAATCTCATACTTAAATAATGTCTTAAGTACAATATCTACTTATTACCAAGACTCTATTTTAAAACATTCTAGTCACAATATACATCCCATGATCACTATATCCAAAGTGCAATCTTTAAATTAAACTTCTCACTATGCTATGACTACTCAAGCCATACCTGAATTACCTAGGTCTATCATAGGTAACCTTCAATGCCCCAGGTGGGTACAAGCAATGGAAATTGAGTTGGAAGCTTTAACCAAAAATAACACATGGAACCTAGTTCCTCAACCATCTCATGGTTATTTCATTGGTTCCAAATGGATATTTAAAACTAAACTTAATGCAGATGGGTCTCTGGAAAGGCTCAAAGTCCGTATGGTAGCTAAGGGTTACAACTAGGAAGAGGGACTTGACTACGTCGAGACTTACAGTCCTATAGTTAAAGTTATTACCATTCAAGTAATTCTCACATCGGCTGTCACTTTCAAATGGAAACTTATGCAGGTTGACATCTGCAATGCCTTTCTTAATGGTGATTTTTTGGAACCTGTTTATCTTGAACAACCTCTAGGTTTTCAGAGCACCAAATATCGCAATCATGTATGTCGGTGCAACAAAGCCCTGTACGATCTCAAACAAGCTCTAAGGGCATGGTTTAATAAACTCAGTGATTTCCTTATCAAGTTTGGTTTTCTATAAAACAATGCCGATCCTTCATTATTCATGTAATATAAAAAATAGAACATTATATATTTGATCTTGTATGTTGATGATATTATTCTTACTAGCAATAATACATCTTTTTTTGTCACATTTCAAACTACACTAAATAATACCTTCAATCTTAGATATCTTGGGGATCTCTCCTACTTTCTCGATATTCAAGTATCTTATTCTAGATTTGGTCTTCATCTTGCTTAGGAGAAATACATCATTGATGTTCTATGCCAAGGAAATATGTGTGACTATAATCCTACATTTTCCTTGAACTTCAAAAAAACTGCCAACTCATCTCTCTTTTCAGATGTAATTTGTATAGACGTCTTATAGGATGTCTGCAATACATTACCATCACTAGCACAAATATAGCTTATATAGTCAATATTGCATGTCAATTTCTAGCGGCTCCCGCTGATCTTCACTTCCTTCTTGTCAAATAAATCATGCGGTACCTAAAGGGTTCTTTATCCATGGGATTGTACATTCAATCTACACAATCCTTATTTCTCACCACTTACAATGACTCTGAATGGGCAGTCTGTCCCTCTACTCAGAGATCAACCACTAAGTTCTACATCTTCCTAGAAAATTCATGTGTCTCCTGGAGTGCCAAGAAACAGACCAAAGTTTCCTGCTCTAGTTGTGAAGCAGAATACAGAGCACTGACATCTATAGTTGTAGAGCTCACATGGTTATCATTTCTTCTTCGTGATCTTCATATGCCTTTGCCTCAACATGATAGGCTATTATGTGATAATCTTGGAGCTCAACAACTCTCTGTCAATCCGATCTTTCACATGAGGACAAAGCACATGGAGATAGATTACCATTTCATTCATGAAAAAGTTGCATATGGACATATTATCACTGCTCACATTCCTTCCTCACAACAACTGATGGATGTGTTTATATAACCTCTAACCAAATATGTGTTCAAAGACCTACACAACAATCTGGGACTTCAGATACCCTCATCCAGTTTGCGGGGGGGGGGGGGGGGGGGGGTTGGTTGAGTAGTACATATGTTACTTTGTGTTTGATAAAATGACTGTGTCACAAGTGAGTCATGTGGTTTACCGGGTAACCAAAAAATAGGCCGTAGCCCATGTACACAAAATAGTAACATCTATGTAAATACTTGAGTCACATTTGTAAATAGAGAGAGCATTGAGATTTAGGTCAACAACTGTACAATATTCAAATTCAAGAGTTCTCCTCCATTCCTTTCTCACACATCTTTTTCCCTTCTCAATCCTTCTCTCTCAAACCCTAACCTAGGGTTAAGTTTCTAATTTCCCTAACCCTCGAGGAATGGATCAAGGTGGAGAAGATAGGGATGAGGAAACAAGGATGTACCATATCTTTCTAGAGACAAAAGAAATATATAAGATGGACAAAAGGTCTTTATCTTCCAGTAAGGACCTGATGAGATCCTATGAGTTGGTAAAGAAGCATGGTGGGAGTGAATTTTCTAGAACAATAGATCCAACGATTGTAGATGTGTGGCTTCGACAACTAGAAGAGGTTTTTTTCCTAATTGTATCATAGAAATAATGACTCTTAGTTCGGAACCCTTCCAACTAACAACATTTATCCTTTTAAATCAAATTTTGAGTTGTGATCATTTTTATCATTATGGAAGCTTGCATCAATGTAACTCTTTATATCCAACTCTTCCTTTATCTATATCTTTAATGACTCTCCAATAACCCTTATTGTAACTTAATATCATCTTGTCATGTCCAATACATACAAGATTATGTGGGATAAATACATTTATAGCATTCATGATATATCCAATGCTAGATACTATAACATCTTAATCATTTTATTTCCATTCTTCACAAGAATTGGAACAAATGGTTCATGAGAGACTAATATGGATTCTCTCTCATTGAATCCATCTGTGTTGAACTCCTACAATAGTTTTCTATTGTATGTGCTCAAACTTATATTGTGAAACCTTTCCAGAACTATCTCAGTAGTTCTTGATTCTTATATTATAAGATGTTTCACCTTATGCTTCAATACCGAGGGTGTTTTTCCATGCCAATTCTCAATATTTACAATATTAAGATGTGATTCATCATAATATGTGGAATGTTCAAATATGCTCCCACTAAATCTTTTGTAATCACAGATTTCATCTTGATTCAAGTCAAACTCTTTGACTATCTTGTGAAGTCAAAACATCCCTCCTTTGAGAATCTTGTTTCAATCCTAGATTGAAATTTGTAGTTTATAGACTTTTATGTGCATTCTTGAAGTTATGAAACATGTTAGGTTGTGTCACGTACACATCCTCTAGTGTATTCATTTTAAGAAATCTGGTTTCTATCTTCATATGCTAAATCTCTTAGTCTATTTCAACTACAACAACAAGCATGACAATTAGTAAAGAAATTTCTATCATGTTAAAAAATTTGAACTGGTTTGAAAAAACCTTAACCAATTTGTCCATTTTATGCTATCCATGTAGGTCGTTTCCACAAAACCATATTGTACCCTTTAAGTATTACCCCTTTAGGTGGTTCTATGAAAGTCCTACCTTGTTAGCTTACATGGAACCCATAGTGGCCTTTATCCAATACTCAGATTATGCTCTTTAATAGCTTCTAGTTGACTAGTTGTCTCAACTTGTCGTGACCAACATTTCTGAATTGTTGGATTCACAATCCTTAAATGTTAGGTGTGTTATACTAGAACTATTTTGTTCTATGTTATATGATGAACATGAGATTCCATAATTACTTGTGATTCTCTTGGTTCTCATTTTACCCTTTTGTTGACCTCGACCATTTTGAGTTCTAATTTTACTCCCACTGATTCTTTAGGAACTCAGTTATCCTATCAACCAAACAATTTTGTCATTGGAGTGGGATTAATAGTAATATTCAACAATCATGGTTTTGTGGATTAACCCTTTCAAGAAACTATTTTCTCAATGTAGGTTTCAATCTCTTAGACATATTGGTACATTCCAATATCATATCATATATGATGTCTTATAAACCATACATGTGGTACATGATTTAGTGATAGGTATATATTTATGAGGATATAAGAAGATTAGATTAACTGATAATTGATATCATGACTCATCATGGTATAATTCCTTCATTCTAACACATCATTAGGTTAGATGGATTTGACTTATGCTACATTATCATTGTTCTTTTCTGAAGGTTCTCAAGGTATTGATGCAAAGTATTTCAACATTTGATTTCATCAATGTTTCTTAATACTTTCATAAAAGTCATAATTCATTTATAATCTCCTTGAACACTTCAAGAGATTTATGTTTCTATTTTATTGAGTACATATCATCATATTAATAGTAAATGAAAGGAAGTATAAGTAATTATCTATGGCATTCTATCCATAAGATCTTCATGCATCATATGTATGAGGTCTGGTAGAAGATTTATCCTCCCACTACACCTAGTGAAGGATGTCATGTCACATTGTGCGTAAACAAGCCTTTTCATGTTTTCTTAGGTTCGACAACTAAGGGAATCTAGATTAACATCAATATGTATCCTAGACATGTATTGTTTATATGTATGTCAAAGATGATTATTGCTAATGATAGTCTTGAGTTATCAATTACAATCCTTTGGTATTAACATTGAAAATTTATCCAAGTTTATTTCAAAGAATAGATCATTAGATATTTGGGCATTTCCACACAACATCATATCTTTTTAAATTGAAACATTAATATCTCACTTTTTTGATTTGTCATCCTTGTCATACAAGATGCTTTAAAGTAAATGTTTCTATTTGTTGGCATAATGAAATGGCAATTCTATTAACTTTATTACATGCCGATTGGGTTAAGATAAATTTAAATTTTGACTATGGCTTCTACAACTCTTACTCCACCTTGTCCATCTTTGTCCTCCCATGAGGGATTTTACTTCTGCTTAGATCATGCACATCAAGTATGTTAGATCTCTATTTGGTATCATATACCAAATGAAGAAGTAATCAAATTTATCTTATAACATTTATACCTAAAGTGAAGGCCTCAATACCTTCCTTCTTCTTCTTTAGTTCCTCTATCTGGAGTGGGAATTTGTTTTTCCAATGTGTAAATTGTTGACAATGGTGACAATTGCCTCTTTTCTTTATTCCTCCCTTTAGTTTGAGATAGGAAGGCTTGGGCTTCTAGCCAGCTTTAGAACTCTTCGTAGCTGTGCCTTTGCCTTTAAAATTCCCCTTTATCTTGCTGATCACCATCACAGACTTGGGCTTGTCTTTCTTCATTTGTCCCTCAACTGTTCTCAACATGCCTAACAACTCTGTCCATGATTTGTCAAAATCATTCATGTTGTAGTTCATGGCAAACTGACTGTAGGATTCTGGAAGATATTGTAGAATCATATCAGTGGCCAACTCTTGACCCAAGGTAATCCCAGTCCAGCTAGGTTCTCCACATACCCAATAAGCTTAAGCGCATGAGGACCTACCGGATCTCCTTTTGCCATGTTACATTTGAACAATGCCTTGGAGACATCATATCTCTCTTGTCTTGACTAATATTGATACATGTTCTTGAGATGTGTGACCATCTAAATCACATCCATGTTCTCATGTTGCCTCTGCAACTCATAGTTCATGGAGCATAGAATCAAATACTTGACATCCATGCATCTTCAGTATGCTTCTTGTAAGATTCCCTATCATCCCTCAGTGCACTTTGACATGGCTCTTCTGGTTCTGGCATCTCCTAGACATATAGCTTGTACTCCTATATGAGAATGATTTTCAACTTCCTAAACCAATCATGGAAGTTGTTCTCATAAAACAAGAAGTGATGGTTATGGCCATATCTACTATAATTCCTTCGAGCCACTAGGAATTACTACTACCTAGGTCAATCATCACATCACATGTATGAACCTGTTGTTGGTTTAGATTTGTGATTGCCAGTCTAAGTAATTCGGTTCAACCCTTGAATCGGTCGTATTGCCTCTTGGCCAGTCGGTTGGTCCTCAAGGATGGTTGTAACAAACCAAAAACATAGCCTCCTGACCATGATCTTATGCCTTGGAGGATAGAAATTTTAGTTCTTTGGACTTAGTCAAACAAATAACTCAGTGGGAGTTTATATAAGGATTTAAAATGAAACATCACCACTTAAGTGGGATAATAGTAACTAAATTCATACTAGAAGTTTCTATGGCCTTTTGGGATAAGAAAAAGAAAAGGAAAAACCTAAAACACTCAAAATGTGATATTAAATGAATTAATTGAAAAAATAGAGGAAATATGAGTAAATTGCCTAAAAATCATAAAAGGGAAACTCAAAAGATAATTTCAAGCACAAATGTTTTTCTTAGAGTCAAAGTTTACATAAGAGACACGTTTCACAACTTTGGGAAATTAGTAATATTAATTACATTAATTGAATTGGAAAATAGGAGATATCTCAAAAGTATAAAATAAATTATTTAATAACTCTAAAAGAAGAAACTAATGCTAAATTTATAATCTACACATTAAAATAGACCTTTGGGTGAAATTTCATCCAATTTGGAAAATATTTGATGAAAAGGTAAAGTTAGGAGAGAGAGCGTGTAGAACATTCAAAAATATAAAATAATATACAAACAACTTTAACGTGTGAAATTAGTATCTGTTGGATAAATTGGACATTATAATAAATCCCTTTGTTTCGATGATGACAAACATTTCATTCTTGTTGATCTAACGTGCTACTTGAGTGTTGCAGGAATAAAGTGGATGACAAAGCTCTAAGGAAACTATACGCTTGAATGATTGTAAAAGTCATACAATGTAATCAATTGTAAACTTGTACAAATATATAATGTACAAGTACTTAGATCTCATGTAAATCAAGCGTTAGATCTTCCCTATCCAATCACCACACTTAAATAGATCATCCCTTTCAAATAGGATCACATATGCACACTCATACATTTACTTAGTGCCTAAATTGAAAGATTGAAACAGGGTCAATCTCGGTCGACCAAACTCCTCGACCGAGACACTCTCGATCGACAAACTTCTCGACCGAGAATGACCCAAGTAGCCGTTAGACACAACTGAGAAAGTAGTTGGCAGTTGGAGATGAACGTTGCTAACACTTGATCCAGAGAGCCTGTCGGTCGACAAAACTTCAACCGAGTAGGTGTTTCGGTCGACAATTCCTCGACCGAGATGGACTCTGACAGCAACTGCAGAATTAATTAACTAGCCGTTGCTAAAGCAACTAACTTGTACCTAACGGCTAGTTAAGCACTCAGAACCCCCTAGAAAGTGTCTAGAACGTCCTTAAGCACTTGTAGGTCATTCCTATAAATAGGACAAGCCATAGGACACTCAAACCTACTTGTTTACACTTGCTACACTTGAGAAATCCTTGAGCATACTTTGTGCAATCTGTTTGTAAGCAAATTGAGCTTTGTGAACATTGGCTACTTCCTTCTTTAGCTCATAATTCGTGTCCTATAGGCTAGTATCTCCTATCCACTGCAATCACAAGTCCACACACTTGGTTAGGAGATCTATACGCTTGATCTAGGCAAATCAAGCCTTGAGCTATAAAGGATAAGTTGTAATTTCCTTTTTCTTTCTTGTTCCCTATTATTGTTTGTACTCTCCTTGCTACTCCTAGGTTGGAGGCTACGGATTGGAGAGGGTGAAGATCTTCTTGGCGAAGAAGGAGACTTTGAGCTACTTCAGAAGGCTGGTGCAACGGGAGATTACTTCTAGAGAGGAAGGCTACTTCAAGGGGGAGCTTGGAGTTACTTCATAGAAGGCTATCTCAAAGTTGGTGCACCTACTTCAAGTGAAGGCTGTTCAAAGGGTGTAAAGGAAACTATTGTATTTTGTATAAATCCTCAAGAGGTAATAAAATAAATACTTTCAAATCCCGGTTGGGTAAGCAACCGGGTAATGGACTGACAACTATAGTATTTGCTATAGTTGGAACCACTCTAAACACCTGTCTCTTTCTTCCAATTTCAATTGTGGTTGTTTAAATTCAATAAATTGTTAAAATAATTCAAAAACTCTATTCACCCCCCCTCTAGTAGTTTTTCAATTGGTATCAGAGCAGGCTTCAAGGAACCCTAACAAAGTCTTGATGAATGGAGGGTAGTGGTGATTATAATCACAACAAAAGGTGTTGCTTGGAAAAAAGTACAACATGCTGCAATTGGTGCTTAGGTACAAGCCACCCAACAACTGGATGCCCATGGAGATCTAAGAAGGAAGATGAGAACAAAGATTGTCTCATTGCTACAACTAGCGAGGAAGAAGAAGAAGAGGTAAGTCTTTTTGATTTATCTAAAGAAGAACTAGTTGCTAGCCTTGAAGAAACACATATTAAAAATGTTGAATGCAAGAAGAAATTAAAGAAATCAAATAAAGCAAATGATGAATTACATGCAAAAATTCTTACTATTACATCCGAAAACGAAGATCTTAAAAAGATCATTGAAGATCATGATATTGAGATAAAATCTATAGAGGAAAATTGTAATCTACTTTCTTTAGAGAAGAATAATTTGCAAAGACAAGTGAATGATCTTCAAAAACAACCCATTTTATGCAATCATCTAGATTATGATTCTATTGTCAAAGAAAGAAATTCATTGTCATCTAATCTAGATCAAGCAAAACTAGATATCAAGAAGAGAATGGAAGAGATTGCCAAGTTACAACAAAAAGTTAGTAATTTAAATAATAATGGCATTCTTGATCAAATCTTAGATAATTCCTATCATCAAATTGGGAGAAGAGGACTAGGTTATAAGCCTAAAGAGAAGTCCTATCAACCTAGTTGGAGAAAGTCACAAACCCATCAATCTATATATGTACCTAAAGGAACAAATACATTTGTACCAAAGAACAACCTAGAACAAAACCATAGAAAAAGACTTGAGGTTGATTCTATATGTTGCCATTATTGCTTACGTCTTGGACATTACTCTTTTTCATGTCCTTATAAGAGAAAAGATATCGAGTTAGTTTGGGTTCCAAAACCTCCAAACTAAATGAACATAATCAAGTTGAGATATGACCAAGGACCTTAGTTGCATATTTTTACGTCTATCTCAACTAAATAGGATAACAAATAAATATTTAAATTGCATAGTTATGTTTTATTTGGAAGCAATTAACAGTTTCAGAAATATTGTCGGTCGAGAGAATGTCGATCGAGACACTGTCGGTCGAGAAATAGTCGACCGAGCATGTCACTGACTTCCAGTTTGTTGCAAAAATTGCTGAATTTCTTTGAAATTAATGAAATTGCTATCTATTCATGATTTATGATTGGATGTTTATTTTGGAAATCATCTCTACAAACCAAAAGTATGCTCAGTTTAATAAATTTTTTTATGATCATGTGATGAAATTATATGCTGTTATCATTACATCATGGATATACTTTCAATACTTTGTACGCATAGATAATGATAAATTGTATGCATGAATCCATGATAATATTCGGCAAAATGATTCATTGGTTATATACTATTGCTTGCAACACATAAGACAAATTAGTAGAATTGAGATATTAATTGAGCCTTCATTTAAGACTTATATCAAGTAGTATGCTTCAACTTGATACTCAATCAAATTGTATGCAGATATTATACTCGATATGTTCAATTTGAAAATCTGCAAACTTGCCTCTTGGTTAAAATAAAATTTGACCAAGGGGCGCTATGGTCGTAGTCAAGGGCGACCTAAAATAAGCTTTGACAAAATGCTTATTTGGACATCATTTTATTGTACTTAATCTTAGTATATTTTTGATAAAGGTCAAAATCAAAATTTAAAATCATTTATGACCTTAGAAGCCTTAAATTGCTTAAAATTGTAAGATTAAGGGGGAGCTCATAAAAACAAATTTGACTAAGAAGCTTACAAAAATACTGTAAACATCATTTGGAGCTTGTTACGACTTTAGTACTTTTTATGAAGAAATCTATGAAAATGATATATCTTGTACTTAAAGGAACTCTCTAAACAAATCAGGGATTAACATCCCTTGCATTTGGTTGGAGACATTTTTATGTACTCTAAGATTAAAGGAATCTCATTTAATTTAGGGCTTAATATCCCTTGATAGATGGGAAATCAATATACATTCATCATAAGCTTAAGGGAATCTCATATCATTTCAAGGCTTAACATCCTTTGCAAATGATTGAGAAACAAATTGTGGATAAATTAGACAAAAATGATATTAAATCCATGTTCCTAATAGGATATCTATTTAAGGGGGAGCATAATATAAAATTAAGGGGGAGAAGAAAAATAAAATATTCAAACTGGATATCTTTTTGAAATGACAAAGGGGGAGAAAGAATATAAAATCTAAAATATAAATGAGTTTCATCTTGATGGACAACACTCACTTGCAAAACTAGAATGGCTACAAAAGGTAATCTTCAGGTATGAAACTCACATGCTTTATATATCCTTATTTCATATTTAGGAAATGTTTGTCATCTTCAAAAAGGGGGAGATTGTTGGATAAATTGGACATTATAATAAATCCCTTTGTTTCGATGATGACAAACATTTCATTCTTGTTGATCTAACGTGCTACTTGAGTGTTGCAGGAATAAAGTGGATGACAAAGCTCTAAGGAAACTATACGCTTGAATGATTGTAAAAGTCATACAATGTAATCAATTGTAAACTTGTACAAATATATAATGTACAAGTACTTAGATCTCATGTAAATCAAGCGTTAGATCTTCCCTAGCCAATCACCACACTTAAATAGATCATCCCTTTCAAATAGGATCACATATGCACACTCATACATTTACTTAGTGCCTAAATTGAAAGATTGAAACAGGGTCAATCTCGGTCGACCAAACTCCTCGTCCGAGACACTCTCGGTCGACAAACTTCTCGACCGAGAATGACCCAAGTAGCCGTTAGACACAACTGAGAAAGTAGTTGGCAGTTGGAGATGAACGTTGCTAACACTTGATCCAGAGAGCCTGTCGGTCGACAAAACTTCGACCGAGTAGGTGTCTCGGTCGACAATTCCTCGACCGAGATGGACTCTGACAGCAACTGCAGAATTAATTAACTAGTCGTTGCTAAAGCAACTAACTTGTACCTAACGGCTAGTTAAGCACTCAGAACCCCCTACAAAGTGTCTAGAACGTCCTTAAGCACTTGTAGGTCATTCCTATAAATAGGACAAGCCATAGGACACTCAAACCTACTTGTTTACACTTGCTACACTTGAGAAATCCTTGAGCATACTTTGTGCAATCTGTTTGTAAGCCAATTGAGCTTTGTGAACATTGGCTACTCCCTTCTTTAGCTCATAATTCATGTCCTATAGGCTAGTATCTCCTATCCACTGCAATCACAAGTCCACACACTTGGTTAGGATATCTATACGCTTGATCTAGGCAAATCAAGCCTTGAGCTATAAAGGATAAGTTGTAATTTCCTTTTTCTTTCTTGTTCCCTATTATTGTTTGTACTCTCCTTGCTACTCCTAGGTTGGAGGCTGCGGATTGGAGAGGGTGAAGATCTTCTTGGCGAAGAAGGAGACTTTGAGCTACTTCAGAAGGCTGGTGCAACGGGAGATTACTTCTAGAGAGGAAGGCTACTTCAAGGGGGAGCTTGGAGTTACTTCATAGAAGACTATCTCAAAGTTGGTGCACCTACTTCAAGTGAGGGCTGTTCAAAGGGTGTAAAGGAAAGTATTGTATTTTGTATAAATCCTCGAGAGGTAATAAAATAAATACTTTCAAATCCCGGTTGGGTAAGCAACCGGGTAGTGGACTGACAACTATAGTATTTTCTATAGTTGGAACCACTCTAAACACCTGTCTCTTTCTTCCAATTTCAATTGTGGTTGTTTAAATTCAATAAATTGTTAAAATAATTCAAAAACTCTATTCACCCCCCCTCTAGTAGTTTTTCAGTATCCAACATATTTAATTTGACTTTTGGGTGAAGTTTCATCAAATTTGGATAATCCTAGAGTCATTAATGCATCAAGAAAGAGAAAATAAGATTTGCTTAATTAATGAATCCATAGTCTTCAAAAGAAAAATCTAATTGCATATTTCGATTCTGCATACTCAAATTATCTAGGGTATGAAATTTAATTAATTTTGGGATTCATTTGCAACCTAACATGAGGAGAGAGAAAATGAGAATAATTTAATGTTTCACTTTACTTGATTCCAATTTGGATATAGTTTTTATTTAAATAGTTACCACGCGGGCCACCTTCCTAAAATTGTAGTTGTGTGTGATTGTGTAACATCCTCAATTTCATAACTAAAGTAAGCCTTTAATGTGGGGGTTTTTTAGTAAGTATATGCCAAGGGACCTAAGGAACCTAAAATGGCTAGGTATGTAATTAAGTCCACAAAATGTGTAATACAAGCCATCTAATCAACCAATACACACATAACGACTTAAATGTATATGATTGTAGTCAGGTGTAGATAAATATAAATGAATTATTCGTATGGACAATAATGTGACGAATATCTAATATTATGAGTCCAGTTCATGGCTTGAGCCTTAGACCTAGCTTAGGTCTTCATGTTATGTAACTAAAGAAATATTGATCACATATGTCATACATGAGCTCCAATTAAGAAATTATATTGATTGAAGACATATTTGAATGATTTGGAATACAATTAAGCTCATGGACCCTTTGAAATACTAAGGGATGGGTCATGTGCCCTAGAGCACAAATTCCATCCCTATTGGGCCAATTAAGTTTTACAAATACGTACTTGGAGTAAAAATTGAAAATTTAGTATTTCATTGTCATAATGAATGCTCAGAATATTTTTAAAAGAATAATAATTAGAATATAAGATAGTGGGAGAAATGTTAGATGATTTTGATGTATATAGTGGCCTAGGTAATTAAATTAGTAATTATAATGTTTTTATTTGAAGGACATGTTTGGAGTGTTTGTACAACTGGTTTTTACTTAAAATCTTACTGATGTGAAGTTGATGATAATATAATATTTACCCCAAAATTTGAAGTCAAACCTAGCTATAGGGTGGACTATATAAATATTTTTTTGATATGGACATTTATCAAAAAGAAAAAAAAGAAGAAAAGGGGGCCACTGAGTCTGCGTCGACTGGGAAAGCCACAACCCCTATTTAACAGGGTCTGAGCAGAGTTCGGAAGAAAAGGGATGCTTTCCCATGATTTAGAGGCTTAGAGTCTATAAAACCGCTCTATCTGTGACGGTTGGTGGCGGCCGAACCCTATGCTAGGGTTATTTTGTTCGGAACCAAGGGCAAGAGTAGGCCAAGGAAGAAGAAGCAAGAGGTGCTGTTGTTGGCAGCTATGAAGGTTTCTCATGGGCGATCCTTGATTTTGTGCACCCAAACCAAGGGGATAATGCCGCCCTTATGGTTCAAGCCAGGCCGGATATGGGGGCACTGCATCCCTCGTGATCATGTGGCTGCAGAGGCGAGATCAACCTCTGGAGGTGATGGACCAACAACACTCTATCTTCCTACTTATGCATGCGAGAGCACAATGGGAGGGGGAGGTAGGCGCCGGCCCTAAGACCTGAGGCACGCCCGAGATAGGGGCCGCTAGATCAAATCTTGACGGCCGAGATTGGCCAAGGTTAGGTAAGCTTTTAAAATTCATATCTTGAGATTGGGAAGTCAGATTTTATCAAACAAGATACCTGTAGAAAGCACATGATGAGTACTATCACATAGAAATACTTCCAGATTAGGACATTGATATATTTTATTTATTAAAAATAGTATATTCAAAACTATATGATTTTGATGTTTGGTCAATTAAAAATAGCAAACAAATTTAGAAATTCATGCAAAATTTACTGAATATGTATTATGATATTCTTAACATGATTTCGAAGCTTGGTTTCTATTATATAAAGTTTTATTGAGGTTTTTGATATAAACCCTAATAAGGGTATTTTGGGTATTTCACCCATGATATGATTTTTAAATGACCTAATATTTTAATACATGATCATAACTACATTATATGAATACTTTTCTAGAGATTTGATGAAGTTTCTTGTGCTATTATATTATTATTTAGTTTTAGACGAGTAGACATTATGAAAGAATAATAAATAATTATCCTGACACTATAAGTGATATATGTATGGCCAATCAGGCCTGATATTTGTAATGTGATGGTATTCTACTTTGATTTCCTAAATGAGTCAGTAAATTTAGAGTATGTGACTATGTTTGAGAATTATTCTCATTATATGAAGTATATGTTCATATTAGTGCATAAGACGATTTATGTCTTATTTGAGTATAAATATAATACTAATTATATAGTATGACTTTTATTTTATTTCAACGTTAAGATTTTATGGTAATTTTAGATTAAAGTTATCATTAGTTTAAATAAGAACCCTAAGTTGGTATATGTTGTTAGGAATATGGGGTTTTGAGATTTAGAAATAGAAAGAGAGAATATAGGCTTGGACTGATAAAACTATGATGATATCCATGTTATTAAAGTTATGGAACTTAGAATGGAGACTTCCTTATCAATGCCATCTGTATAAGAGGTAAGTGGTCCATGCTCATGAGTACTCATGTTTTGAGTTCAGTATGTTTGCATGTCTCCTGATAAGACTTTTATAATTGATATGGTTTAATGATCCAAGATTTTGATGCAAAGAAGAATACTATCATATCTCTATCATTATGTAAGTTCAGATATCCAAAATCTCAAATAGAAACATGTTGCTCAAAATAGTTGTGACCCATGGACCAAGTCCATGAGAAAGTTAAAGAAAGATGTTCCTACAAGATTTCTTAGAAATGTTCAAAATTAATGAATAAGATTGTAAGATAGGATATGCAAGTAATGTATCCATACTTAGTTGGTGATTGGGATAGTTTTGTATTGAGCATTGAAGTACACATATGTTGTCAGGATTTCTCATATTTATAGGCACAACTATGTATTACAATTTAAAGTAGAAACATGCCATTAAGATTTCATACATATGTATAGATATAACAACTAGATTCCTTAGAATGAATAATATCTATAATTTAATTACAATATAAGAATATGAATTTCAAAATGTTAAGTCATGGTCTACTTTTAGAAATAAAGGTATTTTTTGGACCACAATGTATTGTAAAAATGAGTTCATGATGGCATTATAAGATAATGACACATTAAGTTATGATTAGGTTGCAATACAATATTTTATAAGATTTCTATTTGTATTTTTAAGGTTTAATATGTAAGTTCATATGCAAAGTTTCAGGGTAACATCATATTTTATAAGAAGGATTGAACCATCTTATCAGAATTGATATTTTTAGATATGTTGTAGTTATGATACTTTCATAAGCTTGACTTAAGATACTTTGTATACTTAGTATTTCTATATTCATGTCAGATCCTTTCTCATAAGACATTAGACTCACTTATGATATAATTGGTATAATGAAGTAATCTTACCAAATAAGAGCTTTAAAATAAAGTTTACCCAAATAATGAGATACATGCTCAAATCCAATTATGAATTTAGTTTAGAACTTAAGAATAAGAGATTTAGATTCAGACTTAGACTACTCACTATGTGAGTAGCCAAATTTTGAATAAAGATACATGATATGGGTTATAAACCTAACCTCAATTATGTTGTAATGTGAAATACATATCCAATTCTATAATAGATTCAGTTCATATTTTAAAGAGAAGAGATTCAGATTCAAATTTCAGATTCAAAACTAAGTACGTGTTGAGTACTCAGTTTTAGATAAGTTCAGATTCAGAGTTTAGTTATACTAGACTTAAGATAATTAATTCAAAATCTTCACATAATACATTATATAATAAGTCCTCACCAGAGACTCCCGGGACGATTCAGAGGGCGCGTTGTGCTATATACTGCGGGTGTCACAAAGGGCATGATATGCCAAAAGAGGGTGCGTTCCACCATAGAGGACACTTCAGTGTCAACAGAGGGTGTGTTGCACCATAGAAGACACTTCAGTGTCAACAGAGGGCACACTGTGCCAACAGAGGGTGGGTTGCACCATAGAGGACACTTCAGTGTCAATAGAGGAGGACTTATTATATAATGGTGGCTACAAACAGATAAAAATCATAAGTAAAAGATACTTAATATTAGAGCATGTCTATAATCTCATCCACGAGTGTGATGAGAGGAATTCAGATAAGATATTTATGATCTTGAGACTTTAGTGTAGGCCATGAGACCTAGATTATAGGTCTCCAAAAAAGATAGAATAGAAAATAATAGTTTAAGAAATGAGAGATAATATGTTTCTGGATTTTAATCATAGTTAAATGTTCATTTCATATTTATGATGTTCAGGAATCTTTTGTAATATTTTAGTTCTATAGCAATGTATATTTTAGAATACTCATGCCACTTACTCTAACGACTGTTTTTCCCAATGCATGGTTGGGGACACGATGTCTGTAGGATTTGGAGCAGCTGTGGTTTGAATGAACAAGTAAAGGTCTAGGAGATTTTCAAGCTTTTCTAGTGGGGTGCCATCTACCTAGATGATCCTGAGTATGGACATCTTTTTATTATGAACTTATGCATAAACATAATGTAGTTTTATGTTGACAAAAAGCTATGTACGAATCAATTTTATAGTTTTGTAAAGTGTTTCATTTACTTTTATTGCAATGGTTATCATGTTTGTGACACTCCCAGAAAGAAAAAAAATTGCTTCCGCTCATGTGATGTAAAAATCTGGGTGTTACAATATGTTATCAGAGCAATTTGGTAAAGGGCCACTAGGCAGAATATGATTCTCATAGTCACCCTGGGATGAAAATAAGAGATTAGAGTTTAGGCATAGATTCCCATAGAAAGATACAATGACCTACATTAACCAATAGTTTTCACCTTAGAAGAAATAGAGATTTCTGAAAGAGATGGTTATATTCTAGGTCTCATGTTTCAACCTAACCCTAACTAATGATGTTGCTTCATCATTCTCAATGGTTATGGCCAGCCAATTGAGAACTAAAGAGGAATGTCATAAGCACTAGATTTTGATGCATCTCTCATTTCTTACTGGTCTGTGTGGTATGGGAAACATGTATTAGTAGGTTAATAAGAGATATCATGTCAGGATCCCACATCTCTGGGTATGTGCCTGATCACCACATATCTAGGAATGTTGGAGTTACCTGAAGAACCCAAGGTTAGATAGTCATGTGTAACTAATGTCTGAAATTCATGACAAGGTTGAGTCAGATGCCCTAAGTGTAGAGACGAGTTTAGCTTCATAGACCTTAAGTATGAGTTGAGTAGTAGACCAAGGTAACAAATAATGCTCAAATAATCATTTAGTGAAATAAATTACATATCTATTTTTATGCAAAAGTTTGAACATAAGTGTGCCTAACAATAAATGAAGAGGTTAGCAGAACCCTAAGGTGGGTAGTACCCTAGAGAAATTTTGAGGATGAAATTTGTTTCAAGGTGGGTAGAATTGTAACATCCTCAATTTCATAAATAATGTAATCCTTTAATGTGGAGTTTTCTAGTAAGTGTATGCCAAGGGACCTAAGGAACCTAACATGGCTAGGTATGCAATTAAGTCCACAAAATGTGTAATACAAGCCATCTGATCAACCAATACACACATAACGACTTAAATGTGTATGATTGTAGTCAGGTGTAGATAAATATAAATGAATTATTCCTATGGACAATAATGTGATGAATATCTAATATGATGAGTCCAGTTCATGGCTTGAGCCTTAGACCTAGCTTAGGTCTTCATGTTATGTAACTAAAGAAATATTGATCACATATGTCATACATGAGCTCCAATTGAGAAATTATATTGATTGAAGACATATTTGCATGATTTGGGATACAATAAAGCTCATGGATCCATTAAAATACTAAGGCATGGGTCATGTGCCCTAGAGCCCAAATTCCATCCCTATTGGGCCAATTAAGTTTTACAAATACGTCCTCGGAGTACAAATTGAAAATTTAGTATTTCATAGTCATAATAAATGCTCAGAAATTTTTTAATAGAATAATAATTAGAATATAAGATAGTGGGAGAAATTTTAGATGATTTTGATGTATATAGTGGCCTAGGTAATTAAATTAGTAATTATAATATTTTTATTTAAAGGACATGTTTGGAGTGTTTTTACAACTGGTTTTTACTTAAAATCTTGCTGATGTGAAGTTGATGATAATATAATATTTACCCTAAAATTTGAAGTCAAACCGAGCTATAGGGTGGACTATATAAATATTTTTTTGATATGGACTTTTATCAAAAAGAAAAAAATGAAGAAAAGGGGGTGACTCAGTCTGCGTCGACTGGGAATGCCACAACCCCTATTTAACAGGGTCCAAGCAGAGTCCGAAAGAAAGGGGATGCTTTCCCGTGATTCAGAGGCTTAGAGTCTATAAAACCTCTCGATCTGTGACGCTTGGTGGCGGTCGAACTCTATGCTAGGGTTATTTTGTTCGGAACCGAGGGCAAGAGTAGGCCAAGGAAGAAGAAGCAAGAGGTTCCATTATTGGCAGCTATGAAGGTTTATCATGGGCAATCCTTGATTTCATCAACCCAAACCAAGGGGATAGTGCCGCCCTTATGGTTCAGGCCAGGTCGGAGATGGGGGCACTGCATCCTTCGTGATCATGTGGCCGCAGAAGCGGGATCGATCTCCAAAGGTGATGGACCAGCAACACTCTGTTTTCCTACTTTTGCATGCGAGAGCACAATGGGAGGGGGAGGTAGGCACCGACCCTAAGGCCTGAGACGCGCTTGAGATGGGGGCCGCTAGATGAAATCTTGACGGCCAAGATTGGCCAAGGTTAGGTAAGCTTTTAAAATTCATATCTTGAGATTGGGAAGTCAGATTTTATCAAACAAGATACCTATAGAAAACTCATGATGAGTACTATCACATAAAAATACTTCCAGATTATAAATTTGATATCTATTATTTATTAAAAATAGTATATTCAAAACTATATGATTTTGATGTTTGGTCAATTAAAAATAGCAAACAAATAGAAATTCATGCAAAATTTACTGAATGTGTATTATGATATTCTTAACATGATTTCAAAGCCTGATTTCTATTATATAAAGTTTTATTGAGGTTTTCGATATAAACCCTAATAAGGGTATTTTGGGTATTTCACCCATGATATGATTTTTAAATGACCTAATATTTTAATACATGATCATTCCTACATTATATGAATACTTTTCTAGAGATTTGATGAAGTTTCTTGTGCTATTATATTAGTATTCAGTTTTAGATGAGTAGCCATTATGAAAGAATAATAAATAATTATCCTGACACTATAAGTGATATATGTATGGCCAATCAAGCCTGATATTAGTAATGTGATGGTATTCTACTTTGATTTCCTAATTGAGTCAGTATATTTAGATTATGTGACTATGTTTGAGAATTATTCTCATTATATGAAGTATATGTTCATATTAGTGCATAAGACGATTTATGTCTTATTTGAGTATAAAGATAATACTAATTATATAGTATGACTTTTATTTTATTTCAACGCTAAGATTTTATGGTGATTTTAGATTAAAGTTATGTTTAGTTTAAATAAGAACCCTAAGTTGGTATATGTAGTTAGGAAGATGGGGTTTTGAGATTTAGAAATACAAAGAGAGAATATAGGCTTGGACTGATAAAACTATGATGATATCCAGGTTATTAAAGTTATGGAACTTGGAATGGAGACTTCCTTATTGATGCCATCTATATAAAAGGTAAGTGGTCCATGCTCATGAGTACTCATGTTTTGAGTTCAGTATGTTTGCATGTCTCCTGATAAGACTTTTATAATTTATATGGTTTAATGCTCCAAGATTTTAATGCAAACAAGAATACTCTCATATCTCTATCATTATGTAAGTTCAGATATCAAAAATCTCAAATAGAGACATGTTGCTTAAAATAGTTGTGACCCATGGATCAAGTCCATGAGAAAGTTAAAGAATCATGTTCCTACACGATTTCTTAGAAATGTTCAAAATTAATGAATAAGATTGTACGATAGGATATGCAAGTAATGTAGCCATACTTAGTTGGTGATTGGGATAGTTTTGTATTGAGAATAGTGTACATATGTTGTCAGGATTTCTCATATTTATAGGCATAACTATGTATTATGATTTAAAGTAGAAACATGCCATTAAGATTTCATACATATGTATAGATATAACAAAAAGATTCCTTATAATGAATAATATACAATATAAGAATATAAATTTTAGAATGTTAAGACATGGTCTACTTTTAGAAATAAAGGTATTTTTGGGACCATAATGTATTGTAAAAATGAGTTCATGATGGCATTATAAGATAATGACACATTAAGTTATGATTAGGTTGCAATACAATATTTTATAAGATTTCTATTTGGATTTTTAAGGTTTAATATGTAAGTTCATATGCAAAGTTTCATGGTAACATCATATTTTATAAGAAGGATTGAACCATCTTATCAGAATTGATATTTTTAGATATGTTGTACTTATGATACTTTCATAAGCTTGACTTAAGATACTTTGTATACTTAGTATTTCTATATTCATGTCAAATCCTTTCTCATAAGACATTAGACTCACTTATGATATAATTGGTATAATGAAGTAATCTTACCAAATAAGAGCTTTAGAATAAAGTTTACCCAGATAATTAATGAGATACATGCTCAAATCCAATAATGAATTCAGTTTAGAACTTAAGAATAAGAGATTTAGATTCAGACTTAGACTACTCACTGTGTGAGTAGCCAGATTTTGAATAAAGATACATGATATGGGATATAAACCCAATCTCAATTATGTTGTAATGTGAAATACATATCCAATTCTATAATGGATGCAATTCAGATTTTAAAGAGCAAAGATTTAGATTCAGATTTCAGATTCAAAACTAAGTACATGTTCAGTACTAAGTTTTAGATAAGTTCAGATTTAGAGTTTAGTTATACTAGACTTAAGATAATTAATTCAAAATCTTCACATAATACATTATATAATAAGTCCTCACCAGAGAGTCTGAGGATGATTCAGAGGGCGTGTTACGCTAGACACTACGGGTGTCACAGAGGACATGATATGCCAATAGAGGGTGCGTTGCACCATAGAGGAAACTTCAGTGTCAACAGAGGGTGTGTTGCACCATAGAGGACACTTCGGTGTTAACAGAGGGCACACTGTGCCAACAGAGGGTGCGTTGCACAATAGAGGACACTTCGGTGTCAACAGAGGAGGACTTATTGTATAATGGTGGCCAAAAATAGATAAAAATCGTAAGTAATATATACTTAAGATTAGAGCATGTCTATAATCTCATCCACGAGTGTGATGAGAGGAATTCAGATAAGATATTTATGATCCAGAGACTTTGGTGTAGGCCATGAGACCTATATTATAGGTATCCAGAAAAGATAGAATAGAAAATAAGAGTTTAAGAAATGAGAAATAATGTGTTTCTGGATTTTAATCAGATTTAAATGTTCGTTTCATATTTATGATGTTCAAGAATCTTTTGTAATATTTCAGTTCTATAGCAATGTATATTTTAGAATACTCATGCCACTTACTCTAATGACTGTTTTTCCCAATGCATGGGTGGGGATGTGATGTCTGCAAGATTTGGAGCAGTTGCGGATCGAATGAACAAGTAAAGGTCTAGGAGATTTTCAAGCTTGTCTAGTGGGGTGCCATCTACCTAGATGATCATGAGTATTGACATCTTTTTATTATGAACTTATGCATAAACATGATGTAGTTTTATGTTGACAAAATGCTATGTACGAATCAATTTTACAGTTTTGTAAAGTGTTTCATTTACTATTATTGCAATGGTTATCATGTTTGTGACACTCCCAGAAAAAAAAATTGCTTCCGCTCATGTGATGTAAAAATCTGGGTGTTACAGATTGTCACCTTCATATTCACGATCCAAGGGCCAAAATTCATCATCTAGCTTGGGCCTAAATAGGAAGGCAGGCACCGACTTTGGATGATCTTAAAACATTCATTTCTCTCACTAGAAATAGTCTTTGCTCAAAATTTATTCACCAACCAATTCGTGCTTCAATCCTACATAGTTTGATACTTCATATGGGTTCTATAATTCTCACCCCAAGCTTCTCGAAGCTACCACCCCTATAAGCCCTAAAACCTAGCCTTCTAAATAACTGATTCTTGCCCTAGTTCTGCCACCACCCGAGTTTGTTTTCCCCCCTCTCAATTTCTTTATTGTTCAGTCAAGTTTCTTCTCCAAGCTTGCATCTCTTCTCCCCTGCTCTCGGCAGCACCCAACCCAAATTAATGGCGTTGGTTAATTTGTGAAACCTAAGGCTTCATTTTCACATCTTTGTTTTGGAAAATGGTCATGATTTGTAGATTTTCCCAAATTTAGGGCTCAATTACAACTTGTGAATGCCAACTAGGGCATCAGGATGAGGGAGAAGAATCCCCCTTGGTCTTTTATCGTTTTGCCCCTCCTCTCTTCTTCTCCTCCTTTGTTTCTCGTGCGAGGATAGTTTAGTTTTTTGGTTTTGTTTTGCTTTACTTTGACACGGGTGACTAGGAGTTGACCTGTGACTTGGCATCTCATGGTTGGGCCAAGTCACACGGCCATCCCCTCTCCCTCTCTCTCTTTCCCACTCACTATCAAATTGATGATTTGAAATTTTCTGATTGGACGAATTCATAAAATTCATATCTTTTGATTCGTTGGTCCAAAAATTTAGTAAAACATATGTTTTGGAACTAAAAAATGTGTTCTTTCCAATAAAAATAGTTTCAAAGCCTGATTTCTATGTTTTTTGAAGGATGATGTTTGAGAAAAGAAATAAGTATGTAAAATTCATAAAAATTGCAACTTAATCATAATAACTCAAAATTTAACATAAAAATATATGTTCTTGATCAGGAAAATCTAATAAATCATTTGTTCTAGGTCTTATAATCAAAATCCGAGGTTTTCCAAAAAGGTCTAAAATTAGGGTTTCTTACACTTATATGTTTTATAAAACCCTAATACATGTAAATAATTGTAATTAGGTAAAGGAGATCTTAGAAACAACTAGATCGGTGAAGAGTATTTCTAGGACTATGGTTTATGATATGTTTTTATCTCCTATTCTTCTACATTGAGCAATGAATCAACCTACACAACATTCTTTTCTCTTTTGATAACATATTTCTTGTGGAATACCTTATTTGTTTCTGATCTTATGATCAATTTATTCTGATGGACATTATTTTGGACTCTAGCCCATATATTATTCATGGTGAAACTTTACTTGTTGACATATGCTCTTTTTACTTACTTTCGTGGTGGTTTCTTATATTGTCAAATCTTGGTTATTCTGACTATACTTTATACTTGCACGTACATTAAGCATGTTATGTGATTCAGTAGCCCTAGAGTAGTGTAAGTACATTGTTTCTGGGTTATGTGCCTTATTATGTTTCTGGGATGGAGGTTGTGTGCCCCATACCGGGGTTTAATGTTTGTGAGGCTTGTCCCACTTTTATATATGGGGAATCTGGTAGTACATCATTCTCTATAAAATTTCAAGTTTGTGATGCTTGGCCGTCATTGTCTTTATATTGTTCTAGTGATATGCTTATCTCACATGCATGTAGGTTAATGTTATTATTGAATGGTTGTGTGCCCTAATTTTTGAAAACCATATTCTTTTACACTCAGTTGGGTATTTTTTTCTATTTCTTTGGGAAGCATTGTTATTTTTTTGATGTGCTTTAATTCATAATATTTCTCAATCCATATTTTAGTATGCACATACCAGCCTTTTTGCTGATGTCATCTATTCATATATATATATATATATATATATATAGTTTGGAATTATGTGGTCTTTGATCGGATACACATATGAGATAGTTTAAATATCCAGATAGTATCAAATAAATAAATGATAAAACCAAAAACTGATCATATCGATTATAATAGACATAGTAACTTGGTGTGGCCCTCATACCACTGTTGGGAAATACAGGCATAAAGTAAGACAGTGGAAAAAAATTATCTATCTATATTCCCTATAATAGTAAGATTGCAGCAACTACTATGAAATAGGAAGGATGGTTTAACGACTCTATACCTGATCCTGGAGCAAGTCCAGAAACAACAACTCATTGTAGTACAACTATCGCCTAGTTGTTCTTGGATGGTGTCTGTGCAACTCCTGGTCTTCACCAAGGATGACAGACTTGATCAGATTCTGTGACACCTCCTGTGGTATCACCACAGAATGTAGGATGATGATGTCCTCCTAGAAGTAGCTAAATGACTCCTTCCTCTAGAGTAGTCCACACAGACTAACTAGAACTCTTATCATTTAACTAGAACATAAAGGAAACAGTTGTCCCTCCCATTGGTGTATTAGTCCCAACCTGATCTCCCACAACAATGATCCTCAATTGTTCTCTCCTGTAGCTATCCCTCCCTTGTCAGGTAGGACTTGCTTGGGCTCTCCTGGTTATAACAACAAGAGAGGACAACAATTGTCATAGAAAATGATTCTCAATTGTGTGTGTTATTCTTGTGCTTTGAGAAGCCCCCAACACCCGTTTATTTATAGGCAGTGTTAGGGCCAGGGTTTCCAGTCTATTCGAGATATGTACGGGAGTGGAAGGGACCGAAATATCTTGGATTTTTGCAACCTATGAACCATGTGACGGTTGTCTAGTGACCTAGACGGCTGTCTGGCATTGTCAGATGGTCATCTTGCACTACCATACGGTCATCCAACAGTTTCTTAATCGCATATAAAATTGGCAAATTTGTTTTTCATTAATGTCAAATATTAATTCCTTGCCCCACAAGTATTGTGCAATCAAAACAACTTAGGAAAGTATCTAGAACCTTCCTCCAGTCTAAATAAGTAGTCTCACACGTGAGAGATGGTTGTCTTGCTCACCAGGTAGCCGTTTGGTGAACCAAGCCGAGCTGGATGGTTCATCAAAATGAATTGGTTTTCACACCTTGATTTGTGCAAAACATAGCCAATTCAGTCTCTGATCAGCCTGATGACCCAAACGGCTGTCTCAAACACTTGACATGATTGTCTGCTGCACCCAAACAACTATCTCACCTTGTGAGATGATCAACAAGGGTGCAGTCAGCTGATCAGTTGGGTGAATTGAGTACCTAAATACTTTAGTAATCAATCCAATCATCATTCAAGATGAAACTCCTCTTCTAGATGAGTTCTTATGTTTGTGACCCTATAGTTCCCATATCATGTTGGCAATGAATGTACATAACTATTTTATGACATCACAAGTAGAGTGTGGTTCCTAGTCGCACAGTAGTGCTACCCAAGTGAATGGAAAGTTGGAGAACAACTTCAACCTACAATCTGTGTAAGGTTTTATAGTGATTGTATAATTCCTTTGTCATTGATATCCAAAGTTAACTCGAGGCATGGAATCATCATACTCTCAACATTCAACCCATGTTCCTTGAACCAAGAGCAGACTATATGAGATAATGTGACCTCAATATCATATATTAATTCACACGTGCATGCACATGCATTTATCTGTCTTGCTTATCAAGCGGCCAAGATAGCATACTCCAGCAGAAAGGACAAATCCCATCGCTATCACTCACAGTCATTCCTGATGTGTCAAATTCAACCAAGCATCACCATTATAACACCCATGTTTCAGGATTGCGTTTGATGATGTCAAAGTGTGCCTAACAACCTGTGATGAGCACAGTGATTTTAGGTCTAAGAATCACAATCACTACCTTCACTTATGAGAGATTACTATGACCACCAATGATGGTTTCCATGTGTCACTCTCAAGGTGGATCTGTCTGATACATTTTTCCCTAACATTTATCTGTGTGCTTGGTTTGATATTGCCATATCACGACTAATGAGATTCAGTCATCAACCAACCCACACTCCAGTCTTATGTGTTCTTGGTATCATAACGTACTTAAAGACATACATCATTGAGTATTGTCATTATTTAGACATTCATAATGTTTGCTCATTATCTCATAACTGGATGAAAAATAATGAATTAGAAGCTTTCCGTTATGATTATTAATCAAATCCTTTATGGTATTTGCCATGTCAATCATCACATGATTGGATCTCTAGGCATTCCTTACCAACACAAACATGGTAGATGTATAAAGAATGATGTTACTTGATGACCTATGTATTTAGGTTGAGGACCTGAACTATGAGATCATATATATGATATGAGTATATACATGCTTTTTATGTCCCTTGTCAGATATTATCGTGGAATCTAAATAGATAATAATTATACATAATACTAGAGTGTGTGTTTTTTGGTGACAAAATTTCATCAACATGATATGTGATATCAGACCAAATACATAGGTACTTGTTAGAGAATAGTGTACCAGAAAGACGCAACTTAAGAGTGATACATGGAGACCATGGAATGGTATTCAGAATCAACTCCCATAATGATAGTGGTGATTGTGGTTCTTATGCCTGAAGTCACTACACTGATCACATGTTGTTTGATGTATTTTGACATCATCCAATGTGATCATGAATAAGGTTTTCCATAAAGGTGATACTCGGGTGTATTGTGACACATGGGGATTGAGTGTGAATGATGTAGATGAGATTTGTCCATCCTATATGAAATTTATATCCAGACCACTTGATAAGAGAGAATGAAAAATGTATGGCCATACTCATGTGACATAATATGTGATATGTGAGCTCTCATACATCTCATACACTCTTCTATGGTTCAAGGAACATGGATTGAATGTTGTAGAGGATGATGATTTCATGCTTCAAATTCAATCCAAATATCAGAGACAAAGGAACTATACGATCACAATAACACTGATCATGGATTGTAGGTTGAAGTTATTCTCTAACTTTTCAATTACTTGGGTAGGAATGATGTGTTTCTAGATACCTAATGTCATAAATTGGTTATGGACATTCACTTCCAATGTAACTTGGGACCAATAGGGTCACGCGCATAGGATGCACTTAAAGTAAGAGTTTATTCATGAATGATGTTTAACTTTACTACTAAAGTGTTTATGTATTCAATTTAAACAAACAAATGGTTGAAAATTGGCTAACCAAACTATGAAACGACTGGTTCAAGTGTTGAACTGATTGATTCAAGTGACAGGATAATTTGAATAACTTTGTCTGAATTAGAAATTTGAAATGATCGGTTCAGAAGTGAACCGACCATTCAAACACTAAAATGACCAGTTTAAATTATGAACTGCTCGGTTCAATGATCAATATGATTGGATCAAGGATTGAATATGACGTCATGTTTTGCTTTAATCGAATATTAAAATCCAATACAATTACAAATAGGAAACATAGTGAACCGACTGATTCAAGGGATGAACCGATTGAATCACATGTGAACTGATCGGTTCAGGTGTGAACTCACCGATTCATGGTTTGTAGGATCCAAAAAATTTATGAAATATCCCTTCGTCTCTTGATTGATCTGATAATCCTATGAGGGGTAGTCTAGCTTTCTAGAGACATACAATACTCTCTGACAAGTGTGTTCCTCTCTAGTTATAGTTATAATAGAGCTCTAGCAAGTACTACCCATAAAAGGGAGGGACAACAAGGAAGAGACAACACATGATAATGAATCAACCCTAGAAGGTTGACGCTTGAAGGGACAACTCCTTCTTGTTTTCTCTGGTAGCACAATGTGGAGTTCCCAATGGTACACATGGACTACATAGAGGCGAGGAGGCCTTTTTCACTCTCTAGGATAACGTCATCAACCATCATCTATGGTGTTGCACCAGGAAGTCATTGTTGATGATAGATCAAGTGTTGCTTGAAGAAGAATCATATTGTTGTATGGATAAGTCGTTGGACTTACTCTAAGACCAGGTATATGCCTTGCAACCTTCCTTCTCAATACATAGTTATTGATGTAATCTGCTGTTTATGGGAAATATGGTAGTTAAAATTTTGTTTTGATTATCGTATCTGGTGCCATATTTCCCAACAGTCAGGGATCCTCTCAGTCTAGTTTATTCGGCTGGAGTTCATGTTCATCTATTTTGTAGGTGGAGACTATCACAACAAGGCAAACTCTTTCAAGGGAAATTATGCATAGGGAGCGGTGATAAATGAAAAACACTAAAAGGGGGTGAATAGGGTTTTCTGATAATTTTAAAAATTATTTAAGCAAACAACCACAAAAATATTGGATAAGGAGACAAAGGAATTTAGAGTGGTTCCACCCTTAAAGCAATTATATTTTATTACCTCACAAGGATGCTACATAAGATACAACTACCTTCACAAACCCTTTGGACAACCTTCACTAGAAGTAACTTCAAGATCCCCCTTAAAGTAGCCTTCCTCCTTGAAGTAGCATCCCATTGAGACCTTATAGAAGTAGTCCAAAGTATGCCGAGCTTCCTTCTCCACCTGAAGAAGCTCCAACAACCTCCTTTCCACATCCTCCAACCTAGGAGTAGCAAAGGAGAGCAAAATACAATAGAAGGAACAAGATTGGAAGAAAGAAACAATGTTACCAATTAAGTACAACGCTTTGATCCTATATCAAGCGTATTGATCTCCTATCCACTGTGGATGAACGTGAAAGTGTAGTGGGTAGGAGATGCTAGCCTATAGGACACAAAATCTCATCTTGTGGAAATGATTTGCAAGTGAAGGATTGCTCAATTGCTCATAAGAGTTGATTCTCAATTACAAGTATGTGTACTCAAGTGATTTTAGGTGTCCTAAGGCATGTCCTATTTATAGGAATGACCTACTAGTTCTTAGGGATGTTCTAGACACTTTCTAGGGTGTTCTTTGTACTCAACTAGCCATTAAGTATCCACTAATTACATTTGTAACAGTTAGTTGATTAATTCTGAAAAGTGCAGTCAGAACCTTTCTCGGTCGAGAAGTTTGTCGACCGAATGTTTCTTGGTCGAGAACTTCGTCGACTGAGGGAAAGTCCAGAGTAAGTATATTGCAACGTTCAACTCAACTCCCAACCACTTTTTCCCACCAAGTCTAATGGCTATAGAATCTCCTTGAAGGATAGAATCAGGTGATTCTCGGTCGAGAAGATGTTCGACTGAGTGTGTCTCGATCGAGAAGTAGTTTGACCGAGGGAGTCCCTATTTTAGTTTATCTATACATGTACTAAGTGTATGTATGAAAGTTTCATTATGATACTATCATAGTGGATGACCTATCTAAGTGTTTTGAGTGGATTGGGAAGATCTAAATGATTAATTTACATGATATCTAAGTACTTGTACATTATATATTTGTACAAGTTTACATTTAATTACAATCATGAAACAATACAGAAATTTGAGCATATAGATCTTCCAAGCTTAGATATCCACCATCTTGAATTCTTATTCCTGAAATACTCAAGTATCATGTTAGATCCACAAGAATGAAATGTTTGTCATTTTTAAAACAAAGGGATTTTTAATGATGTCCATTTAGCCAACAATCTCCCCCTTTTTGAAGATGACAAACATTTCTAAATATATAAATCAAATAAGCTTAAATCATATTGAGTTTCATACCTAAAGTTTACCTTGTGTATACCTTTTCTTGTTTATGGAATATGTGCTTATTATACCCAAATAAGTGTGGAACATAAAATCCAACTCTTTAGGGAATATAGCAACATTTGATGTGAATCTAAGAGAGTATGTATGAAACTCATTGATTGAGTATTTAAGATTTATATTATTTCTCCCCCTTTGTCATTTCAAAAAGATAACCATTAAAAACATGTTTTAAGACTCCCCCTTAGTTAGTGCTCCCCTACTATGATTAAAAGAGCTAAAAGATGTCCATTTCCAGCCAAAATGTAAGGGTCGTAGAAACAAACCAATTTTAAGAAGGAGAAGCAAAATGTCAAAGAAAACATCTTCTAACAGAGAGATAAGTAATTTATTTCTTATGTTATTAAATTGATCCAATGGAAGTGGTTTTATGAAAATATCAGCTAGTTGATCTTCCGTATCAACATGATGAAGGGATATATGTTTTTTAGAAATATGATCCCTTAGAAAATGATGGCGGATTTCAATATGTTTGGCACAATTGTGTAGAATAGGATTACGTGCCAAGTTTATAGTGCTTGTATTATCACAGTAGATAGGTGTGGATGAAAATATAAAACCATAATCATTTAAAACTTGTTTCATATAAAGCACTTGAGCACAACAAGACCCGACTACCATATATTCATCTTCAGTGGTAGAAAGGGCAACCATGTTTTGTTTCTTGCTAAACCATGATACTAAGGCTCATCCTAATAAGAAAAAACTTCTGCTTGTGCTCTTTCGGTCAAGTCGACAACCAGCGTAATCGACATAAGTATAAGCTTTCAAATCCAAAGATTGTCTTTTAGGATACCATAAACCATAGTTTGTAGTGCCGGCTAAGTATCTTAGAATCCTTTTGATAGCTTGAAAATGAGTTTGCATGGGTTTTGATTGAAATCTAGCACAAAGTCCAACGGAAAACATGATATTCGGTCTAGAAGCAGTTAAGTAAAGCAAACTACCAATCATGGCCCTATACAAAGAATCATAAATGGGTTCCCCATTTTCATCCTTGTCAATTTTAGTATAAGTGGCCATTGGTGTGGTAGCATGTTTGCAATGTTCCATTTGAAAACATTTTAAAAATTCATTTGTATATTTCTTGGCTTATAAAAATACCAACAGGCGTTTGCTTTATTTGAAAACCAAGAAAAAAAGTCAATTCTCCCATGAAACTCATTTCAAATTCCTTTTACATAATATCACTAAATTGTTTACATAAGAATTCATTTGATGCATCAAAGATAATATCATCAACATAAATTTGAACAACTAGAAAGTCAGATTCATACGTTTTGAAAAATAAGGTCAACTCTGAATTTCCAATTGAAAAACTATTATCAAAGGGATAATTTTTGAGCCTTTCATACAATTTCTATGTGCTTGTTTTAACCCATAAAGTTCTTTATTAAGTTTATATACATGCTCATCTTTACCAGGGATTTTAAAACTAGGTGGTTGGGCAACATATACTTCCTCTTATATTATTCCATTTAGAAATACACTTTTTACATCCATTTGGAATAGTTTGATGTCTTTGTGGGAAGCTATAGCTAGTAGCATTCTAATAGCTTCAAGTCTTGCCATGGGTGCATAAGTTTTATCAAAGTCTATTCCTTCTTGTTGATTGTATCCTTGTGCAACCAACCTAGCTTTATTTCTTACTACTTCCCCAGCTTCATTCAATTTGTTATGAAAAACCCACTTAGTTCCAATAATGGTTTTATCTTGAGGTTTAGGAACTAAGTCCAATACATCATTCTTAGTAAATTGCTTTAATTCTTCTTGCATGTCCATTATTGAATAATTATCTTTTAGAGCTTCAATTACCTTCTTGGGTTCAATTATAGATACAAATACCATATTTGCAACATCTCTAAAAGAGGAATGAGTTTTTACTTTATCATTAGGATTCCCAATGATTATCTTGAGGATGATCTTTAATTAGTCTAGGAATGGGTTGTTGTGTCTCAATTTGTTGATCATTATCAATATTTTGATCATCTTTAGTTGATATGGTAAGATATTCAATTTGATGAGTAATATCAACTATGTCATTATTTTGTTTTAGTTCTTCATGAAAAGTAATGTGAATGGATTCTTCAACTTTTATAGAGATGGTGTTGTAAATTCTAAAAGCTTTTCAAGAAGATGAATATCCCAAGAAAAAGGCTTTTTGTGATTTAGAGTCAAATTTGTCTCTATCATCTTTTGTGTTTAAGATATAGCAAGTTGAGCCAAAAGTGTGAAAATAATCAACCCTTGGTTTCTTATTAAAAATGAGTTCATATGGTGTTTTCTTCAAATGAGAGTGTATAGTTACTCTATTTAGCACATAGCAAGTTGTGTTTACGGCTTCAGCCCAAAAAGTTTTAGATGTATCATGTTCAAGCATCATAGTCCTAGCCATTTCTTGTAAGGATCTATTCTTTCTTTCAACTACACCATTATATTGTGGAGTGCGTGGAGCTGAAAAACTATGAGTGTAACCTTGAGATGTGCACGATTCTTTAAATGTATGATTCTCAAATTCTCCACCATGATCACTCCTAATTGTACATATTTTATTTTGTAGTTGATTTTCAATCTTTAAGAAGAATTGTATGAACACTTGAATAGTATCATCTTTATTTACAAGAAAATGAACCCATGTAAATCTACTGAAGTCATCAAAAATAACAAAACAATATCTTTTTCCAATAATAGATGATGTGACAACCATGATTTTCCTCTCTCATTGATTTTTTCCCTTCCTTGCTCTATAATAATCATTTCTCTAATTTTGGATATCAATTTCATGGATTGAGTGTTGTAAAACTCCAATTTGGTTACCTTTATGCTCAAATTCCCAAATAACTTTAATTTGAGGATTTAATTAAGTATTATGCTATCTTGAAACTATCTTTGAAACCCCAATAATGTCCCTCTCCTACTCAACATGTGCATAAAGTTGTAAAGGGTTCAATTTCGAGTCCAATGACACCAAAATCACATCATTTGAACATATAAAACTCTAGTTATGATGTTTTGAAGATTGGGTGTTTCAACCCTTTTTCTTTCCCTTTTCTATACTCTGGGCCAGCCTGCATGGGCCCAATTTGACTTTGGGGCCCAGAATCTTGCCCGCTCTCTCCCATCCACCCTTCCTCTTTGCGAAACTAGTGAGGCTGCTAGAAAAGGGAAAGATTCCCTGCCTCCACCCAGTTTGGGTAACGGAAGGCGGGGGGCATGACCCCAAACCCTAACTTGCCAAATATAAAACCCTACATTCGACCCTAGCCTCCTTTCCTTGTGCCCTCCTCTCACGGCATCCCTTTTCTCCCTGGCCTCTGCATTTTTGCCTTGTATGGCGGCAAGGGCAATAGCTGCAGGATGGATCACTGCAGGCAGTGACGGATGTCATTGCATGTGTCTTGCTCCTCCCAAACCGTGCTCTGGAGGCCAACACCAGGGTGATTGTCCACGACCAACATGGTCAAATACATAGCCCCCGCCTCGAGCATCTTGCGACTGCGGAAGGTGTTGAGGAGGCGAGGCCAATGCTGAGGCCTTCGACCTGCCAATCTCATGGCTTCCTCCCCCACGCAAGCACCGGGGAGACCAATGACGGCCGAAGAAGGCACCACCAAGGCCCTAGCTACCTCGTCTCCACTTCATCCGGGCTGTTGCAACCGTCCAGGCCGCTGGAGATTGAGAGGCGCAAGTCCTCTGTTCATCCTCTGCTCCAACACTGGAATAGGGGAATCCCGTGGGGGAGTCCGCGAGGGTGGGCAAGACATCCGTCGACCATCGGATTGAGGGCCCAGCAAGCAACGGCCCAGATCGACCAATAAATTATCAAAGTAACACCCAATGTGAACTCCTATAGTTTGGATTGATATCTTATAAAATGCATAGATCCTAACTTCCTTGGCCAAATATAGTGAACCTATATACTATTTTGATCCTCTCGACGAGCCCTACAAGTTGTACCAACTTCTAGATCCTATATCTCCTTGTAGTTCTCCTGATTTTCTGAAATACGAAGTTTGACCTTGTTGACCATGATGAATGCTTAGTTATGATTAAAGCTTTAAACTTTTCATGAACCTATACCCTCATTACTATGAATTCACTAAGCTTGTAATGTTGTGAGATCTTAATGCGTAGGTTCATCTCCTCTTGACCTATGTCAGTGGATATAGCCCTAAGTATCCTAGCGGCTACCTTATGTGTTTTTGCATTACTCGATTGTCTTCATAGATCCCCCAATCCTAATATGGATCTTAATCTCTTCTCTTTAATATCCTAATTTAGACATGTTTTATACCTCATGATATCTTATATGTGGGTGTCCCACTTTAGTCTCATGTTGAATATTGATGGCATACATGAACCATGTTGATGTTAAAATGAATGTTGATGATGATACCAAGTTTGGACAATGATACCTAGACCCTAAGGGACATCTACCCAACCTTGTTTATGCCTCTTATGCCCTATTCTTGCTGATCTAAGACATCCCTTATGCTTGGTTCTATTTCATTGATGACCTTTGACCTTGGTTACTCTATTATGAGTCTCGTGACCTAATTTGAGCATAAGTGTCCTAAATCTTATCATGTCTAGATGAAACCTCAAAAGTATATCAAACTTGAACCACACTCTTATGATGGACCCTAAATCAATATGAGATCATCTAATGTACTATAACCAACCTTGAACCCAACTTGTCCAAAACCCTAAAAATGAAGATAATCAGGGTTAATGATGAGAATCTAATGTATATATGCAATCTTATACTTTATTAGGTTTGGCATGTGGCTAGATGGGGAAGGATATGTTAGGTTATGAAATATCTGAACCAGGTATGGGCCTTATCTAGTTATATGACTACCATTTTCTTGCTTGAAAAGACATATATTGTATGCTGGTTTGTCTATTTTCTCAAATATTGCCATGTAGTATTGCTATGTCTTACTCGATGTTTGCCTCGTCAGTTTTATAACTTGAACACACACACACACAGATATATATATATATATATATATATATATATATATATATATATATATAACTCCATTATAATATTGTTGATAAAGGGTTAACTCTTGGTTACGTCCTTGAGGTCCCTCTCGTATAAAAGGGTTAGCTAAGCTTGAGCACCCTTATGGACCCTTCCAACAAGAAGATGGTCAAAGGCCTTAAACATGCTTTATATTGTTGGTATAATGGAGTGAAATGACATAAAATATGGTTTCACATTTGTTAAACAATTAACATGTTTGTTCTTGTTTGTTTAGTCTTGAAGTCTTTTCAAATTATGCAAAGCTTATATATATGTGTATCTTTCTACCCCATACTCAACACCTCGTGTGTTGACCCATTTCTCGTATGTTGTTTTTAGGTTCAGAGATGGCTAGAAGGTTGATGGGCTTGGTGAGCTATGCTAGGTGTTCTTGTTGTAAGATCTAGTATTAGTGCACATGAATGACTTGTACCTTGACTCTGGAAATATGTAACTGAATTCATGAATATAATGCATCTTGTATAATTTATACTTGTTGAATGTTGAGACTGTGTTGGTGCCTTTATCTTGTTATTTGTTCATGTGTGCTAAGCTTTACGCTTCCGCATGTCATTTTGATATCCGTTTGGTTCATGGGACTGGGATTCTGGTTCCGTGACAATTGAATTCTCATAGGATCAAACAAATCCATGTGAATAAGTTCTAATGATCTAGTAGTGCTAAGCATTGTTTTTGATTTGAAAGAAGTTTTGCTTTGCTTTCCTAGAGTACAAGGTTCACAATTTTCAGGTTTATCAAAAGATATTTTAGGTAAACCACGTACAAGATCATATTTAATCAACTTTTTGATAACATGGGAACTTGCATGACCTAATTTTCTATGCCATAGCTGTAGAGATTCATCTTTTGTAAGAATGCATTTTCCAATAATAGCTTGCATAGAATTAGGCCTAAGTATATATAAATTTCCTATTATTTTTCCTTCATAAATGATTTCATTAGTGTTTTCAATCAATAGTTTACATCAATTTTTATTGAATAAGACATCATAGCCACTATCACATAGTTGACTAACACTAATTAAATTATGATGCAGGCCATCAACAAGTAAAATATTTTTTATTTGAAGATTTGTACCAATGTTACCTATTCCAACAATCTTTCCTTTTCCATTGTCTCCAAAAGTGATTGTTCCACTTTTCTTTTCATCAAATGTTTGAAAGGCCTTTTTCTTGCTGGTCATATGCTTAGAACATCCACTATCAACCACCCATTCCTACAAAAGAGATAGATTTTGGTACCCATGTGATGGTCCTCTTTGGTTAGAGACATTTAATAACAAAACTAAATGTGATTACATAATTGAACAATTGAATGTTTTAAGAAGAACTTCATTCCGTTGACAAATACTTCAACTGAAGAGTGTATCGGTTGAACATTTTGTCGACCGAGAGTGTTGCTGTTTTACTGGTTGAAACAGTAGATTTTTTGGTTGACAATTTTCTCGATCGATGTTGTCTCGATCGAAGATTTGCTCGACCGGGATTGTTACTATTTTTATAGTAGATTTCAGATTTTTTACAAGTATTCCCTCAGTCGAATACTTTCTCAACCGAGGAGAGTCTCAGTCGAACTATTTGTCGACTGAGGTTGTTTCTGTTTGTTTTCAGTAATTTATTTATGTCAGTTTGAGCTAAAATCGTTGTAACATGATAAGGTACCATTCTATTTAGTTGAGATAAGACATTAAGATATTCAAATGAGGTTTTAGGTCAAATCTCAACAGGATCATATTAATTTTTCTAAGTTTGTGGTCTTGGACCCATACTAACTCAACATCCTTTTTCTTGTAAGGACATGAGAAGGAATAATGTCCAAGACGCAAGCAATAGTGACAACAAATGGAGTCAATTTCTTTTCTCTTTCTAAGATTTTGAGTTATGTTCTTGGGTGCTTGAGTTCTCCTAGGTTTAGGTTGAGAAGATTTTTCTTTTGGATCATATCCTAAACCTCTTCTTGCAAAATAACCAGAAGAATTCTTTAGGATCTTATCAAGAATACCATTATTTCTCAAGCTACTAACTTATTTTTGTAACTTAGCAACCTCATCCATATTATTTTTGATATCTAACTTTGCTTGATCTAGATCAGATGATAAAACATCTTGACATGTATTTTACTACGCGCTAAAACGCAAGTATACGCGTTGAGTAATATAGGCCTTTGCGAGGCCCGAGTCGAACTCAGGGATACGTGAATTATTGGAGACTCCTACTAACTAATCGCAATCAGCTAGGCCGAATGACAAAATAGGGTTTGTTGTCAAAATTAAAAAGAAAACAAAATGAAACAAAGAAAACAATCGATTAAAGATTAATTTAATCAATTCAAAAGAGTATCTTTAGGATTGCAGTTTCACCGCGGGTCAACATTGTATTAAGTTTTATATAATTCCTCACTCTTCTCTCTCTATCCAGGTAGTGGTCTGAATATAGAATTACCGACTGTCGTGGTGTAATTCACTACTTAGGTTTAGGTTGATTCCACCGTCGTAGTAATCATTCCCCTAAACTAAGCGCATTACAAACGGTCTCTCAGTTTCCACCATTAATTTTACACCTTCTTTGTCAAGGGATTTATCGATTAATGTAGGTTTCGTCTCTTTTCAACCGTTAATCCTTCTGTCGAAGTGATTAAGGGCATTAAGTTATTATTATGGTGATCAAGCATAATTATATATATGGAGAAAACGAATCTATACCACGGATTTAAGAGAGAAAATATGAATCATCAATATAAAATTGTCATACAATGCATTCCCGGGCTACTCCCGGTCCTAAAGATGGAGGGTTTTAGCCTCTCATGTTCATCTCACACGAATACATGGTCGAAATAGGGGAATTCATAAGAAAAACGTGAATTGAATGGAAAAACCCCTGAACGGAGAAGAACCAGTGGATCCTTTGCGTAGAACACGAGCCTTCCCGCCTCTCGGTGGTGAAATTTGTCTTCGGCAGCGTCCGAATCACCCGGGATGAGCCTCTGGCCTCCGTTCTCCTTTTTCTCTCCTTCCTCAGCACTCATGCAATGGTCAATGAGATGATCCTCTCCTTTGGGCGGCCGTCATTAGGTATAAGTCCCTCATTAGGTCGTCAAATAACTCCAACCGTCCGATTGAGATCAAAACGAATCCAACACATATCTGCCGGTGTCGATGGTATCGACCCAGCGTATTAGCGGCAGCTTTCTTTTTCTTTTCGTCTGAGCGCCTGTGGTCATCTCGATACCATCGACTTGGGTCGATGGTATCGACTCTCTTTAGCATCGATTGTTGTCGTTTAGCGACGCTGTAGCTCTCCATGTGTCGATGGCATCGACTCTCGTCGATGGTATCGACTCTGTGCTGCTCCTCTTGGCTGGCAACTTATGGCTTGGTCGATGGTATCGACTTCCGTCGATGGTATCGACGGAAGCAGATACTTGTTTTTCCTGAAATTCCACAATAAGACCAAGTAAATCCACACAAATTATGATAATATGATAAATAATGCTCAAAATGGTAACACAAAGGGGATTTGACATAGAATGATGGCAAAGACCGAAATGAGTGAATTATGCAATATTATCCATAAAAATGAGTAATTAGAGCACAAAACACATAAGAAAAAGGTCTATAAATGTGACTCCAAATCATCGCATCAAACTCCCCTAAGCTTGAACATTGCTCGCCCTCGAGCAACTAGTCCTTAGAATAGAATTGCAGATGTCAACTAAAACTCAACACACCAACCCAACATCCCATGAGACTCCCACTGAACGTTCTCAAACCGGCCTTCTCTAACCACAGAACAGTAATTACCCTAAAGGCGACAATAATCATCAATAAGAGAAATTATCCTTAAAACCGATGAACACTATCACATAAGGCAGTTAACATAATAAAATTCGTCGATTCAACATTGGTGCATCTTGTGATCACCTATACTACGTTGCTCTCCCTAACTACCATCTACATGGAAGCAGTTCTCCTGATAATCATTAGTGAGGAGACATTCACGGTGGCCTACCAATCCGAGCAACGGGTGGATGGAAATGGGTGGTTCATGGAAGAACTTGGAAGTATTGCACAGTTTCAATATGCATAAAACAAAATGTCCTACGTGATGCAAATGCACATTAAAAATGCCCTAATGCCTAAATTGGGTGAAATGATGCATGCACTAACCTTCCACCTCAAAATGAGATGGAAATCTAATTAAGCCACATCATGTACTCAATTTTCCTGTAATGCGAGTGATATCATGTTCCTTTCTCCCTCTTTCCACTTTCTTCTAAATTCTTTTTTTTCAAATTTTCAGAATTTTTTTTTCTTTTTTTTTCAGATTTCCAGAAAATTTGTTTTTTTTCTCTTTTTTTTTTTCTTTCTTTTAGCCCACATATCAATAATTGCTTAGAGATACATGTATTGGGCTGTTTTCTTCATGATTGGAAATCTTTGCAATATTCCGAAGGTATGGAACAGTTTAGATCACTTTTGAGGAAAACTGAGATACATGGTGTACTTTATGCATGATAATCATGAAAGTCATGAGTGCAACTACATGGCATGCACCTAAAGGTAATGTGCATGAATCCCTATATTTTTCTCTTTTTATGCAAAAGTATGGATAATATCAAAGCAATTCCTATCTAAATGCTATGCACACAAGAAGGAATTAAAACTGTACTTTACTTCCAATTCTTAGGTGGATTATGGAAAAAATGACGTGGAATGATCACAAGATTAGATGACTGAACCTTAGAAGAGTATTATGTGTCCCTCCTTAGTGACATGTGTAGTAGTTTAGAGGGTTCTCTCTCTTACATCCAATTAAGGTCTCATTACCATTTGGTTAGGTTAGGCTCAAACAACCGTTACTATCCACTTTTCCTGAGTCAATGGGAGTATAGGTGTGACATATTGTATTAAAGTTGACATAATCAATCATTTTCATAGGATAAGTTCCCCAAGGACAACCAAGTCAAGCTATCCAAAGACACAAAATTTTTTAAATTTCCTTAAATTTCCCATGAATACATAGCGAGATGACAACTTTTACGACATCCACAGTTACACTAGATAGATGTGGATCCTAAACAAAAAAAACTAAAAAAACAAGAACAAATAGCAAAGCAAAAACTAAAAACAACAAGAGAAAAGATAGAGCTGTTCCAGCTACCCCCCTAAGCTTGAATTCGACTATGGCCTCATAGTCAAAAACAATCTTAAGAGTGGAACAGAGATACCAGATCAGTCCGATGGTGGTGGAGGCGGGTACTGCCAGGGTCGTGGGGTCCGGATTTGCTCTGGATGATGTGACTTCATTTGACCAATAACCCCGTCTTGAATAACTGACACCGACACTGCTGTGTGCCCGTCGATACCATCGACGGAAGTCGATGGTATCGACTCGCTGATTAGGGCAACTGCCTCACGAGTCCGGCCGCCGCCTTTTTCACTTGAAAATGTCGATACCATCGACACACCCATCGATGGTATCGACTCCACTGAGTCGATTTCTTCTGAAAATCTCCAGAGATCTCGATGGTATCGACTAGCATGTCGATACCATCGACCATTATTGTGCAACCTGCCTGTAGGTATGTCGATACCATCGACGGGAGCGTCGATAGTATCGACTCAGAGCGATTTCTACAGCTGTCAACCTGAACCCACGTCGATACCATCGACCAGTGTGTCGATGGTATCGACTCTGCCTCAGCCTGCACATCAAACAAACCGATCACAGTATCTTTTTTATACTAAAAATTTGAACAAAACTAAAGCAACCTATGACTAAAATTAAACTATCCTAATGTACTGATGGTTGGGTTGCCTCCCAACAAGCGCCCTTATTTAACGTCTTAGGCTAGACGGTATGAAGCTCATCATCTTTTCACTTCGGGGACTGCGCTTAGAGGATCATGCGGTAATTTGAATTCAACTCGATCTCCTCCAATTCCCAAGGACAAGGTCCCTCTCCCTAAGGCAGTCACGACATCTGCCGTTGCTTGAAACGGTCTTCCTAAAAGAATTTCACAGCTTTGGAGCGGTGGCATATCAATAACAACAAAATCCACAGGAAATATGAATCTATCCACTTTAACGAGAACATCTTCACATACTCCATAGGGTCTCACTGTAGACCCATCCGCTAATTCAATTGTTGCGGCAAACTTCTTTATCTCGTTTAACCCAAGCTTTTGAAATGTCGCCAAAGGCATGAGATTTATGCTAGCGCCGGAATCACATTGCGCTTTAGGAAAATGTTGACCACCTATTGAGCACGGAATGTAAAAACCTCCTGGGTCTTTTATCTTGTTTGGTGACCTCCCGTGAATCATAGAGCTCACTGTCTCATTCATCCAATAAATTTCATCGTCTTTTATCCGCCTCTTCTTATTGATGATTTCCTTGATGAACCTCCCATAGGCGGGTACTTTCTCGATCATCTCCACTAATGGAATATTGATGTGGAGTTTTCGGAATATCTCCAGGAATTTCTTAAAATGACGATGCTCTTTCTTTGACTTAGGGTTAACCAAATTTGAAACATCTGCTGCCTCAGCGCGCCTGTGAGGTGGCACATATGAGCTTTTCGGGGTTAACTCCCCTAAGCTTGCTTCAATCACTCTCTCCGACGTAAGCTTAGGGGAGACATCCTCAATGGTAGCAGCTTGTTGTGGTTTCTCTCTCACGTTCGCTGTCTCCGCACGTGCACAAGCAACCTGCAATTCTTCTTCTTGCCTACATGGAGATACAATATTCATAACTCTCTCTGCTTTTCTGAAGAAAGGGTTTTCGCCCGGCAATCTATAGTAAGTGCGTGGATACGGTATTGCCGGTGTTGCATTCGTTTTAAAAGTCATTTTTCTTGGTTCTACAACTTCTTGTACCTGAGATTCCTCCTCACTGTTTACCACAGAAATATACCTGACCTGATGGTGTGCTTGGGCCACATTTGCATTCTCGGCTGGTTTCTGTTGATTGGCGTGCTTGATGGCCGCCACTTCACTTGAAATCTGCGCCACGGTGGTTTCTAATGCCCGCATTTGTGCTCCATGGCTTTGCAGCGTCTGCCCAAACTTGGTTAGAATATCACCTTGAGACTGCAATTGTTTACCAAACATGGCCATCATCTCTTGGTTTTGCTGTACCATTTGACTCAATAGTTCAGTGTTCTTATCCTCGACTCTTGGCTGTGGCTTGGCATCCGGATCCTGCAGAAAATTATTTGGATCCTTCCATGAAAACTTTTTATCCTTCCTCCATGCATAGTCATTGTTTCTATAGCCCTGTTGTTGCATGAATTTCACTTGGGCCTCCTCATCTTCAGATGCATCTTCCTTAGTTAGCAGCTTCTTAGCTAGAAGATCTAACTTATCATTTAGCTCCCTAACTACTCTGGATTCACCAGCAGCCTTGACCTGTTCCACTGCACCTCTGTCACCCCATGACTGTTTCCTAGCCATGTTCTTTAGTATCTCCCAACACCTGGTATCTGTATTATTCAGAAAGAATCCGGATCCAGCTGAATCAAGGTTACTTCTATCGTGCTCAGAGAGAGCAAAATAGAAGATTTTCACTTGTGTCTCTTTATCCAGCCCATGATGCGGACATCTCCTCAACATGACCTGAAATCGCTCCCAGGTCTCAGAATATGTTTCACCGGCCTGTTGGGTGAAATTGTGAATCCTCCTAATCATGTTGTTGGTCTTCTCAGGAGGGAAAAACCTCTCGAAGAAAACCTCCACCATATGATCCCAAGACTCCACAAATTCATCATCGAGGTTATGTAGCCACTCTCTCGCAACTCTTGCCAGGGAGCTTGGGAATAGCTTGAGGTACAAAGCATCTTGTGGAAATCGGTCGATCTTCACCATGTCACAGTTCTCCACGAACTGGCTAATGTGTGCAACTGGGTCCTCATTCTTCAGCCCGTGAAATGCATTTGATTTTACCAAGTTGATCAATGCTGGATCAATCTTGTAGGTTAGAATGTTGACCGCCTGCTTCTTTATAGGCCCCTTTGAAGCTGATGAAGAAGACACTTTGATCTTCTCCCATATCGTCTGTGGTTCGGCCATTTCTTCTGCTTGCTCTTGCTCAGATTTAGAATCTCTATCGCTTTGGTGATCTTGCTCGTAGTAATCCTCGTCCTCTGGTCCCGGAGGTGGAACCTCAGGTGTGCGATTCGCGTAGTCTGCGCTACGTGTATGCACCATGCAAAGTACCTGAAATAAGGAAATCGGGGTTCAGTACTATGCTTTGAACGAGTAAACACAATTATAGAGAAATTTAAGAATATTTAAAATTGTTTTAAAATAAAATAAAATAAAAAAAATGTGGCATAGAGTGGCCGCTCTTAGCACTCGAAGTGCCAACAATTCTCCGTATCCCCGGCAACGGCGCCAAAAACTTGACGTGTATTTTACTACGCGCTAAAACGCAAGTATACGCGTCGAGTAATATAGGCCTTTGTGAGGCCCGAGTCGAACTCAGGGATACGTGAATTATTTGAGACTCCTACTAACTAATCGCAATCAGCTAGGCCGAATGACAAAATAGGGTTTGTTGTCGAAATTAAAAAGAAAACAAAATGAAACAAAGAAAACAATCGATTAAAGATTAATTTAATCAATTCAAAAGAGTATCTTTAGGATTGCAGTTTCACCGCGGGTCAACATTGTATTAAGTTTTATATAATTCCTCACTCTTCTCTCTCTATCCGGGTAGTGGCCTGAATACAGAATTACCCATTGTCGTGGTGTAATTCACTACTTAGGTTTAGGTTGATTCCACCGTCGTAGTAATCATTCCCCTAAACTAAGCGCATTACAAACGGTCTCTCAGTTTCCACCATTAATTTTACACCTCCTTTGTCAAGGGATTTATCGATTAATGTAGGTTTCGTCTCTTTTCAACCGTTAATCCTTCTGTCGAAGTGATTAAGGGCATTAAGTTATTATTATGGTGATCAAGCATAACAATATATATGGAGAAAACGAATCTATACCACGGATTTAAGAGAGAAAATATGAATCATCAATATAAAATTGTCATACAATGCATTCCCGGGCTACTCCCGGTCCTAAAGATGGAGGGTTTTAGCCTCTCATGTTCATCTCACACGAATACATGGTAGAAAGAGGGGAATTCATAAGAAAAACGTGAATTGAATGGAAAAACCCCTGAACGGAGAAGAACCGGTGGATCCTTTGCGTAGAACACGAGCCTTCCCGCCTCTCGGTGGTGAAATTCGTCTTCGACAGCGTCCGAATCACCCGGGATGAGCCTCTGGCCTCCGTTCTCCTTTTTCTCTCCTTCCTCAGCACTCGTGCAATGGTCAATGAGATGATCCTCTCCTTTGGGCGGCCGTCATTAGGTATAAGTCCCTAATTAGGTCGTCAAATAACTCCAGCCGTCCGATTGAGATCAAAACGAATCCAACGCATATCTGCCGGCGTCGATACCATCGACGCGGGTCGATGGTATCGACCCAGCGTATTAGCGGCAGCTTTCTTTTTCTTTTCGTCTGAGCGCCTGTGGTCATCTCGATACCATCGACTCTCTTTAGCGTCGGTTGTTGTCGTTTAGCGACGCTGTAGCTCTCCATGTGTCGATGGCATCGACTCTCGTCGATGGTATCGACTCTGTGCTGCTCCTCTCAGCTGGCAACTTACGACTTGGTCGATGGTATCGACTTCCGTCGATGGTATCGACGGAAGAAGATACTTGTTTTTCCTAAAATTCCACAATAAGACCAAGTAAATCCACACAAATTATGATAATATGATAAATAATGCTCAAAATGGTAACACAAAGGGGATTTGACATAGAATGATGGCAAAGACCGAAATGAGTGAATTATGCAATATTATCCATAAAAATGAGTAATTAGAGCACAAAACACATAAGAAAAAGGTCTATAAATGCGACTCAAAATCATCGCATCACATCTCTTTCTTTAATAATAGCATCATAATCTAGATAAGTACATAGGATAGGTTGAGTCTGAAAATTATTTAGTTTTGCAAGCAATTCAACCTTTTCTTGAGAAAGAAGATCATAGTTTGTTTCTAAAGTAAGCAACTTCATTTCACAATCATTTAAAGATGATTTCAAGGTAAAGTTTTTAGAAATAATACTTTCCTTTTCAAAAGCAAGATTATTTAATCTAGCATATAAATCTTCATGAGTTTTAGTAACTTTCTTTAGTTTCTTTTTGCAGTCAACATATTTGTCATGTGTATCTTGAAGACTAGCGATTAGATATTCTTTTGGAAAATCAAGAAGGCTTACCTCTTGAGAATCATCACTATCATCTTCTTTGGCCATGAGACACTCCACATTCTCTTCTCCACTCTCACTATCACTTGACTCATCCCATGCAACTTTGTATGCTTTTTCTCCCTTCTTCTTGGATGAGCTTTTCTTTCCTTTATTTTCTTTAGGACATTCATTCTTAAGATGTCCCTTCTTTCCACATTCAAAACACCTAGGAGAGGAAGAAGAAGAGGAACTAATGACTTTGTTAGATTTAAATCTTCTATATTTCTTACCATTTACAATTAGAGCTTCTTCTCCCTCATCTCCATCACTTGTCTCATCACTTTCTTGAGTGATGACCTTTGTAGCCTTTAGATCCATGTACTTCCTTTTTGAAGTTCACACTCCCATCTTTCTTCCTCCTCCAAGGTTGCTTCATGTGCTTCTAAGTTGCCAATGAGTTGCTCCATCCTTAGTCGAGTGAGGTCATTGGCTTCTTCACTTGCAGTCACCTTAGGCTTGTACTTGGGAGGAAGAGACCTACGAATTTTAGACACTTGATCCTCTTCACTAATGGATTTATCTAATGCATTCAAACCATTAACAATAGAAGAAAACTTTGCATACATTTCACTAATAGACTCATTAGGTTCCATGCGAAATTGTTCAAACTTTTGTCTAAGCATACCAATTTTGGAGTTCTTTACTTGAATAGTACCTTCATAAGCAATATCAAGTCTATGTCATATTTCATATGTAGTTTCACAATTTGATATTCTATTGAACTCACCTATGAAAATTGAACAATAAAGGACACTTACAACTTTTGCATTCAATTGGGCTAATTTTACCGTGTTTGCATCCCATGTAGCATACTCCAAGATCTTCAACGTAAGGATATGAATATATCAAAAATAGGTATATCAAAAATACCATGAGAATGGTATTTGAAACCATTCTCCAAAGATCTCAGTTGATCCCTTGAAAGTAGAATTGCATCCTCCTCTTCCGATAGTTGTAATTGGTACCATCAAATGGTGGAGGCCGAGCTACAAGTGTTCCTTCCAAATTGAGGTTGTTTAATACTCCATCATCCATCTTCTTTAGGACTCGATTAGAGCTCCTTGAAGCCTGCTCTGATACCAATTGAAAAACACTAGGGGGGTGAATATGGTTTTATGATAATTTTAAAAATTATTTAAGCAAACAACCACAAAAATATTGGAGAAGGAGACAAAGGCGTTTAGAGTGGTTCTACCCTTAGCAAAAAACTAAGGGAGTTAGTCCACTACCCAATTGTTTTCAATTTGGGATTTTGAAAGAAATTATATTTTATTACCTCACAAGGATGTTACATAAGATACAACTAGTTTCGAAAACCCTTTGGACATCCTTCTCCCCGAAGTCATCTCCCCAACCTTGAAGCAGCCTTCACTAGAAGTAACTTTAAGCTCCCCCTTGAAGTAGCCTTCCTCCTTGAAGTATCTTCCCATTGAGACCTTCTCGAAGTAGTCCAAAGTACGCCGAGCTACCTTATCCACCTAAATAAGCTCCAACATGCTACTTTCCACAACCTCCAACCTAGGAGTAGCAAAGGAGAGCAAAATACAATAGAAGGAACAAGATTGGAAGAAAGAAACAATGTTACCAATTGAGTACATCGCTTTGATCCTATATCAAGTGTATTGATCTCCTATCCACTGTGGATGAACGTGAAAGTGTAGTGGGTAGGAGATGCTAGCCTATAAGACATGAAATCTCAACTTGTGGAAATGATTTGCAAGTGAAGGATTGCTCAATTGCTCACAAGAGTTGATTCTCAATTGGAAGTATGTGTACTCAAGTGATTTTAGGTGTCCTAAGGCATGTCTTATTTATATGAATGGCCTACTAGTACTTAGGGATGTTCTAGACACTTTCTAGGGTGTTTTTAGTGCTCAACTAGCCATTAAGTATCCACTATTTACATTTATAACGGCTAGTTGATTAATTCTGAAAAGTGCAGTCAGAACCTTTCTCAGTCGAGAAGTTTGTCGACTGAATGTTTCTCAGTTGAGAACTTTGTCAATCGAGGGAAAGTCTAGAGTAAGTGTATTGTAACATTCAACTCAACTCCCAACAACTTTTTTCCACCAAATCTAACGGCTATAGAATCTGCTTGAAGGATAGACTCAGGTGATTCTTGGTCGAGAAGATGTTCGACCGAGTGTGTCTCGGTCGAGAAGTAGTTTGACCGAGGAAGTCCCTATTTTAGTTTATATAGACATGTACTAAGTGTATGTATCAAAGTGACACTGTGATACTATCATAGGGAATGACCTATCTAAGTGTTGTGAGTGAATTGGGAAGATCTAAATGCTTGATTTAAATGATATCTAATTACTTGTACATTATATATTTGTACAGGTTTACATTTGATTACAATCATGAAACAATAAAGTAATTTGAGCATATAGATCTTCCAAGCTTAGCTATCCACCATCTTGAATTCTTGTTCCTAAAATACTCAAGTAGCACGTTAGATCCACAAGAATGAAATTTTTGTCATTTTCAAAACAAAGGGATTTTTAATGATGTCTATTTAGCCAACAACAAAGACGTCACCCTTGCTTCCTAATGGGTTATATGCAGGTAAGGGATAGATCTAGAGGGGATTTCTAAAATATTTTCCAATGACATCCGAGAAAACTAGATCAAGAGAATTGGGTGTTTCCCCATCTAATTAAGATATGTGTCATTTGAGGGGTTAGCAGACACAGAAACACCTAAGGAAAATAGAGGCATAAAATTGTGGAAATGCAATGATGAAGGAGAGATATACAAAAGAAAATCCACTGATAGTATGAACATGGACGTGGTCGCCTACCAAAGGTAGGAGATAACTCAGTTGTCATCCGATCAAGATCTTACTCATGCTCATGAGTCCACATCACATGCTATCTTGGTTTTCCCCTACACTATAGAGTGAAACAGATAGATTAGAGACTATAGCAGAATCAGAAAATCAATCTTATATATTAATGTTTTGTGGCCCTAATTAATTGGGGGTCTAAATAATCATCAATTAAAGTCAAATTTGACACATAGGCTAATTTTTGACATGTAGAATCTGATTCTTATATTATTTACTACTTTTGGAGCTAGAAATTATATTATTTAATATTTTTGTAGTTATCTTATATTTTATTTTCTTAATGAAATTAAGCTAGTTAGATTACTTAAATAATGTGAACTTGGCACCCAATCTAAATGGGACCCAAGGATCACGATTCTTCCATTAGATTTGAGTTTTGAAGTTTCTTTTTATGAGTGCTTATATAATGAGTGTTTTGGCTCATTACCATTATACATACTATAATATGACTCCATTATTACCAACAATCACTAAATTGTCTTATTATCTTCACTTTGTTTGCACAAGAGTTACCTTATATTAATATGCACAAATGTTCATATTTTATGTATTTAACATATTTAGTTCATTTATTCAATATTTTTAGATAATAACACATTTTTCTTATTTTGGACATGGAAATTCTAAACAAAATGTACCTCTTATTAAACATATTTTAACCATTATGTGCATATTAGTTATCAAAGTATGTGATATATTTTATAATTTTGCTTACATATGAGTACATAATTAAGTTATTATGATAATATGAGTCTATTATGATATGTGATGTCGATTATAGACAGTATTGCCACATAATATGTTATATGCATTAACAATATTCATGAAGGTAGAGACGATGAGAAGTAGCTCAGGTGGTCGCAGCACGGGGCCCCTCACAAAGGGTCCCGGGTTCGAATCCCCCTGGTGGTGCTGTTCGGAATTATTTCTCCCGTAGCACAGCCGGCCTCTGCGCGACTTAATGGGATAAACTCCTTACGAGATGGGGTTGAGCTCCCCAGGTTGGACTCGGCGCAAGCCTTACAAGTCTCCTGGGTTACCAAAAAAAAATTCATGAAGGTATAAGTTTATCCTTTCTTGATAAAACCTAAGTTAAAACTTCTAACCTCCTAGTCATAGAACATGGTAAGATTAAAAGTTTTAGCATGTTACAATATATATATATATATATATATATATATATATATATATATATATATATATATATACATATATATACTACTACTACTACTACTACTACTACTACTACTACTACTACTACTACTACTACTACTACTACTACTACTACTACTGTAAAAAGAGTGAGTTCATGCTGTGTTCTCCTTGATTCTCTCTCTTCTCACAATGTTTCTTAACTTTTTTTTATATTTGCTCTATTTATTTTTTTTCTTTCATGATAAAATTAGTTGCCGCAAACTTCTCAACTTCTCTGTCACAATCCTTCCTATAAACATGTGTGTTTCAGAGTCAATAAACAACACATTTCTAAATTTTCAACAAAACAATTATGAGAATTACCACTATCCTTTTGGCAAATTTATTTTTCAAATATTTAATGTTAAATAAACATGTTCAATGGGGCATGTGCATGTGCACGTGTGTATTAACTAGTATATATATATATATATGCTAGAATGCACTCTAAGTGTATTCCAGTCACAATACACTCAAATTTTCTACTGTTGTATTAGCTACTGATCACGTAAGGAAGTCTCACCCACAGCTTGCTAAAATCACCTACTTCTCTCGTAACTGACCATTAACCTGTATCATCTCTCTTGCCTGTCGGCTCTATCCTCTCCTCTCCTCTACTTCCTTCTCTCCCTCTATCACTTCACCAGAAATCTGCCTCACTTCTTTTCTATATCATTCTCTCACTTCAACAGTCATCGGACATTGCCCGCTATACTCAATAGGGAGGCTAGGATATATTGGCACTACTATGAAGAACCATCAAGATCTTCAACGCAAGGATATGAATATATAAAAAATAGGTATACCTTGAAGCAATTTGGTAATACTATTGATGTATGATTGTAAGTATATACTATTATAAGGATATGCATATGTCAAAAGCAGGTATACCTTGAAGCGATTTGGCAATTCTATTGATGTATGATTGTAAAGTATATATTGTTGTACTGTCTTTCATGTCTGTAGCGTAAATAGCATAACCAATTGTAAAAAGCTTTATTGCACTAATGACGGGTGGTAGTGTTGATCAATTAGTGGGAACTATGTTGAAGGTTGTATAGTTGAAGCCCAGATATTGTTACCAATTTACAGTGACATCTTAGACATAAAATAGAATTTACATTGGATTCTTCATTGACAATAGAGTCGACCACCATGAATTGCTATGGCTGTGAAGAACAGTGTTGCTGAGAAACCAGATGCACTCTGATGGTGAGTTGTGTGACCAGTCGTTAACCCCTAACATCTCTCTTGTCCATCATCTATGTCCTGTCCTGTCCTGTCCTTCCTTCTCTCCCTCTCTCACTTTACCAGAAATTTTCCTCACTTCTTTTCCATGTCATTCTCTCACTTCAACAGTCACCGGACATTTCCCACTATAATGAACAGGGAGGCTAGGATATATTGGCACTACTTAGAAGAACCGTCAAGCCCTTCACTGCAAGGATATGCATATGTCAAACATGTATACCTTGAAGCTATTTGGCAATATTATTGATGCATGATTGTAAAGTACATATTGTTATAATGTCTCTCTAGTCTGTGGTGTAAATAGTATCACCAATCCCAAAAAACTTCATTGCACTAATGGCCGGTGGTAATGTGGATCCTTTATTGGGATCTAGGTCAAATGTTATTTGTTGAAACCCAGATATTGTTACCAGTGACATCTCACAAATAGACTAGAAGTCACATTGGATTCTTTGTTAACAGTTGAGTCGACCATCCTGAATTGCTATGGCCGTGGAGAATTGAGTGTTGCCGAGAAACCATATGCACTCTAACGGTGAGTTGTTATGTTTTTGCCTCATCCATGGTTCAATGTCTTAAGTATTCACGGACACAAAATTGGGAACAAGCAATGCACACAACACTAAGGTAGAAGAAAAACGAGTTCAAATCGTCTGTAAGGGGATGTACATATGGATTTTATAAAGCCAAACACCTTTATGAAAATGCTCAAGTAACACACACCTACAGGCTAGACACCTTGTTACTCACAGGTACATGGAGGCGCAAAACCCCAAGACGTGGCCATATATTTTTTGGATGGGATCAGTGGCACTGTTTAACAGCTCATTATCAATCTACAAGTCAAGAACCATCTTCCTCTTGGCCAAGACGCTGTCACCAGGAAGCGATAGTTAATGTGTAAAAATTTAGACAGAAGCGATAGTGATGTTAGAGGCAATCGTGCTCTAAACCCTGCCACAAGCCAAAGAACCATACAGTCTCAACGCACAAACCACAATCCAAAAACCCTCCCCTTCCAACCTCATCACAAACACATAACACTAACTATCCATCTGCCTCATCAAACATGAAAGCTCCAGACCACCTGGAATATGCGATCTCTCTTGACCTTCCAGCCAACTCAATGCGTCTTCTCAAGGTCCTCACCCTTAGAAGTATTCTCATTTCAACTGAAAATAAGCTTGACAACAACCCCATTAATGTCCTGGATATTACCCGTGTCTTAGCCCTACTCATTCCTGGTCAAACCATCCTTAAATCAAAAATTTTCTCTCCTACCCAGCTCATCTATACGGTCCCAGAAGGAACTAAGATAAACCACCTCTTCAATCAAGTTCTCACCATACCCTGTGGATCAAGCTTCATCACGGCCAGACTATCAAAATGGTCTGCTGACTTAGGTTCATATCCAGCCCCTGCTGGTGGCTCCGACTGGGTCGCCATTTCAAATCTCCCTCCGCACCTTTGGGAAATTGAGATCTTCAGAGGCATTGCCCATTCAATCGGGGCAACACTACAATACATCAGTCCTGAAAACTTACATCCTTCACAATACATCAAAGCATATTGTCTCTTTTCAGTCAAAGCTGCTATCTCCCTTCCTCCAACTATCAATATTAGAATTGGCGAATCCATCTACAATTTAAAACTTTCTGCTGAACATCCCTCCGAGAACAACACTGCCTTCTCTGACCTCACAAAACATCCACCATCTTGGTTTAGCCCAAACAAAGATAAAATGTCTACCATGCATTCCAGGGCATCAAACGACCGAAATCATGTATGGATCCAGAAAAACTCTAACCACTCTGAAAACTCATACCTCCAGACAAGCAAGAAAAGAACCAGATCTCCCGAACCTTCATTACATGATAACACATACATACCAAGAGGTTCCACCTTCCCATCTCCTTCCTCTACTAAGGAGAGCTACCCATCTCAAAACCAAAAACATATTGCTACAAAGAACCAAACCTCTTCTCAGCATAAGGATGAAAATTCTTTGCAGATTTTGGAGCAGGAGAGCCCACAACAAAGGCATACATCCAGCTACCTCCAGAAGATCATGAAGCCAAATCACAAAGACTAAAAAAGTACTATCATCGTCAACAGAGCAAAGACAGGTACTTCTCCAAATATCTCTCCCCGTTCATTTAGTGACATAACTTATGCTTATCCTTTATCATCTACTCCCCCTTTTAAAGACAAAAATAAAGATTTAGATTCTATTGAGGATTTAGCATCTTAGTCAAACATAAACAGCTTCACTTCCTTTGCAAACAAGATTGGCATTCAACTAGATGATGAAGATTATGTCCATAAAGTTCTAGATAACCTAGAAACCTTTATGGGTTGGTCAAACAAAAGACTCCTTCCTGCTATGACAAAATCTTTGACCTTCCAAAAATCCTATTAAGTGTAAATCATCATAAGAAATAAAAATGAAAATCACTTCTTGGAACATCTGTGGAGCTGCAAACCTCCAAAGAAGAAAAAAAATATGTACTCACATATACAAAAACAAAATCGACCTGATTCGTATTCAAGAAACACAAACCTTTCTAACCCCTTTTGCTCTTAAAACAATAGGGGGAAATAGAATCACCAACTGGATCCAATTACCTCATGAGGGATTCAAAGGAGGTCTCTTAGTTGGTTTTAACAACCAGTCTCTAGCTTCACGAAACACATCAATCCTTAACTTCTCTATAACCATAGAAAACCTTTCTGATGGATATCTTTGGTCATTCTCTGGAATCTATGGGGAACCAGGACACAACAAATCCGTATATCTAGATGAACTAAATCATCTCATTACAAAATACCACTTGTCTCCCTGGGTTTTGGGTGGAGATTTCAACCTAATCACTCAAGTCTCAGATAGGCTCAACTCCAACCCCTCCCCTCAAACTATCTCTGCTGTAGATAAAAAATTTAGTAAGATGCTTACAAACCATTCTTTGATCGACATCAAACCTTCAAATGCACTATACACCTGGTCTAGAAACCAGACATATGCCAGACTCGACCACTTCATTTTCTCAAACCTCTGGGAAGACAAACACCCTCTCTCATCTGTTCATATCTCCCACCGAACCATATCTGACCACTTCCCTCTGATCCTTGACACATCATCTACCTCATGGGGCATGCGACCTTTCAAATTTGAAAATAGTTGGCTCTCCATAAACAACTTCTCCAGCTCCTGTCTAGAACAATGGAAACTTTCCGACTCACAAACAGAAAACATAGGACTACATATCCAAAACAACACAAAAAATATTAAACTCATATCAAAAAATGGAAACTCCAAAACCCAAAAAACTTATTCGAAATAAAAAAAAATTGAAGATCAGTTCTTTTTTGTGGATAAGGACCCATCTGCTGACCCGCTCTAGTCCTTACCATCAAAGCCGAACTGGACTTCATAAATAATTGTATTAACACCAAATGGAGACAAAGGGCCAAAATCACTTGGGCTAAAGAAGGTGACAAAAACACTAAATTTTATCACAAAATTTGTAACCAAAATTTTCGACAAAATGCCATAACCCATCTAACAATAAACAGTAGACTCACATCACACAAACAAACCATCATAACTCACATAACTAACCATTTTAAAAATATCTTCAATAACAATCACAATCCCACATGCCTTAATAACTTATCAAGGAACACCATTTGTCAAAAAAACATAAAAAATCCATAAGAACTCATCAAATCCTTCTCCCTTGATGAATTTAATGTTGCCATCTCTGACCTAGGTAAAAATAAATCTCCCAGACCAGATGGACTCAACACTGAATTCTACCTGGAAAATTGGGATCACTATAAAAAAGATTTCATAGCCTTTCTATCTACTTTCCACGCTAGTATAAACCCACATAACATCATCAAATTCATAAATAAAACTTTTATCACTCTAATTAAAAAAACTAGTCAACCCGACCACATATCCCTCTTCCGACCCATCAACCTTATAAATACCTCATACAATATCATTGCTAAAATATTAGCAAACAGGATTAAACCTCACTTGGATGACATCATCCCGCTTAACCAAACTGCCTTCCTAAAAAATAGAAGTATACAAGATGCCTTCCTGATGGTCAATGAAACAATACATCTTTGCCACAAAAACAAACCCCCCCTTCTAGCAATCAAACTAGATTTTGAAAAAGCCTTTGATTTTGTTAATTGACATTGCCTAATTAAAACTCTAAAGGGTTTTGGTTTTCCAGACATATGGGTAAATTGGATCCATGCTTGCATATCCACAAACCATTTCTCAACTATCATAAATGGTGTTCCATTTGGTTATTTTCATAACACAAATGGACTTAGACAAGGAGACCCACTCTCTCCTTATCTGTTCATCATCATTACAACTATTCTTTCCCGTATGATCCAATTGGGCAAACAAAATGGTCTTATCTGTTCTCCTGGGGAATGCATGGAGAATATCATTCAATTTGCGGATGATACCATTATCTTCTCCTCCTCGGATGAATCCTCCCTCCTTAATATCTTCAGAATCATTGACATCTTCTCATATATCTCTGGACTTAAAATAAATATGCATAAATCTTCCATTTTTGGGGTAAACATAAATCAACCTTCATTGGAGCATTTTAGAGATCTCTTAAGATGCAAGACAGAAGAATTTCCAATCAAGTATCTGGGTCTTCCCATTACTCCATACAACATAACAAATGCTATCTGGACCCCTATTATATCAAAAATTAACTCAAAACTCACAAATTGGACAAATAACTTCCTTAATCTCTCTGGAAGACTTACCCTACTAAACAGTGTCATCACTCCTATCACCACTCACTTCCTGAGCTGCGTTCCCCTTCCCACAAAAACAAAATCAATTCTAGACAAAATTAGAAGAAATTTTCTTTGGAACAACTATCACAAATCGGAAAAATCAGGGAAATATTATCATCTTGTTAATTGGAAAACTATATCAGCTCCACTTGATCAAGGTGGTTGGGGTATCATCAACATTGAAACACACACACACTCTGTCTTATAATTAAAATCATCGACAGTCTGATCCAAAACAAACCAAAAATTTGGACTCAACTCATCCAATACAAATATTACCAATACTCACCCCCCTGGCATCATATCCCAAAAAAATCAGCTTCCCCTCTTTAGAAATACATCAACAAAAACATCCAAACGATCACTCAAATCATTAACACTCCCCCTCACTCTCACTAAAACATCTCCTTCTGATTCGATCCTTGGTTCGAAAACAACTCAGTCATCAATCTTTGACCATATTTGACTATTCCAAATAAACTACTCAACATGAAGATTGATAAAGCTCTACCTCTTATCACTAGCAACAGATTAAATTCCCTTAAAAGATGCATTCAAACTTAGATCAGCCAAAACGACTTCAGAAATCTAGCTCTCTCCTTGGAAAACAACACCTCAAATTCCATTACTTGGAAATGGGGCTGCAAATACTCAGTTAAACAAGCCTACACCTACCTATCCTATAGAGGTCTGTCCCCATCAACAACAAAAATTTGGAAATAGAAATGGCCGCAAAAATATAAAACATTCCTTTGGCTTTTACTTCAAAACAAACTTCTCACAGGTGAAAACATTACAAAAAAGGGATTTATTGGCCCATTTAGATGCTCTCTTTGCGAAAAAAATAGTGACTCAGTTGATCACATCTTCTTCAAGTGTATCTTCTCACAAAACATCTTCACACATTTTTCACGAAACTGCCTTCCTGACCTCAAGGAAGCTACTTTCCCATTACAAATCACACCAAATAGACATTACAAAAAATTCCAAAATAGTGATATTTTCACCACAATCAGTTGGAATCTCTGGAAAGAAAGAAACAACAGAATTTTCAACAAAAAAAAATCTGGAACAAAATATTATATCACAAATAGACGCAAATCTTTACATTCTAACAAAATGTAGGTAACCAAGTTGAAGGAGGACATGACGAATCTGATGAAGGAGAATCTGAAGCAAAATTTCTGTGTGATCTCAAAGCAATGGTTGACGATGAAACATGTGTCAGTATAATTCAACAACAATTGTGATTCTATTCTCGGGCGGAAGCTTTTTTTTACAAACTTGGGATTATCTTCTTTATATCATCTAGAATATTGTTAAGGGGTGCCTCCCCCACTTTAACAAAACATTGCTTTTATCTTATCTAGGCTTGCATGATTTCAGTTTTTTTCTAGTCTACGATTATTTCAACATCCTGTAAGGTACTCACATAAGCAGGTGTTTGCTTGCTTTGATGTGTTCTCAATATATGATATAACCTTTCCTGAAAAAAAGAGGCAATCATGCTCTCCCTCAATGACCCATCAATATCCTATTGGAACAGCTGAGCCGGGGGTGTCACTCTTGTTTATGTTGATCTTTCTCATTGTTTACTACTTTGTCCCGATGTTGTCATTCTTATTGGGCCAGTTCATCGTGCAGGCCCTGAGCTGAGGTGTCCCTCCTGACGATGATTCTCACACAGATCGAACTTGCTGTCATCGAGATCCGTTGGTCTGGGATCGAGCTTCAAGAGTGATTGAGGAACGACCATTACCAGCTCATCAGTGGAACCAACACACGCCTCGCTGCTATACTCGAAGGGAGTCATTGCTGCTCTGCTCGGCACAATGTTTAATCGAAAATGATTTGGGTAAGCACATTTCCGGTCATGCTTAAAGTTATGCTCAGGCTCAAAGGTGGTTTTGGAAAAATTGAGAAGTTTCGCCTTTTTTATGGTATTGCAGGGTGGCTGGTGAGGTGGCGGTGACATCCAGGGAATGTGGAGGGATATTTATTGGGTGAGGTGGTTGGTAGAAGTTATGTAATGGAGAAATAAATTTATTTTACGTATAACTTTTGAACCGTGAGGAATTTTGTGATAAAATAAAAATCATTGGATTCCTTATGAAAAATACAAGCCAACAAGACCAATGTTAATATGTTTTTGGAAAAAAAATAAAAATATAGTAGAGGTGACGTGATGAGAGAGAAAATTATTTTATTTATAATTTTTAAACCGTGTTAAATTTTAAATAAAATAAAAACCATTAAATTTGTGATAAAAAATACATTGAAACAAGAGTAACTTTGATATACTTTTTTAGGAAAGAGGTAAACAAAAGAAGAGAGAAGTGATGATGGGAGATCATAGAAGTGACGAGAAAAGTGTTGGGGGAAGATGAGGAAAGTGAGAGAAATAATGAGAGATGAGAAGTGAGAGTAGTAAATGGAGGACATAAAGAAAGTATGTACGTATTCATGATAATTGGACGCACATTTATTGTTAAAGCGTCCAAAAATTGATAAATGTGTGCCCAAATAATAAATGCTTGAAAATAGTAAATATGCACGTAAAAATAGCTAAAGACGCCTACAAATGACTATATAGTACCCAAAAACGACTACAAGCACTCAAAATTAGTGATATGTCCACAAATGGCTAAAAATACATAAATATGACTAAATAGTTCCTAAAAATGGCTAAAGAACGTCCAAAAATTTCTAAAATTATTTTAAATCTATGAAAGTGTCATTTTTATACTTTTTAGGTGCCATTAAGTTGTTGTTAGGCATGAAGTACCATTACACCTTAATATTTGGACACTATTAAGTTGTTCTTGGGTGTCAAATAAACCTATCTGGGCACCATTATGTTGGTTTTGGTTATCAATTACCTTAGCCATGATTTAACACATACATATTTACTTGGGAGCTATTTTTATAATTCTAAGTGTCAATAAACCATTTCTAGACATCAATTAGTCATCTCTGGGTGTCAATTAACGATATTTTGGCACTATTAAGTTGTTATTGAGTGTAAAACACTCTTACACCTTATTTAATGCATACAACTATATTTGGGCACCATTAAGTTATCCGTGAGTGTCAAACAAACTTGTTTGGGTGTCATTATGTTTTTTTTATTGTCAATTATCTTAGCTATGATATAACACATACAATATTCACATGGGAACTATTTTTATATTTTCTAATGTCAATGAACTATTTCTAGGCATCATTGAAACATCAATGGGTGTCAATTAAACACTGAGCTCAATTCATTCGTGGATTTATTCATTGTTTAGGTATCAAACAATCATTTCTGGGTTCCATTAAGTTATTGTTGGGTGTACAATACTCTTACACTCAATTTAATAGGTGCAATCATATCTGGACACCATTAAGTTGTTCTTGGTTATCAAACAAATCTATTTGGGCATCATTACATTAGTTTTGGTTGTCAATTATCCTTAGTCGTGATTTAGCGCATAAAATATTTACTTGGGCGTCATTTTTATAATTTTGAGTGTGAATGAAATATTTTTGGACATCAATTAACCATCTCTGGGGTCAATTAGTCATTTTGGACATCTTTAAGTTGTTGTTGAGTGTGAAATATCCTTACACTTTATTTAATGTGTACTACCATATTTGGACACCACTAAGTTGTTCTTGGGTATCCAAAAAACCTATTTGGGCATCATTATGTTGTTTTGGTTGTCAATTATCTTAATCATGATTTAACGTGTACAATATTTACTTGGGCGCCATTTTTATACTTTTGGGTGTCAGTGAATCCTTTTTAGGCGTCAATGAACTATCTTTAGGTGTCGGTAAAGTACCCTTACACCTTACTTAATGCATATAACTATATTTGGGCGCCATTAAGTTGTTCTTAGGTGCCAAACAAACTTATTTGGGCATCATTATGTTGTTTTTGGTTGAAAATTATCTTAGTTGTGATATAACACATACAATATTCACTTGGGGGCCATTTTTATATTTATGGGTGTCAATCAACAATTTCTAGACGTCATTGAAACACCTATGGGTGTCAATTCATTCATAGTTTTTTTAATTGTATGTGTGTCAAACAATCATTTCTGGGTGTCATTAAGTTGTTATTGGGTGTCAAATACTCTTACACTCAATATAATGGGTGCAATCATATCTTGGCGCCATTAATTTGTTCTTGGGTGTCAAACAAATCTATTTGGACACCATTAAATTATTTTTTATTGTCAATTATTCTTAATGGTGGTTTAACACATACAATATTTACTTAGATTCATTTTATAATTCTGGGTGTCAATGAATCATTTTTTGGCATTATTTAACCATCTCTGAGTGTCAAGTAGTCACTTTTGGGTGTAATTAAGTTGTTGTTGGGTGTGAAATATCCTTACACCTTATTTAATGTGCATCACCATATTTGGGCGTCATTAAGTTATTCTTGGGGTCAAAAAAACCTATTCGGGAGCCATTATGTTATTTTTAATTATCAATTACCCTAGTCTTGATTTAACACATATAATATTACTTGGGTGCCATTTTTATACTTTTGAGTGTCAGTGAATCCTTTCTGGGCGTCAATGGACCATCTTTAGGTGTCAATTAAGCATTGAGCGTTAATTTATCCATGGATTTCTTAATTGTTCCTTTTTTTGATATTTTACTAGGAGCTTGTTTTTTTCTCTCAACGTTAGGCTTGTTTGAAGATATTTTTTATCACAAATCTAATTGTCTTTATTTCATTCAAAAATTCATCACGTTAAATTATGAAAAATCTATTTCTTGTCTCAGCACATCACATTTATATACACCTTTTTGTATTTTTTCTCAAACATATATCAACAATAGTGTTGTTGGATTGCATTTTTCATGACGAATCCAATGGTTTTTGTTTCATCAAAAAATAATCACGCTTCAAAAGTTATAAGCAAAATAAATTTATTAGTCTATTACATAACATCAACCAACCACCCAATTAATATCGGCCTCGTCATCTTCTCAAATAGCTTTCTCCAGCCTTTTCTGTAGACTTATTTGGGCAATATTGTTGTTGACTGCCACATATTAGTTCTTTATTAGAGTGGAAAAGAAAATGAGAGAGAAGGGGACAACAGAGCGGAAGCTGGTTTTGGGGATCCGAAATTGGTTTTGGAGGTGAGTGAGGAGTGAGCGTCATCAAAATTTAGTCTGTGTTTAATGCACGACCAACTTTCCACCAGGAGAATAGGGCTAACATTTGATCACACTCAGGCTCCACACGTGTCATGTGGAGCTCAAAAACCGCCTTCCGTTCCTATTTTTCCTTCTCTTCTACCACCTTTTTCACTACATGCAACAACCCTACAACAACACTGTGCCAGATTGGTAAAAGAAGTTGGGGGGAAAGTTCGTTTTGAGAGGGTGACATGTCCATCATTAATTGGGTGGTTGGTAGAGGTTATGTGATAGATTAATAATTTTTTTGCTTATAATATTTGAATTGTGATGAGTTTATATGAAAAAAAACCACTGGTTTCCTTATAAAAAATACATTCCAACAAGGTAATGTTGATATATTTTTGAGAAAAAAATACAAAAATGGTATGTAGAGGTGATGTTATGAAAGAGAAAATTGTTTTAGTTATAATTGTAAAGCCATGATGATTTTTTGAATGAAATCAAAATTATTAAATTAGTTATAAAAAATACATTCAAATAAGATTAAGGTTGAGAGGAAAAAGAAGTTGTTGGCCAAATATTAAAAGAGGAACAATTAACAAATTCATGTTTAAATTGGCACCTAATGGTTATTTGGCAACCATAGATGGTTCATTGACGCCCAGAAAGAGTTTATTGACACCCATACGTATAAAAATAGAATCCAAGAAGATATTATATGGATTAAATCATGGCTAAGATAATTGAAAATAAAAAACAACGTAATGTCACTCAAATGGATTTGTTTGATACCCAAGAACAACTTAATGGCGTCCAAATATAGTTATACTAATAAATAAGATGCAAGTATACTTCACACCCAACAACGACCTAATGAAGCCTAGAAATGATTATTTGACGCCCAAACAATTAACAAATTAACAGATGAATTGGCACCTAATGGTTAATTGACACCCAGAAGTATTAAAATGACGCTCAAGTAAACATTGTACGCATTAAATTATAGTTAAGATAATTGACAACTAAAAACAATGTAATGGCACCCATATAGGTCCGTTTGACACCTTAGAACAACTTAATGGCGTTAAAATATAGTTGTACGCGTTAAATAGGGTGTAAGGGTACTTCACATCCAACAACTTAATGACACTTATAAATTACTAATTAACACTTAGAGATAGTTTATTGAAGCCCATAAATAGTTCATTGAGACCTATAATTATAAAATAACTCTCAAGTAAATATTATATGTATTAAATCGTGGCTAAATATAATTGACAATAAAAAACAATGTAATGTCATCTAACTATGTTTGTTTGACACTCAAGAACAACTTCATGCTCCCAAATATGGTTGTACACACTAAATAAGGTGTAAGAGTACTTCACACCCATCAACAACTTAATTGACAACTAAGAACAACTTAATGACATCAAAATACGATCATTTGATGAATAAAAATAAATTATTTGATGGCCAAACACATTCTTATCATATCCACACATGAAATGTCGTCTAATGGTTTATTGACACACATAGATGGTTCATTGACACCCAGAAATAATTCATTGACACTCAAAAGTATAAAAATAGCACTTTTAGATTTTTTTGGACTTTTTAGAGAGTTTTGGGCACTTTTAGCAATTTTTGGGCATTTTTAGAGAGTTTTGGGCGTTATTTAGCTATTTTAGATGCTATTCAGCCATTTTTAGGAGCTTTTCAGTAATTTCTAGGCGCATATTCATCTTTTTTAAAAACTTTATTTTTTGGCATGTATTCATCAATTTTAGGTGATTTTAACGAGTTTTATGCGCTTTTACCCGACTATTGGGCGATTTAGCCATTTGTGGGCATATAACTATTTTTTGGCGCTTTTAGTCATTTTTTAGATGTAATCATTCTTAGGCGCCTTTAGCAATTTTTGGGCGCATATTCTTCATTTTCAAGCACATAATTTTTAGATGAGTATTTATTAATTTTGGGATGCTTTTGTTGGTGAATACACACCTAATTATCATGAATACATACTTAGTTCCCTCATATTATCCATTTACTTCTCTCACTTCCCATCTCTCATTGCTTCTATCACTTCCCTCATCTTCTACCATCACTTTTATTCTCGCTTCTCTAATCTCCCATCACCATTTCCCTCCTCTTTTCTTTTTAATTCTTTCTTCAAGTATACCAACATTATTCTTGTTTGAGTATATTTTTATCACAAATTAAATGGTTTTTATTTTGTTCAAAAATTATTCATGGTTTAAAAATTATAAACAAAATAATTTTCTCTCTCATCACATCACCTCTACGTATTATTTTTGTATTTTGTTAATAAAACTATATCAAGATTAGCCTTGTTGGAATGCATTTTTATAAAAATCCAATGATTTTTATTTTGTCAAAAAATCATCACGGTTCAAAAGTTATAAGCAAAATAATTTTCTCTCACATCACGTAACTTCCACCTACCACCCAATAAATGATCTGCCACATCATATTCTCTCCATCTTTTTCTTCCTTTTAGGCTCCGATGTTTGATTTCTCAGAGAACTCATTTTCCAGGATGTTGAGTTTAGTTCTAGGAAAATGACTTCATGTGATTGGTTGAAATTATATATTTTTTCAAAAAAATGATTTCCATATGATTGGCTTTCTGTAAGTCAGAAAAAATATACAATACTTATAAATCACAATGCGCAATATGATTGCACAACTTAATCAGTTAATAAATTAAGTCCAATGTCCAAAAGAAGAGAAATATACTACGTACAATGGTCAAATAAAAAAGTTGATATTTTATGAATAGCATGCCATGATTTGAATAGCATGCCTTTATTTGCAAAGAAGTTCAAATTACTACCATAAAATATCACTTATGGAAGATGCAATGACGAATTGCAATCATGCTTTTCAAATGATTGTGCAAAAAACGTTGCCTAAGAATCAATTAACATGATGTACAAAAACGAATTGATTTTTAAAGTCACCCATTGTTGTTGTTCTCAAGAGATCATGTGAAGAAAGAAGAGTGGAGATAAGCAATTGGGGAATGAAACGATTGAGTAGTGTTGTTCTCAACACATTACATAAAGAAAAGGAAGGCTGGGAGCGAGATCAAGATGAGATCGTATGTCGGCATATGAACAATATATATGTCGTATTACTGTACACGAGGTTAAGGAGATGAAGTATACCACGAACGAACAACAGACCAGGTCTTCTCAACAAGACGGGGTCGAGAAGATGAAGTACAAGAGTATATATGTAATAATCCAAAGGCAACGAACTTCTCAACGAACCGCATATCTGGAAAACTAAAAAACTGACGAGGGAAGAACTCTTAGGGCTGAGGTTTTCTGGAAGAAACCAGGTGTCGAGGCAAGGGGTGGGGGAGGTGTCGGAGCAGCTTGGGGCACAAAGGGAACAGGAGGTTCGTGATAACGTGAACTGCGACGCCCAGCAATTAGGCAACTGCATATCTGATGAAAACGATGGACATACTGGTCAAGGCAAGGACATGAAGAAAGGTGAAGATCTGGGACTGCATGGGTGTGAAGGTCATGTCGTTGGAATCCAGTTGAGCTTTACACAGGGTTTGGAGGAAGTCCAACACCTAAAAAAACGTGAAAAGAGGGCCATCACCATAGCGCAAAGGCGGACAGAATCGGGGACAAAGAAAAAACAGGGAGCTAAGCAGGGACAAGGAAAGAAGAAACACCAACCGTGGGTCTATAAAATGAGTTGGGGTGCTCGGTTGGGCATACCTGAGGAAGAGGTGGTGTGGGAGAGTGCAGCTGGGAAGCGGGTCAGAAGTGAGGATCTTTGTGATATGGATTTGGACGACCAGGTACCACAGCCTACAGGAGAAAAAAGACAGAGGACAGTTGCAGAAGCTATGTCTGGGATGGCAGAGGGTGTTGCAGCCCAAGTAGCGGAGACTGGCGGTGTCCAGTCCCGCGAAGGACAATGAAAATCTTTAGCTGGAACTGTCAGGGATTGGGCGACCCTGACACATGCAAAGCCCTCCGGGCTTGGGTCTAGAGGGAGCGCCCAAATATAGTTTTCGTCATGAAAACTATGCTGGTGGACAAGCAACTCGAAGACGTCAAAAGAAGTTGTGGTTTCTCGGATGGGATGTGTATATCTCGTACTGGCAGAGCAGGGGGACTTGGCTTCTGGTGGAAAGACATAGATCTGGAAATTTTGAGCTACTCTAACAGGCATGTGTCGGCGTTGGTTAAAGAAGGGGCAGCAGACTATATGTGGAGAGCCATTGGGATCTATGGGTGGGCGGATCAACAAAGTAAGACAAAGACGTGGGAGCTTATGAGGAGGTTGAAAAATGAGGCAAATGAACCGGTCATCTTCTTCGGGGACTTCAATGAGATTGTTTCCAATGCAGAAAAAGAGGGGCCCGCCAAAAGATGAAAAGTTTATCCAGAACTTTAGAGATGTTATTGATGAATGCAACTTGATTGATGTGGGATTTGAGGGGAATATTTTCACGTGGAAAAGGGGGTTGACGGAAAGAACTCTAGTAAAAGAGAGGTTATACAGGTTTTTGCTGGAGCTTGAGTGGAGAAATTTATTTAAATTCTGTAGGGTGATTCATCTTCCCATCTATGAGTCTGATCATGCGCCTATTATTTTCAAAGCTGATAATACGGGTAGCAAAAGGAGGAGGGGGAGAGGGCAATTCAGATTTGAACCCATGTGGGTGAATGAGGAAGAATGTGCTAAAATAATTAAAGAAGTTTGGGAGCAAGACAGAGTGGCTGATCTAAATACGAAAATGCTAACATGTAAAGATAAGCTGAGGGAATGGGCTGCTGAAAAGTTTGGGAAGAGATAGAAGAAGATCAAAGAGTTGGAAGATGATTTAAAAAGACTCCAAGCATGTCCCCCAGATCACATAAATCTTTTGGAGGCAGAGGAAAAGTCTAAGGAAATGCAATATTTGCTTCAAAGAGATGAAGAGTACTGGGATGCCAGGGCGAGAGTAAAGGAGATGAAAGAAGGGGATAGGAACACTGCCTACTTCCATCAAAAAGCTACTAACAGGAGAAGAAAGAATTAGATTGAGGAGCTTGAGGATGAGAAGGGACATATGAGACATCATGAAGAAGAAATTAACAACATCATTGTCAATTACTTCTCCCAGCTGTTTCAGTCTAGTGATCCATCGGGTTTTGAGGAGGCCACTAAAGGGATTCGGGAAGTTATTTCTGGAGACCAGATTGAGGAGTTGGAGAAAGACATTACTGATGAGGAAATAAAGGTGGCGCTGGACCGAATGCATCCAAATAAATCACCGGGACCGGATGGTATGAAGGCAATGTTCTATCAGAAATTTTGGGGTATATCAAGAGGTGGTGGAAGGGGGAACGAGACTGGAAGGCGGTAAATGAAACGCTTGTGGTGCTGATCCCGAAGACTGAGAAGCCAAAAACTGTGGGTGAGTACAGGCCCATCAACTTGTGTAATGTGTTGTACAAGATTGCTTCCAAGGTGCTGACAAATAGACTAAAGCCGCTTATGAATGATGTCGTTTCCGAAAACCAAATCGCTTTAATGCCGGGGAGAATGATTACTGATAATGCCATCATAGCTTATGAGGTGTTCCACAGCATGAAGAGAGACAAGGGAAAGAAGAAAGGCAGTCTTTCTTTAAAACTTGATATGTCCAAAGCCTATGATCGAGTCGAGTGGAGCTTCCTTGACATTGTTATGGAGAAGATGGGGTTTGGGAGGAAATGGAGGAACAAGATCCAGGAATGTATCACTTCTGTCCAGCATACCTTTGCCGTCAACGGGGATAGGACCAAGAGCATGAGGCCTGCACGCGGACTTCGCCAAGGTGACCCTCTTTCTCCATACCTCTTTATTTTATGTGCTGAAGCGTTTTCCACTTTATTAAGCACTGCTGTCAGAGAATCCCATATACATGGCATTAAGCCGTGTAGGGGAGCACCCAGTATCTCAAATCTTTTCTTTGCAGATGATAGTATTCTTTTTGCTAGAGCAACCAATGCAGAATGTCTGAAGATAGCTGAAATCATCAGCCAGTACGAACAGGCATCCGGTCAGAAAATAAATTTCCAAAAGACAGAGGTTGTTTTTAGCAAAGGGGTACGAGGTACAAGAAGAGAGGAGCTGCGTGATCTCTTGGGAGTACGTGCCGTGGATCGTCATGCTTGCTATCTTGGTCTTCCCACAATGGTGGGCAGGTCAAAAAAGTAGGTTTTCAGCTACATAAAAGAAAGAATATGGAGGAAACTTCAAGGCTGGTCCGAAAAGTTGTTGTCAAAAGCAGGAAGGGAGGTCATCATCAAAGCAGTGGCACAAGCAATTCCTACCTATGTCATGAGTGTGTTCCAGTTGCCCATGGGTACTATGGAGGAAATACAGCGGATGGTGGCTAGATTCTGGTGGGGAGCAAAGGAGAAGGAGAGGAAGCTCTCATGGATGAGTTGGGAGAGGCTATGTAAACCGAAAAGGCAGGGAGGGCTGGGTTTCAGGGACTTGCACACCTTTAACCAAGCCCTTCTTGCTAGACAAGCTTGGAGGTTGGTTTGTCACCCGGATGCTCTAGTTACCAAGGTTCTTAAGGCGAGATATTACCCAAGGACGTCCTTTTGGGAAGCGAGGAGGGGGTATGATCCGAGTCATGTTTGGAGGAGTCTATGGGGAGCTAAGGCAGTGTTGAAGGAAGGGGTCCAGTGGAGAGTGGGGGACGAAGTTGACATTGACATATGGGATGACAAATGGGTTCCAAAGGAAGTGGACACGTTGAGACGTTTCAAACGTGAGGGCAGCCCGGATTATCACAAAGTTAAGGAGCTCATGACGGAGGAGGAGTGGAGGTGGGATGAGAATAAGGTGAGGGAATGTTTCCCGGATAGCATTGCAAGGAAGATCAGTGCAATCCCAATCAGCAATAGGAAGCCCAATGATTCTGTGATGTGGTGGCCGTCCAAGAATGGGGTGTTTACAGTTCGGTCTGCTTACTGGATGGGACTGCTCGGGGTGGAGGAGGCGCGGAGATACAACGATCGGGTAGGAGACGGGCTATGGAAGAGAGTATGGCAGGATGGATGGAGTCCAAAGACGGCGCACTTCATATGGAGAGTTTGTACGGGCGGGCTTGCTACAAGGGGAAGGCTTTTTGACAGACATTGTATCGAAGACGGAACATGTATGCTATGTATGTCCGAAAAAGAGACCATACCTCACATGCTGTTCAGGTGTCTGAATGCGACGGAGCTATGGGATCAAACCTCGAGGGACATCCAACAATGGGTGGAGGACAGGAAGGACGGGGAGATCCAATCAACCATGGAGGCAGCTCTACAAGATACGACAACCGGTGAGAGGGATGTATTAGTGGCAGCTATGTCGGCCATATGGCGTGGCAGGTGCTTACATGTTTTCCAGAATGGTGCTCCGAACATGGGGGTGCTACACCGCCGTTAGTTGGCCATGGTGAGATCTCGGACTAAAGGAGTAGGACGTGCATGCACGGGAGACGTGCGGGCGGGCACAACAGCCCAGCAGCGTGAGGGGGCGGTAGGTGGGGAGTTTAGCTCTGTTGCTGGTCAAACATGGAGGAAACCGGGGCATGGTAATATCAAGATAAATGTGGACGGATCGTGTGGGGAGGAAGGGAAGGCGGGTATTGGTGCCGTAGCTCGAGATGATGGGGGGAGGTAGTAGGGATGCTGGGGGCAAGGGTAATGACAGGAGGTGATGTTGTATTGACGGAAGCGCTAGCGATACGGGAAGCTCTCGCATGGGCAAGAGAGAAGGGCTTGGATAGGATAGAAATGGAATCTGATGCCATGGCTATCATCCAAGCATGTCACAACAGCAGCCCAAGGAAGGACTACATTGGCTCCATTGTTGACGACATCCTTCTACTGAAGCAATCTTTTCCTTTCTGCAATCTTAGCTTTATTAGCCGTAGATGTAACAAGGCTGCCCACGAGGTAGCAAATGCTGCACGTAGGGGCCTAGTAGATAGGTTTTCCTTTTCGCAGAATTTTCCTTTGAACTTTATGACTTTTGTAATTAGTGATTTAGCTAATGAATAGATGACGGGGAGTCCCAATCACAGGGCTTCCCGTCCTTCCTCAAAAAAAAAAAAACCACAGATCAGGTCTGCAGCACAACGGGGGACTCCATGCATCTTCGTTGTATCGAGACTTCATGTGCCGTCACGAGAGAGGAGCGGGGAAGTTGTTTTCCTCTATTTTCTTCCGGAAGTCCTGAAGTAAACCCTATATATACCTAGGAAATCTAGAAAATTCTGAAAAATTGAGTTTCTACAATTACGGCTTAAAACATGTCTCACAACTTTAGTTCCTGTGTTTTTTAGTCCAATTAGAGCAAATCAATCAGATCCTTAACCGCTCTCCTCTCCGGCCACTATTAACTATACCCCTCTACTACCCCAAAATTACCCCGATGTACCACAACCACGTCGGCATCTAAAATTACTTTTCTCCATCAATATCGCTCCCCCCGTGCATAAGGTGTGTGTGACTCACACTGCGAGCGAGAAACATTTTTGGGGAGAATATGATGCGTTGAGCATGTTGTTAGATTGCTTTCCGGCTAAAATTTGTATGAGTACTGATATAGAGCAACTTCTTTACCATATTTTACACACCAAACCCGATTGACGTAATGTCATAAACACTTTACGGAATACAAAATGGCTATTTAGTATTGTACATATATTATTTTGGACAATGTCAGAAGTAAAAAAGACTTCTAAATGAGCTATATAAGTACTTGTTATTAGTGATAAAAGTCATTAAGGACATTACAGATTTAAAATTAAAATTGTACTAATATAAATATTAAATAATGTTGGACATATATAAATTTTTATATATCATCTTTGTATAATTTATATACATACTTCTAAATAATAGTTATATATTAATATTTATACATCTTATATTGAGTATTTTTAAAGCAAACAATGTTTAAAATAAGTATTTCAAATACAGCGCGTATTTTTAAATTGAACAGTGCCATTAATAAATACTACAATACTTGTGTAATGTGTGCACAATGATAAAGTTGTCTGAACGAATTAATAAGTTGGGCTCTCTTTCTCAAACCACTACTTATCTCTTCATATTTAGTACACACTCTCTCTCCTTCCACTACTCATTTATTTATTTACACATTCTCTCTCCATCCACTCTCATTCATTCTATTTGTTACACCCTCTTTATCTATCTATTACCTCTTTGTCACTATTAATTATGATAGCTTTCTCTCCATCCACCCCCTCTCTTTTCCATTCTACACTCCTTTCATCCACTAACTTATTACTTTATCTCTTTCCAGTCACACATCAATTATAGACATTTTTAAAATCAAGACACGTTGTGTTAATTTTATTTTGCAAATATTCCTAAGTTACGGATATAATCTTTGGTGGATAATGTATTGAATAAATAATTTCACAATTTTATTATAACAAGCATAAAAATCAGCGACAACGTAACCGCGGTTTTGAAACCTTCCAGCAATTAATCGCTTGCCTCGATCTTGTTCACTCTCATATCCAAGTCGTGTTGTGACTGTTTGACGAAATAGTACAAAAGATCTAGTTCACTCTCATATCCAAGTCGTGTTGTGACTGTTTGACGAAATAGTACAAAAGATCTAGTTCACTCTCATATCCAAGTCTGCAACATGACATTGACGACGAATTTCTGACCTTGAGATTGCTCTGTTTGGTAAAATGGTACAACGATAAGGTAAAGTCAGACAAGCTACGATTGCTCGTAACTACTGTTACCAAATAAAAATCACCCACCACTTTTTATTTGTATGTATTGTCGCGTTGTCAAACGCTACAATTGTCAAGTGGACGTCACTCACGATCCTCCCACTCACAATCATCATGGTCACCCGTATCACTATCGCCGTGGGGTTTAGAAGGACGATCTATTCTACGCCACGGTGCCTCAATGGAGCAAGCTGCTTGGAGGGGTATTCTTTAGCTTCTTGGTGCTCGCTCACCTGTACCTCGTCCTCCTCGGCTCATGGGAAGTAAGAGTAGGACGCCTACCATGGTGTTTGTCAGGTCCAGACTCAGTCTCCATCACTGTCTTCCGTAGCTTCAGCACCAACTGGATGGGGTTTTTTTCCTCCTAAGATTGCTTTCCGTGGAGATTTTACTTGCGTTGGCTTCTTGTTGTATCGTTGCGGAAGGCAATGTGAAGCGAAGAAGCGGCCAGAGGAGAATTCAAATGAAGAGTAGCGGATCACGGTGAGAGAAACAGAGAGGTGGGAGAGAGAGAAACATCATGGAAAAGCAGGTATGACTGGGAAGAGTACGGGAATGGGTCAGTCATCTCTAAGAGTGGGATTCTCCTCAGACATACGGCTCTAATTCTACGGTATAAAAGAATAATTCTAGACAGAATGGGCTTCTCACTCGACTGGACGGGCTGCAAAATCTAATGTGAATATAACTTTTTTTATCTTAAATAGGAGGAAAGGAAGAAGAGAGAGAAAATTATTTGTTCATAACTTTCAAGCTATGATAAATTTTTTGATGAAATAAAAAGTACTAGATTTGTTAAAAAAATACTTTCCAACATGACTAATGTTGATGTGTTTTAGAAAAAAATAATATGAGAAAATATAATACATGTGTTTTGAGGTACAATGGCTCATATTATGGATACAATACTCATATTTTGGAAACAATATTTATCATCCTTTTCAATTAGTAATAATTTTTTTGGTGACATAAAAAATATTAGATTCTTTGTAAAAATAATTTTCCAACAATATTATGTTGATATACTTTATAAAAAGAATAATATGAGAAAAATATAATATTTATATTGTGGAATACTATATCCATGTTTTGAGTATATTACCATGTTCTCGAGGTGCATACTCGTCTTTTGGGGGTACACTACATTAGTAACATTCATATAGTACTTTTGAGATGGGAATAATGTGATAAAAAAATGAATATCATGTCCCAAATAACGAGTATTGTACCCCCACAACATTAGAATGATGTACCACAAAATGAGAGTAAACCCAAAAATATATATATTATACCCCAAACACATGTATTCTACTCCAGAAAAAGTATTGTACTCTAAAACACAAGATCTCTACCCCTAAACAATAAGTAAATATTGGTGCTATACCTCTAATATGGGAGTAATGTACCCCAAATATAGGTATTGTACTCCCCAAACACGAGTATTGTACCCCACAAACCCAGATATTGTACTCCAAAGATAGGTGTTGCACCCTAAAACACAAGATCTCTACCCCAGAACAACAAGTAAACATCGGTATTGTACCCCTCATACAAGAGTAATGTACCTTAAACATGGGTATTGTACTCTAAAATATTGATACAAACTAATGTCTACACTACCCATATTTTGGAGTACATTACTTTCATTTTAGAGGTACAATATAAATTTTATTCATTGATATATTATACCAAAATACTCGTATTGTACCCAAAAATACAAATATTATACACTAAAATAGATTTATTATACTTCTCTGATATTACTATTTTTAAAATATATAAATACTGGTCTTGTGAGAAAGTATTTCTCATAAGGAATCTAATATTTTTTATTTCAAAAAAAAATTCATTGTGGATTGAAAGATTATAAACAAAACAATTTTCCCTCTTCTTTTTTCTCTTTCTTTATCTCTTTTATTGTCTAAGTGGCTTTTTCTGACATATCAATAGTGCCCCCTCCCAACTACTAGGTGGACGCCCGGGTGGGGGAGCGGGGGTGTGTAGAATTACTCGGTAGAAAATTTAGATTATATTAGGGTGGAGTCTGAGGGGGGAAAGTGAGCCACATCCACCCTAAATACTATGAAAATCATGTATACATGTATATATATATACTACTACATATAGAATAAATCTAATTACAACTGTGCCACCAATCAATCACATCACACTATTTTAAAATAGCACACTCTCCTCAACTCTCTGTTTTTTCCCCCTTTTTTCTAAGGGTTTACTCCTTTTACTTATACTCACCTACCTTCCCCAAAACCACGATCCCCTACAACCAATCCCCACCCAAATAGTATCTCCTACTTCCCACAACAACAAAAGTGTGACACATTATAAACATTTAACGTGGTTATGATCCATGAAATCACAACTATCGAAAGCGTAATTTTCTCCGAAGTGAAACCTCTTTGGCGTATACTTACTTTTTCTCCCTAACTTTGAATAATGAATTCCAAATAATGAATAACTTTTTATGATCCAAACTACCCCTCTCTCCTCATCACATGCCCTTCCACAACTTCATATACTTATTTGTTTCTCTAACTTTTAATGATAAACTACTAAAAGTAGAAACATTACACTATTACACTTGCAATCCCTACTACGCCATTTCTTCTCATCCCAAACTCTTCCACAACTATTTCCTACTTTCTTATAACTAACAAGAAGTTCTGTAATTCACAATAATAAGAATAAGAAATGAAAAAAAAGCATCTTCCACTCGACCCCATCCATAATCACTCTCCACTCTACCCAACAACAAGTCCCACTCTCTTCATCTCCATCTGACACCTCCCCCTTTGACTCTCTCCTCACCACCCCCTCTCTCCTATTCCAAAATTGTTCCACAATTTTTTCCAACTTTTCCTCTCCTTGTCAACCCCCATGATCTCTTTCTACTCTATCTAACAAGAAATCCCACTCTCTTAATTTCTATCAGACTCCTCCCTCTTTGACTCTCTCCTCACCACCACCCCTCTCATCATTCTAAAGTCGTGCTTCGATTGTCTCCAACCTCTCACGTTTTGCACTATGTACCACCCATGCAGTTGTGTCGAACATGATAATAGTTGTTTAATTCAAAATATAACCGACATAGAAATCACTTACTCATGTTTTATCTTCTATCTTCACTGCGTAATTCCCCACTCTTTCCTCATTTATATCATATTTCACAATACGCTCCTCAACGTCTTTCTATTATCACCTCTTATCTTCTCCCTTTTCTCTTCCCATAATCCTGTCTCTCTTTCTTTCTTTATGCTTTCAACTACCTTAAAGTACAACACCCCTCTACCATGCTTGATTTTTTTCACAAACCAGTCAGGAGTCCCCATTGCAATGTTTGTGTTTATACTACAGAGATACCAACATAAGGAAGGATAGTTCAAGACTTGGCCAAATGAAGAGATGGGAGTGGAATAAAAGTTTGGTATGTTAAAACAAAACTGGCACCTTTTCTCCGTCCATTTTTGATATTTGTTGTTTTGATAATTTTTCTTTTATTTTTAAGATCATGTGGAATGAATGAGACAACTTCTTCTCATGTGTCCTTGAGAAATGGGTTAAAGATATCTCTTGTTGAAGGGTTTCTTATGTGCAGGCAATGTTGTTGATGGAGGTATCTCCTTTTTGTAATGTACCTAAGGATAAATGCTCTAAGATATTCCTTAACAAGGTAATCAACGAGCCACCTTGGATAATAGGTTGTTATCCTTGACATGACTTTATATTACTAACTATTGGAAAAAAAAACTCATCCCTTTAGTTAACTTTTCCTACCGTTCAACCTCTGCACAACAAATGTGCGTCCTCTATAGATGAGGTGTTTGACCTCCACTCACAAGGGTTACCCCAGAGGTACCTTCTTTCAACTCATTCTCATTTAACTCTTTGTGGTTATTTACTCTGTCCTAGAAATCCTCTCTCGCCTTTGGTATGTCTTTTTCTTTATTTTCCTTCTAAATCATTGGGAACAAGACTTCAAACTTTTAACTTTCAAGGTCATTGGTTTCCTATAATCTCATGAACCCATAAGCACATGAAGAGAACTAAAATCCTCTAGTAATTTTATTTTTCATCTTGATTCTAACAAAGGCATCCAAGCACTTTTACAGATATGGCATATTGCGTCGGTTGTTTTTCCAAGAAAACCCGATTGTGTTATCTTTAGTGTCAGTTCTTTAAAGACAACCATTGCGGTTTGACCAGTTGAGAAAACCCAAGATGCATTTTTTATTGTCGGTCGCTTCTAAAAAAATAATGCTATATATCACCTGTAAAAGAATCACATAATTTTTTTGCCAGCATTACATTTTCCTCCAAAAATCCTACATCATTGGTTATTTCATAAATATCTGACAGGTTAAAGAGATGCACGAGCCATGTATCCCGCAGAAACCTATTGACATTTCTTTTTGGCTATATCTACAACTTCCGATAAGAAAGGAGTTTGTGCCATGTGTCCCGTGAAATTTTTTCATCCCCAATGTGTGTTTCTCGTCGGTTGTCTTGACCCTGATCGACGGCGTAGGTGTCTCTAGGTTGCGTTTGGGATACAGAGTTAGACGTCGGTTTATTGAATATAACTGATGACAAAGTTGTCCTTTTGCTTGCGGTTTTCTAAATGCAATCGTCGAGAATGGCTTTACATTAGTGTTCGTAAATAACATATAGTGTACATGTTAATTAACCATGTAACCTTTTCCCCTCTTTCCCTCCCTGTGATTCTGTCTATTTGGTAGAACCTCTCTCATGATAGTTTCATTCAAGCTCTTCGCTTCTCCTGCGATACGTGTTGGTCTTCTTTGAAGCTGCTGCTCACCACTTCTAGGAATATGTTGTTTCCACCGTCGCTGGTGGTGGTGTTGTTGTTGCTACTCACCAGTGAAGTCTGCTGCCATTGCTACCTTCTCTGTCGGCTATTGCTCCTACTGCCACTGCTACTTCTCCACCTTCTCAAGTCATCGCCTTCGTTCTCTCCACTGTCCGATGAGGTAGGTCATATGCTTCTTTTTTTTATTATATCTCCATCTCTCTTTCCCCTCTCCTCCTTCCTCCTCTTTACCCCTAACCCTGTCCTACGATTTCTTCTCAATATTGAGAAGTAATTGTGAAGGACAAGGGAAGGAGGAGAGAGGAGGAAGGAAGAGAGGGGGAAGGGAGATGGAAATTGATATAAATGTCAAAATTGTGAATTGGGATAAAACTGCATTAGTGGAGATTTCAATTTGTACTGAATTTTGATGAATCATGAACAAATTGTATAGATTTTGTCAATATTGTGATGAATTAAAAGAGATTATGATGAATTAATGGAAGTTGAATTAAATTCCAGGGCTCATTAATGAATTATGATAATTTCATTGTTTATTTGAAACTATAACCCTTTTTATGTATGATAAGTGCATTTTTTAATGTCAGTAATTAAATGTTAGTTTGGCTAAATGATCACACCTAGTAATAAATACACTGAAATTGATATGAATTGCTCTAATACATATTGGTTGTGCTTCTTGTTTTAATCATTATCTTTCTCGATAAGCTTAATATGTTTCATGTTATTCTAGTTACGGGAGAATAGACACATATGACATTTGATATTTTGAATTCTATTAAGATGAGTAAAAGAGATTAATAACAAGTAACATGATGAAACATCTAGTTAGGTGTCATGAACACTGTGAGTTTCCCCCAAAGACCACACTGGGGAAACGAAACAAATCTCCTTGTAGTAATCAATGAATTATGAGAAGAATTTCCAAAGTGTGGATCGAGACCTTAAAGGTTAGACCACCAGGACTTAGGATTGAGTCATTTGGAGTGGCTCTGGTCCTAAATGCTTATTGTGAAAGTCTATGTCTATATTCAATAGACTATGATGAAATGAAATATGTGAAATGTTGTGATATGTGATATACTGTTTTGTCGGTTCCTATCTCATGTACCTGAGATGAGGACGTAAGCCTCTTTAGGCAACACTGAGGTGGCTGGGGTCTGTTGTTGATATCTTAGGGTGTCCAGCTAAAACCTAAGATAGTGACGGTGAGTCATTGACATGAGAATTAGGCGTGGCGACTTCTACTTGGTGAAGTACAAGCCAAGTAGTTTTAGAGAAAATGAATAAAAGTTGATAAGCCATGTAGAACATGATTTTAATGGTTGTTACATTCCTTGTACTGCTACTGCATGATTTGTCATTGTTGACTATGCTTCTTGTTGTGGAAACAAATCATGTTGCTATGGACATTTTCTATTTCATATTATGATCTATCATTTTGACAAGTTATAAATGTTGAGATTTATATCCATTCTGAATATGAGTTGGACTGCTTGCTATTTTATAGTATTGTTGGGTAGATATGTATTATGTGTACTTCAGCATCAGGACTGTATGATGTGTTCTTGGTCCAGTTGGTGGAGTGTCACAAAGATAATGTTATTGTTATGTATTGATTCAAAATGCTTAGAACTTGACTTATTACCCATGCAATATGATTCTTAATTTAAACTAAGAAGTATTTTTTTGATTTGTCATAGACATGCTCTAAAAGATGTTTTAAAGATATTATTGGTTTAAGTAATTACCTTATCTATTGGATTATATTGCCATTGTAAGCTAAATTTGACTTATGATAGAACTATCTACTAGAATTTTCAATATCTACATGATTCTGTTAAGTTTATTATACTTAATATGATATTGATGCATGTACCCAGCTTGAATTGGAGGTATCCACTCATTGGGACTCTATATGAGTCTCAACAGGAATGTTTCAAATATTTTTAGGTATAATACTATCTAGCGGAGAGGTCGTGCAAAAGAAGATATAAATAGCATAATCTAGATAGATTAGAATGTCCCTATACTCTCTCTTTCCTGGAATGGGTTGTAGACTAAGTTTGTTCATAAATGTACATGTATCTAATGTAAACCGAACCACAACTGAGAATAAGATTTGATTCTAGTTTTAATGGAGTTGAATAAGATTTATGATAACTAAATGTGATGTCCTTGATGTGACATTGATTTATGAATTTGTGAAGAAAGAAAAAGGAAAAATTTATCTGTATTTTTTGTATATTGTTTAATCGCTTTGTTGAGAGTTCATTGTTTTATTTCATAATTTGGATTTAAGTTGTATAAATCTCTAATAATTGGTATTTATGCTAATCAAAAGAGAGGTCTCAACAATGTTGTATCAGAACATAGGTTAGATGAGTCTATAGGGACAATAGGATCTAGGACTAAATGATAATGTGGATGTTGAATATAACATGAATGATGTGCATACTGACTGAAATCAGTATCCAGATGCTCTGGTCAAGTATTTGTGTATTGAAGTAAGCTAGTATATAACTACCGATTGTATTTCTTTTGAATGCCCTGACCAAGTATCCAAATGAAGCAGTATTGTTAGTATAATATGATGCATGAAAAAAAAGAATGGTGATAAAATGTTGAAAGAGAAAAGGATTTTATAATTCAATATCGAACCTATGACAAACATGAAATTACATATAAGAGAGATGAAAGCCTAATGGATTATGAAGACAATCTCTACTGAGTTTGAATTTGATTTTGAAATCTAAAATTGTAAGAAAAAGCTAAGAAAAAAGAATGATGCACACTAAATGATCTTCTTTATGAAGGAAAAATGATGAATACAGATGATAATATAAAAGAGCTATAATCTTGATGAATGAGATACGTAATCAAATTTATAAAAGGATGTCAAAGGTGATGTGAATTATATCTTGATAAATGATGTATTACTAAGATTTGTGAAGTCAATGTTTGTAATACTCAAGGAGAGATATGATGATTACAAGGCATGAAATATCCATCTAATACAACAACAAAAATGATGTCATATGAAATAAATATAAAATGAAATTATTTCTAACTTGATGCCAAGATAAATGAACTTTATGATATTCTTACACATCTTTTACTAGATTTCACGATGAAATCCTATAAGGAGGGGAGAATTTGTAATGACCTATTTTCAAATTAGTCATCTAATTAAGGTTTACTTGGATGATTGTATGTTTAACCCGATTGATCGTTGTTTGAAGTTTGATTAATGATGGTAGTTATGTTTTTATGTTTTAAATATAATGGGATGGTTTAATCATACTTTGATTCCCATAATTAGGGTTAAGAATTGAAAACCCTAATTGGCAAAAATTAGGGTTTTGATGACATGTGAATACAAAATTTGATAAGTATAATGGCTCACTAAATGATTTTTAGTATTTTATTTGTAACTTTAATTTAGTTTAAATTTAGATATAATCTGGATATCTCAAATGTTAGAACTCTTGAAAAGTTTCAGAATTTTGGAATAATTCTCTGACTGGTTTTTCGATTGAGTTTCCCCTAGAGAAACTCAGCCGATCTTATATTCAGATTCAAGTATAGCAGTCTGGTATTTTAATTTTATATTTTTATTGGTACATCCAATTGATCTCAAATGTTAACCAGTGTTGGGAAGCTTTATTATAGACATACTATTAAATTTTCATAATTTTTGGATGATGTTTGACCTCTAGAGAAAGGGGTTTCGGTCGAGTTCTACCCAGGACAAACTCGACTGACCATTCTGCAAATTGTAATATAGTAGTAAAGTATTTGATTTTATATATTTATTTGTAACTCTAATGATCAGACATTTTAACTGTATAGTTTAAACTAAATTTCAGACATTGTGTTAAATTTTCATAATTTTTGGATTATGTTTGAGCTTTGAAGAGTGTGGTGTCAGTCAAGTTTATAACTCAACCGACCAACCGGTCTGAGAAAAATAAAAATACAATGAGGGGCTTGTTTGCAATTATTCTCAGCACCTCAATTCATATATATGACTAACCTAACACACAAGGAGCTATCATAACTCATCATTCCTGTTAAAGAAATGAAATTCTAGAGAGAGAGAAGATCTAATCTAGGGTTTTGAGAAGCGAAAATGGTGGATATATTGACCTGGGGTTTCTCTATCTGAGAAATGATGAAATCAAGTAAGTTTAGATTCCTTGCATAGCTTTTCATGGTAAATATTCTCTCACATGTCAAGATTCCATCCCTCCTCTGATTTGATTTGAAGTCACATCAAATCTCCCTCTTTTCTCACTCACTCTCTTATAATCCCCATTTCTAGGGTTTCCATGTTGGGAGGAGGAAGAACATGATTCAGTTGCTAGAGTTTGATTGGATTTCTAGAAATTCAGAGTTTGACCTATGAATTTAAGGTGCATGGCACCTGAGATGAGTTTTCTTCCCCCTTATGAGCTTTGTATTAATGTCGAAAGCCTAATTCTATCTGGCTAAAATAATTAGTAACCTTACTTGTATATGTATGTGATTGGATATTGATTTGGGAAAGATATTAGGGGTTCAACTTCTACTGATTTTGATTATTTATCATTGATTGGAACTTGATTAGTTCCTGATATATTGATTGAAGATCCATAAATAATCCTATAGATAGATTACTATGCTATTTCATGTGAATATTGCCGAAAAACCAGCCCAATGGCAAATATGCTTGGAATTGAATTGACATGTATAGAATCATATTGAAATTGTACTAGAACATATTATACAAGTGTGTTGTTGAATGTAAATGGAATTGAATATAATATACACATAGAATCAATATAAGGTGACCACATTTCTTGATTATGGTTTGTGTTGTGGAAGTGAATCAAAATGAGTCATTTACTCAATGCATATTTATGATTGATGAATGGAATATGTAAATATGGAAACTAGGGTTTCCAAGTATGTGAATAGCCCTAATGAACCCCTATGCATCATGATGAAAGTACTTAGTGATATGATTCTTATAATGTGTTGAACTAAGGATGACTTCTTGAAAACCTTAGATGTTTAGTATTAAGATGAGTATGAGTGAAGCTAGAACTTGTATATGATGTTGTAAATGTGATGAAATGTTGAAGTGTAAGTATTAAAACTTCAATTGAAGATGATAAGTCTTACTACTATAATATAATCCTAATGCATCTATTTTAGTATGACTTATGAAACTTTGAGTAAGCCCTATCATGAATGTGGGTCGTTTTATACAAGCTACATAATGATGAATTCGGAAGAATGATTGAGATTATGATGTAAGAAGATGTAACCCCATTCTTTTAAGCTAAAGTGATTAGTATAACATATAATGATCATTGTTAATTATGGAAATGACAATAGAATTCAATAACATGGTACACTTATCTAAATATAAGAGACAATATGAACAAAATGTATTGAATGGTGATTGCAAGTTAAAGATGAAATTAATGAAATTATTATGATGAAGTCTTTACTCTTTTATTTTAATTACATGTGGATTAACACAAATTGAATGAAATATACTAAGAACTAGACTTTGATAAATTTTAATGAGAAGAGAAGCATTGTATATAAAGTGAATCCAAAAAGATTGATCTGAATAATGTAATGAACATGAACCCATATAATTTGTTCTGAGTATGATGAATGATACAAGATATATATATATATATATAAATATATATATATAAATATATATATATATATATAAATATATATATATATATATATATATATGCTTTTAGTATTTGTACTTATAATGCATATTTGTTAAGAACTATCATATACAATGTATTGATAATAAATATGTTCAAATTGAATTTAATATGCACTCCTTACATTTGAGAAATCTGGATGAGGGTAAATATTGCATAATGAGATTATGTCTTGGGCTGAAAGCCCACTGATGAAGATAAAACCCTAATGGGAAAATGCTAGACAATGAGGTTAGGGTTGAAAGCCCACTGATTATGACTGCTATGAGATCATGTAGAAAATGGAAAGGATCATATGTGTTGCAAGATGCATATTTGTTGTGCTTCTTTCTTTAATCATTATCTTTCTCGATAAGCTTAATATCTTTCATATTTTCTAGTTACATGAGAATAGACGAATATGCTATTTGATGTTTTGAATTCTTTTAAGATGAGTAAAAGAGCTTAATGACAAGTGAAATGATGAAATGTATAGTTAGGTGCCCTGATCACTGTGAGTTTTCCTCGAGGACCACACTGGGGAAACAAAAGTTGATCTCCTTATAGTAATCAATGAATTATGAGAAGGATTTCTGGAGTGTGGATCGGGACCTTAAAGGTTAGACAACTAGGACTTAGAAGTGAGTCATCTGGAGTGGCTTTGGCCCTATCCTTGTTCTGAAAGTCTATGTCCAGATGGAATTGACTCTGATGAAATAGAATATGTGAAATGAAAAATATGTGAAATGTTGTGATATGTGATATATTATTTTTTTAGTTCCTATCTCGTGTACCTGAAATGAGGACATGAGCCTCTTTAGGAAACCCTGAGGTGGCCAAGGTATGTTGTTAATATATTAGGGTGTCCAGCTAAATCCTAAGATAGTGACTGTGAGTCGTTGACACGAGAATCAGGTGTGGTGACTTCTACTTGGTGAGGTACAAGCCAAGTAGTTTTAGGGCAAATAAATAAAAGATGATAAGTCATGTAGAACATGATTTGAATGGTTGTTACATTCCTTGTACTACTACTTGAGGATTGGTCATTGTTGATTATGCTTCTTATTGTGGGAAGAAATCATGTTTCTATGGACATTTTCTATTTCATATTATGATCTATCATGTTGACATGTTATAAATGTTGGGATTTATATCCATTCTGAATGTGTTGGATTTCTTGCTATTTGATTATTTTTTTTGGTAGATATGTGTTATGTGTACTTCAGCATCAAGACTACATGATGTGTTCCTGGTTCGGCTGGTGGAGTGTCATGAAGATAATGTTATTATTATATATTGATTCAAAATGCTTAGAACTTGACTTAGAACTCATACAGTAGGATTCTTAATCTGAACTAAGAAGTATATGTTGATTTGTTCATAGACATTCTCTAAAAGATGTTTCAAAGTTATAATTAGTTTAAGTAATTACTTTATCCGTTGGATTAGATTACCATTCTAAGCTAAATTTGACTTAGAACTATGTGCTAGACGTTTCAATATCTGCATGTTTCTATTTAGTTTATTATACTAAATATAATGTTGATACATGTAACTAACTTGAGTCAAAGGTATCCACTCACTGGGGCTCTATATGAGTCTCTTGAGGTTGTTTCAAATATTTTTAGGTATAATGCTATCCAATGGAGAGATCACGACAAAGAAGATACAAATAGAATAATCTAGATAGATTATAATGTCCTTGTACTCTCTCTTTTCTGGGATGGGTTGTAGACTAAGTTTGTTAATCAATGTACATGTATCTGATGTAAATTGAACTACATAGGAGAACAAGATTTGATTCTGGTTTTAATGGCGATGAATAAGATTTGTGATATCTAAATGTGATGTCCTTGATGTGACATTGATTTAAGAATTTGTGAATAAAGAAAAATAAAAATAATTATTTGTGTTTTTCATATATTGTTTAATCATCTTTGTCAAGAATTAATTATTTTGAAATCTAGGTTTAGGTTTTGTGGTTTTCTCTAATGGTTGGTATTTATGCTAATCGAAAGAGCGGTCCCAACAAGTATGACCGGATTTTTGATTTTATCATTTATTTATTGCATACGATGTGAATACTTAAACTGCTTAATGTGCATATCTGATCAAAGACCACATATATATATGTATTTACACCACGTCACCCTAAAAGTTGTTTTGATGGTTTATGTGTATTGTGTTTATGGCCAATAACCCAAATATGTGTGTGATTGAATGGTTGGTTTTATTCCTATTTTATCTCGATTTGCATACCGAGCCTCTACCTTCTTATTCCCAATATAAAGTTAATTCTTTTTTGTACCCATGCTCTCCTAGAATGTAACTCAAGGTTTCTCATTACAATGTAATAAATATAGTAGAAATAGGGTAGTTTCTTTTCTTGCAATCACAAAGATGACACTCCACGTCAGGCGAGTTGGTTGGTTCCTATGATGAGACGATCGGTTGGAAGACCAAGGAGGGAAGACTTCAGGAGGCACGAACCGACCGGATGGTGGGCCTAACTGATCGTTTAGAAATATTCCAAACACTAATTTGACATGAGGCCAACTGATCATTTTAGGAGACCAGATGACCGACCAAGAGGCGAGATCACTGGTTTAAGGGTTGAACCTATCAACCCAGAATGGCAAGCACAAATCTACATCGACACCAGGTTCATGCATTTGATGTGATGATAACCTAGGTGGTAGTATTTCTTTGTGGTTCTAAGTGATTACAGTAGTTTGGCCATAATCATCGTCTTTTGTTTAATATTACATGTTTATGTTGTGGGATATGACATATATATGTGGTGATTGGATAAAGTATGTACATATATATAAACTCTCTCAAATATAATATTAAGTATAAGATGTTTTCCATTAGCAACACACATGAAAATCTTGATCATCCAAGCGTAGGATACACCCTCACATGGTTCTCCATCTATCTCGTGGAAGTGTGATGGCAGATATGTAGGTTTTTCTCATGCATGGTGCATATCTATCGTGTTGGCTATTGGGTCAAGCTTAATCGGTGATTCTTAAAGTGTCTAAGCCAGAGGCATGCAGATGATTATGGTAAAGAGCTGCACATGTCATCTATCCAAGAATTGCATATGATGCAATTGAAAAATATTGTCTACCTTAATGATTGATTATAGATGTTGGCCTATTGGCTAGGTGATAGTTGAATTATTTTAGATCTTGACTCACTAGAAGGTTGTACGCTGCAATCTTCAGAATTGGTATGTTAGAGCCATCAATTTGAATAAAATAGTGAGAGCGGTGATTAATTAAATTCCTAATAAACATCTACACATTTTATAATCAAATTAAAATAAAAATGAGTTTTAACAAAATTGCAAATTCTTTTGTAGAATCAAATGGCAACACACAACAACACATTTTCTCTACGACCAGTCCTTGATAAGGACAAGTTAAATGGGAACAACTTCCATGACTGGTACAGGACAATGATAATTTTTCTCACATAAGAGTGCAAGCTCTATCTCCTAGAGACACCAGTGCCATAAGAACCTCTTTCTAATGCTCCCATGGCTGACAGGGATGCATACAAGAAGCATTGTAAGGAGTGGGACCCTAGAGGGGATCTACTCCTTACTTAATTTGAGAATAAACTCATCTATCAAAACATAGTTTCAAGCATGCTCGAATATAAATATTTTTCTCTAAAATGATGATACATAAAAAGAGACCAAAGAATAGCAGCGGAACAAAAATTTGTGACTATATTCAATTTATCAATTTACATCATTATATGCCATATATGGTTTACATGAAATTTACAACATAAGGATCTAAGTAGAGGGATATCCAACTATGTCAACTCTATCTCCCCAAAAGATTCACATAGCAGGTCCATGTCACTAAGTAACATCCTCCATGTCCTATACCCAGGGTTATGCTACCTCTGGGTGGGTTCAAAGACAACACCCAGGAAGGGAAAACAAAAGGAAGGGAGATCGAAAATCTGAGTATGTGCAGTAAATAACAACTCGGAAATACTTAAGATATAGAAAAGTCAAGGCATGATATCAAATAAAGGAGAGGTTTAAAAGAAAAAGTTCTAAGAGGAATTACCAAGCCAAAAGATGAGACATTATAATAAAAGAAATGATTGACCGAAAAAAAATAATATTGCTATATAACAACAATGGTGATTCATAAAATAGTGCATGTAAGCAATTAGACCACTTTTATTTTTGTAGGGCTGAGACCCATAAACTTCAAGCCTAAGTCGGGTGGAAAAGTGCACCCTTGGCGGAAAGGTGCACCCGATATATATAATATGAGTGGAAAGGCACACTCGGGGTGGTAAGACGCATCCAGTTATTATGGAAAGTACAGATGTACATGCTACTATAAATAAGCCTAGTCTATTTGCACACACACATGATATAAAAGCAAGATATAATTTCAATCATCATCAACATGATTTGAATAAGAGAAATAGATTATCTCAATAAATAGGCCAGATGACCTTCAATAGTGGAATCTCATGGTTTCAATAATAAATCTAGAAGTAGCAAGGAAATAAAAAGGTATATTCAAAGATGAACATGTTTTAACCAAGAATGCCTCATATGAGAAATTTGTTGGTGAACATAATATTGCCTTGATAATCAGGAAAGATGCTCATACCTTAGTTGAAACTCTAAATATCCAATATGTCTCAAGATCATGGTCACACCAACCTATATACATTATATATTATTTGAATTAGGATCTCAATATTTCATTATTTTTTATTTTATCTACTTAACAAAACCCTTAGTGAATTAAAACTATGGAAAGGGAACACTGACATATTTCCTTGGAGACAAAGGCATCTGATCTTTAACAAGTTAGGTTAAAACTAGCCTTAGCCATAAAACTCATGATATTCTCCATTCACAAACAAAGTTAGCCATTTACTAGTCTCATGGAGTAAGATCTTCTTACTCTTGATCATTGTTGATGATGTTTCATGCTTCTTTGGGAAAGAAGGCATCATGGTGGTAGGAGATGTTGCTTCACGGTCATGGTGAAGATGAAGAATAGGGAAACGAGAAGAGAATAGGACCTCTTGTTGTAACAACGTGTTGTCATCACAATCTTGGGACAAAATCATAAGAGAGGGTTGAGAAAGCAAACCAAGATGTTCATTGTGTGCATGGACATAGTCAATAGGGTGTGTTTATATAAGTTAGAACAAAAAAATAGTGGTCCAACTTCCTTTATAATTTAATTTCACATTATGTTAAAAGAAACTAATATTTACTTGGTCTGACCATTCAAATAACTTTTTGGTCAAGGCATATGTTCCACAATGTAATTAATTCCTTACATGAAAATGTATATATATATTTCTAAATAAAAAACTTCTCCACCACAATAAAAGTCTTATATCTCCTAACTAAATTCCTTGGTATAATTAATATATCAAAATTCCATGCCATCTTTGTACATTATGTCTGCCACCAACCTACTACTAAATTAAATTAACACCTTTAAAACAATATTATACACCATAATACTTTCCTTTTCAAAGTATTGTAACTTTGAAAACCCATACTTACAACATTTTAAAATGTTAACCAGATCTTCTTTATTATATAAAGCTTCTTTGTCTCTCTCTCTCACTATTTAATAAAGAGAGAAAAATGGAAAGATATTGAGGTCTACATAATTCTCCTAACAAAATATATTTAAAAAGTCATACATTTCATTAAGAAAAAACATCATTCTGATTTTCAAAACAAATCTTTGTCAACCAAATTTTCACTTATCCTTAAATAAAATAACATAATGCTTCACTTAGACTTTATTTTCTAGTGAACACTTTAAAATATATTTCAAATCACATCATCCATTAATCATGATTTCAAAAACTATTTATAAACCATATATCCAAAATTGTGAATCCATAATTTTTCTAGAATTTATCAAGAATCACAATTGTTATCAAAAGTTTCTATTTAAAATTTCACCTTATTTGAACAAAGAAATCTCATGATATGAAAGTTTTACTATTTCATCAAAATAATGTAAATGATTTGAACCATTAAATTTAGTTCGACTATAGTTCTTGTGTAATTTTTTTAACCATCAAATAATCTATGATTGGTCTAAAATTGTATATCACACTTCAATTCTAGAATAGCAACTCTTCCACTAATTTTCATCAAAAAATAAATTTGTTTTCCAATCTAACAAAAATATCTCCAAAAACTATTATTTTTGGCATATGTGAATTTTATAATTATTTAAATGATCTCCAAAAATTTTAAAATCTTAACCATAGATCTTATAAATGATTATAAGCCTCATGAAAAATTTTGGGATCATTTGAATACACCAATATATATATATATATATATATATATATATATATATATATATATATATATATATATATATATATATATATACATACATATACACACATATATACATATACATATACATAGATACATATATATATATATATACATATATATATATATATATATATATATATGGCTCATATTTAATACCCGATTGGTTACTATATTTCAAGTTTCTTACTTTCAACATGTACATGGTTACTTTACCTTGCAAACTGTTACTTTTCATGCATAGATAGTTCCATTTGCAACATCGGATTTCAAAATATAATTACATATATATTTCCTATGTATTCTACCTGGTTTTACTTTTTTAGTCATATACTTACTTTGTTATCAACATAGTTACTTTTTGGTCCTTCCAGTTACTTTGTTTGCCATATGGTTACATTCGGGACTGACGGGTAGTGAAAATCCTGGCTACCAGCGTGGGTATTCAGTGAACACACACACACACACACACACACACACACACACACACATATATATATATATATATATATATATATATATATATATATATATATAGTCTCTTTAATACCCACATGGGTAGCTACCCTCCCCCATTTCAGTTACTTTTTTTCAAGTTGGTTACTCTACCTTGCAAATTGTTGAGTTTCATACATAGATAGTTACATTTCTAACAACAGATTTCAAAACACGGTTACATATATATCTGCTGTGTATTTTGTACGAGATTACTTTTTTAGTCGTATAGTTACTTTTTGATCAACATAGTTACTTTTTTTTATAGCAGAATTACTTTTCTGGTAAGAACAGTTACATTTTTGGCTATCAGGTAGAGAAATCTAGGCTACCCACGTGTATTAAAGAAACAGTCATATATATATATATGTATATATATATATACATATATATATGTATATATATATATACATACATATATATATGTATATATATGGGGCTCATCCTTAATATCCGTGCGGGTAGCTACCCGCGTACACATCTTGATATTTTTTTAATTTTTTTCTTTCACAATTGTAGAGAAGCATTTTATCTAGCTCCCCCAAAAAATTGATCCAAAAATAATATAATTTGCCCCCATAAAATAAAAAACACGTACATATATTTACTGACTGTATATTTTCTATGCAGTTACTCTTTTGCTCTCAGAGTTACTCTATACATCACTACAGTTACTCTTTTGATTCAGAAGAGCTACTCTAGTGTATCGTATAGTTACTCTTTTAACCCTGAGTTACTCCAGCGGGTAGCGAAAATCAGGCTACCCGTGCGGGTAACAAATGAACAACCACATAGATATATACATATACATATATATATATATATATATATATATATATATATATATATATATATATATATATATATATATATATATATATATATATATAGGCTAGGAAGTGTGTACCGGCCAGTACATGCAACTTATGTGTACCAGCCATGAAAATGACATATGTGGAATACATTAGTTCAATCCAACCATATAGATTGATTCAAAACTTAATAGATTAGATGTGTTCAAAAAATCACAACCGTACCTCATGTATGTCATGAGATATAACTATATAACATTCAACGATTTCTACAGTTCCTGCAACTTACTGTTGATTAGAAAATATGTATTTTCTTTCATTTAGTGATCTATGAATGTCAGTTTGAAGTGATTTTTTATACCCATGTTATCTAAATGGTATACATTACATCCAAAAGGTTGGATTGCTTTTTTTACTTCTATAATAATCATAAATTAAGATGGATACATATAAGCTACATGTACTCGGGCACACAATTCTTTTAGCCATATATATATATATATATATATATATATATATCTGTGTGTGCGCGTTTGTGTGTGTGTGTGTCTGTATATATATATATATATATATATATATATGTATCATTGAATATTGAGTTTGGCACGCCTAAAATGTGGAACATGATTTTATAATTAATTTTCCCATTTGGAGTTATTTAACATTTTATATAATATTTTGAGCTTTTACATACTCTCTCATGACTTCATTAGAACATTCATGATTATCCAAATTAGATGAAAATTTACACATAGGCTAAACTTGGTATGTAGATTTCAAATTTTAGGTTTAATTTCTCATTTAGAGACTTTTAGTAATTTATTTAATACTATTGACTCTTATCCTGTTTTATTTTCCAAATAAAATTAAGATAGTTATTTTATGCAAATAATGTGAAACTTGGCAACCAAGCTAATTTAAAACCCAAGAAATATGTTTTTATCATTATATTTTACTTTTGAGATTTCCTTTTATGAGCTATGGTGCCATTATGAATTTTGAAACATTATCCTTGTATTTTTCAAAATATTATTTTAAGTCCTATTGATGTCACCTTGTTATAAAAATATTTATATATATTTATTATGAACGAATATTCATCTTTTATGTAGTAAGTTTATTTTTTCTAATTTAATTAAATTATATGACAATATTAATATGAAGTTATCAGTTACTATTGTAAAGCAAATTATTCATTTTTACGTACTCATCATGTTAGTAAAGAAAATATATGTAATATATTTCATGATGTTGCAACATAATTTAATTATTATGTACCTTTTTTGGTTACATCTAAAGAAGAAAACAAACTAGGTTTCTAATCATGAAATAGGGTAGGATTCTAAATTCTGGTTCGTACAAGCATACTGAAGATGTCTTGGATGTAAAATGCCTAATGTTGTGCTCAATGAACTATGAGTTGTAAAGACAACATGAGAACATGGAAGTTATGGAGATGGTCACACATCTCAAGAACATGTTCGAGGACCAGGAAAGATAGCAGAGATATGATATCTCAAAAGTATTGTTCAAATGTAATATGACAGAAGGAGATCCAGTAGGTTCTCCTATGCTAAAGCTCATTGGGTATGTGGAGAAACTATTAAGATTGGGATTCCCCTTGGGTCAAGAGTTGGTCACTAATGTGATTCTACAGTCTTTTCTAGAATCATACAATCAGTTTGTCATGAACTACAACATGAATGATTTTGACAAGCCATTGACAGAGTTATTGGACATGTTGAGAACAACTAAGGCACAAGTGAAGAAAGACAATCCTAAGTCTGTTATGATGATCAAAAAGACAAAGGGAAGGTCTAAAGGAAAAGGAAAAGCTAAGAAGAGTTCTACAACTAGCTAGAAGCCCATGTCTTTAGACCTCAAGGCAAAAGGAAGAATAAAGAAGGGAGGTAAATGTCACCACTGTCACCAGGTTGGACACTGGAAGTGAAATTGTCCCCTTTGGTTGGAGGAACTAAAGAAGACGAAGGAAGAGGCAGAGGCCTCTAGTTCAAGTATAAACATTATAAAATAATTCTAAATTTACTTCTTCACTCAGACAGGTTGGTCATAAGATGATGAGCCAATATATCAACTAGAAACTATTCAGAATCAAATCTGAGAAATGGCTTAATGCCATTATGAAGTCTGTGTAAACTAACAAGGTATGACCTTTCTAGTACTACTGGAAGGGGTAAAACCCAAAAGGTGAAGATGGGGTTTTCATTTAACAGACTTATATGGATAACATAAAAGGAAAAAATGGTTATAAAGGTTTTGTAAGTCAGTTCAAACTGTTAAACATGAAGAAATTCCTTAACTAATTGTCATGCTTGTTGTTGCAGCTAGAATAGACTATGAGAAGTGAAGCTTAAAATTGTATTCCTTGATAGGTATATCTGAAAGGACATATATGTGACACAGCCCAAAGGTTTATAACTTCATTAAAGCAAATAAAGTCTATAAGCTACAAAGTTTCAATGTAATGATTAAAACGAGCATCTCAGATATGGGACCCTCTATTTTGACAAGATAATTAAAGGTTTAGACTTGAATCAAGATGAAAGATGAAATCTGTGATTACAAAAGATTTAGTGGGAGCATATATGAATATTCCACATACTGATGGGGAATGACACCTCAATATATGATATTGAGATTTGGCATGGAAAAACACCTTTAATGAAGGATTAGGTAAAACACCCTAAGAGATGGGGATCGAGATCTATGAATATAGTTATTGAAAGTTTCATGACCTAAATATGAGCACATATAAATAGAAAGATACTAAAAGAGTTCAATATGAAGGGTTCAATGAGAGAGAATTTGTTCATTATACACAGGATTAGTCTCTCATGAACCCTATGTTCTAATTCTTGTAAAGAATGGAAATACATGAATGAGATGCCATATGCACTAGCAGTTGGATCTATCATGTATTCTATATAAATGTACTTATTCCATATTCTTGCATCTATTGGACATGACAAGATGATTTTTCCAATAAGAGTTATTGGAATATCATTTAAATACATCTATTAGTAATTGAGAAGCACTAATAGATAAGTTGTGAAGACCATACAACAAAGAAGAGTTAAGTGTAAAAGTTACACTAATGCAAGCTTCCACAGTGACAAAATATGATCACAATATTAGAGTTGTGTGTTTAATAGTAAGAGGAGTTATTAGTTGGAAAGATTTACAAACTATAAGGCCATTAATTTAGAATTCTACAATTGAAGCTTAATATCCTAGAGTTATGAACACAAAAGTGGATACTACGTGGATCTAGAAGTTCATATGGATGAATTTAAAGATATTTCAACCATTGATGATGCAATAGTGATATTGTGACAACAATGGAACTACTTGTTAGGCAAGTAATATCAGATAGTATATTATGAAAGTTTCATCTCATACGAGAAATTGTACAGTGAGGAGTCAAGGAAAATACAATATACAGACTAAAAGCAACGTGTTTCTAACCCGTTGGATTAGCACTTACACAGAAGAAACATGGTGGACATGTTTAAATCACTAAGGATGAGATCCGTTGGTTATTGGCTCTAAGTGTAAGTGGAAGTCTATTTCTAAGTATGCCCAGAGAGCCAATCATAGGATGATTGCAAAGGCATATTACATAAAAGATTTGATTAATAATAACATAGGCAAGCTTCCCATTCATTTTGATTCACTCAATTATGAGATAATGAGGAAACATAATGAATGTCTAAAGAATGACTATTACTCAATGACTTATGTCTTCAAGTACGTGACTTGAACAATGAGTTCATACATATGTTAAGAGTATTTACATTTGTGTTGTGTCCCTGGTTGGATGTTATTGTGGAAGGAAGATAGACACCAATAACACAAAAGACTGGATTGTGAGTTGGTTGATGACAGAATCTCATTAGTCATGATATGGTATATCAAACCAAGCACACAAATATATGTTAGAGAATAGTGTATCAGACAGACCTACCTTGAGAGTGACACATGGAAACTATACTTGGTAAGTCATAGTCATCTCTCATAGTGAAGGTGGTGATTGTGATTCTTAGACCTGAAGTCACTACACTCATCACATGTCATTTGATATACTTTGAAATCATCACGTAACCCTGAAACATGGATTTCCATAAAGGTGATGATTGGGTAGATGTGACACATGTGGATAGATTGTGAGTTATTTAGATGAGATTTGTCCCTCCTACAAGAGATTTCTATCCATGGTTACTTGATTAGTGAGACTAAGAAATGTATGCACAAGCACATGTGGATCAATATATAGAGATGAAGTCACATATATCTCATACAATCTACTCTAGGTTCAAGGAACATGAATTGAATAGTGAGAGGATGATGATTCCATGCCTCGAGTTCGTTATGAATATTAGAGACAAAGGAGTTATACAATTACTACAACACCTTACACATATTGTAGGTTGAAGTTGTTCTTAATTTTCCATTCACTTGGGTAGAACTAATGTACGACTAGCCACCGCTCTTGCTTGTGATGTCATTAATCTAGTAATGGACATTCATTGCCAACGTGATATGGGACGTACATGATCACACACATAAGAACTCACCTAGAAGATGAGTTTATCATGAATGATAATCGAATTGATTAATAAAGTGTTTAGATAGTCAATTCGAGCAAAAAATCAGTTGACTGGACTGTTAGCCGATCAATTCAAATGTTACGACGGTCGATTGGAGTGTCAGGTTGACCAAAAATTGAATTGGCTAAGTTATGCCCAAACTGAGGAGTGAATTGACTAGTTCACTCAGTGAACCAATCGACTCATCTCACCAACCGACCAGTTGGATGAGTGAGATGACCAGATCGCATGAGAAAGATTACTTAGTTCATGGAGAAATTTGATTGCATCAAGGATTAGTATTGATGTCATGTTGTACATTAATTGCATTCGAAATTGCCAAATCATATGTGATTGGGAAACATAGTGAAGCAATCCATTCACTGTGTGAACTGACCATCTCACATGTGAACCGACTAGTTCGATACTCACAGGTAACACAAATTTATGATCTTCCAATCCCTACCACTCCAGCATTGACTGGGAACCCTGACCCAAACCCCTCCTATAAGGGGTACTGGGGGCTTTCCAACACACACAATTCAAAATTAGTTTATCTGACAATTATTGTCCTCTCTGGTTGTGGCAACCAAGAGAGCTCACGTAAGTCCAACCTGACTAAGGAGGGATAGTGAGGGAGAGAAAAACTGAGGATCATTGTGGGAGAGCAGGTCGGTGACAAGTACACCAACAGGAGGGACAAATCCTTCCTGTCCGTTCAAGCAGGATGACTGGTGTAGAATACCGAAATCCACTATGTATCTCTTTGTACTCTTTTCTATAATATTTGTCCTTCATTTTCATCCCATATTTCTTTGGAATTTATTTAGTGGAATTATGATGGTTATTGGATAAATATTTCCCATATATTCTTAATAGAGGGTTGTAAAGAGTGAGACCCGAAAGGGGATCCACTCAAATGATATAATACAAGAGCCATGTAATAATAAAGCAGCGGAAACAAAACTAATTCAAAGTTACAAGATGTATCTTTATACAATTGTTCATCACCATAAAAAGTGGCACGACATAATGAAAAGTTATAAATATAAGGCCAGTTGCAGAGGGCAACCTGACTATCCCAAGCTATCCCTAACTCCACATCCTGATCATGATATTCTTGAGTCCATGTCCTTTAATGTACCTACACCTGGGTGGAAGGGAACATCACCCAGAAAATAGGAAACAAGGTATAGAGGTCAGCAAAGGCTGAGTATGTACATATATAAAACACTTTAGGCATTATAATGGGTTTTAAATATAAAGAGATGTTCCCACAAGAAATGGGGGCTATTTGCAATTAGGTAAGTTCAAGAGAAATGTAACAAAAGAAATTAGGCATATTAAATTCAGATTACAAGCATGATAATAAAGAGTGTCTTTCCATAACAATAATCCATAGATTCATATTATAACAACAAATATTTGCATGCATAATAATGTAGACTAAATATACCTAAAATAGGGCCATAACACCATAGGATCATGGCCTAAAAATAAACAAGGGTGGAAACGCACACCCCGGGCGGAATACGCACACCCTATAAAAATATGGTTGTACATAAGTACCACTATTCTAGATAATCTAGTCAAACATGCAGCATGCTATAATAGAGTGGCAAGACTATCATTTTAGTCAATATCCAACAAAAAGGCAACAAGGCTGGAGGGGCCTAAAGACCCATAATCATGTCAAATTAATAATCACAATAGTAAAAGAGATTCATATCAGAAATTATAAATGTCCAAGAATAATAGATTTCTAAGAGAAATAACAGTTCAAGAGATGCCTCATTAAAAGGTATATGGATTTAATCAAGTAATGCCCAAAATAAAATAGAGGATGTACATACCTGATTTTCATGACTAGTGGTTAACTCAGTGGATACACTTGATCCTCAAAGTTGAGTATTCATCCTAGGAATACATTACGTATGTTAGTCAAATCAAAGCTAACATGTGTATACATTTCTATTATAGATATTCATATCGTCCTTATCCTAGTCCCAATCACCAATGACACATTAGTGTTGGAGTCTCATTAAGTGGATATATGATCCATTAGGTATTTGTATTAGCTCTAATATCCATCTTTGAACATACATATGCCCAAATATTTATAGGTTACACATATGTGTTCCATAGTAATATACATTCCTTTATTTATCGTGTTATAGGTTTACAGTCTATATATTTATTGTATGGCTCAGGTTTAGTCAACTATGATTGAGTATGCATTATGCATTAGGTACATTTATTAAGATTCTCTTGAAGGAATTTAGGATTCAAGTCTCTCATATAATTGTATTTTAAACACATAATTACCTCCAATTATGGGAACCAATAGTATAAATTATCATCATTTTGATGCTAAGAGCTCGGAATATATTGTATATCTCTTTTTTTACCTATTGTTATCCATGGATTTTGTAATAGTAAGAACAAATGAGCTACTGGATTTAGATTCCCTATAGACTAATACTCTAGTACATAAATGCATTTCATCATGATAAGCATATACATAATTGTAAGGGGTCCTCTAAGTCAATCAAGTTAATATTTCGTGTCTATATCCCACCTATCGTGTAAGATCTAGTTCTGAAATTGAAATACACAATGTAGTACATACCTCCATTTAGAGTTGTCATTCAAAAAGCATGAGGTGGCTACATTCTTGCTTCATGTGCCAGCTGACAATGACTCCATGTTGTATCCAGTAGTTATGCCATACATGGTGGCATATGATGTGTCAAACTCCACTGATGAGTCCAACAATGGCTAGAGCTAGCAAGATGATCAACTAGTTCAGTTGGGATCAAGGGAGTAGAAGAGGCGGACGGTGGGGCTGTAGGTCTTTCGTTGGTCACTTGAGGTGGCGACCATGCCCAACAGCCCTGGTGGCAGGCACAAGGTAGGAGAAGGTGCACGGAGGACGACCAGGGTGAGAGTGCATATGTTCGGAGGTGAATTTGATTGGAGGCATCTTAGAAATGGTAGTGTTGCTGCAGGCTTTTTGCAGATGAAAAGAAAGGAGGTTTTGTAGTGTGTAGACACCATCCTAGGCCGTTGGAATTGCAGGCAGATATGAGGTGGTTGTCAGGAAGTCTGTGGCCACCAGAGTTGATGCATCAGGTCAGGACATCGTGATGCTCTCTTGGTATCCGGTGCAAGGAGGAAGGAGGTATGGTGAGGTGATGTTAGGTGCGAGCAAAGGAGGCATAGGAGAGAAGATAGGGTGGGTACTAGCTCTCAATCCTCTCCAGCGCCTGTATTGCTCACAATAGTTGTAGGCGGTGGCATCTGCACCACTGCGGTGTTGATGGCAGTGCGAGCAAGGGGAGGAGAAGAGGTTGGATGGTGTTGGAGGATTGAGAAGGATGTGGCAGTAGAGATAGGGGGTCGTATAGGTGTGGGCGATTGGAGGTGTTCACAGATGGTTGCAGAAGAAGTAGGTTGACGAACCATTGATGGTGTCGATCAGGGCTACATTGGGCATAGACCGTAGGAGATGCGGGACCGATGGTGGCACCACCACCAACTCTGACCACCTGAGATCTGTAGAGCTACATCACCGGCCATTGGCCTGGTGGTCATGGTTCCTGTATTCCATGCACAAGTACAAGGAGGAGGATAAGAGGTCGAAGGGACAATGTGTTGGCACGACCAATCTTGGTGCCCACTTCCCACTACCGGTGGGTTTGCTTCAGCAAACGGATCACAGGAAAGAGTTGAAGGCCACAGAGAGGATGGAGAAGAAGAGAGAGAGGAGAGGTCAAGGATGAAGGAAGGAGGTAGAGGATATGAGAAAAAAGAAGGGGTGTCAGAGAGGCAGGGACAACGACGGAGGTGGGAGATGGCGAAGACAGAGAAGATAGAGAAGGGGAAGGAAGGCGAGGGAGAATTGGACAGAGGTTGTGACATGGATATTCATGACCAGGTTGAAGGGAAAGACCTGATTGAGGTTGGATGGCACTGAGCACCGTGGTGGTTGTGGAAAGGTGTGACTAGGTTTTTAGGGGTGGCCAGTGAGTCCTTTGTGACTACTTGACTGGTGGTCGCAATGTCTGATCTCAGCAAGCTGTCACGACAGCTGATGTAGCGGGGAAGATGGAGGTAGAGGTGACGTCCAGTAGGACGCATGAACAGAGGGGAGTAGGCGGGTGACGAGTGGTGAGGGGTAGAGGCTCGGAGGTTCGTGAGGCTGGAGGCATGGATTAAGAGGGCGAGGAAAGTGCAGCGAGACCTAGGGGCACGAGGGAGAGACTAGGTCGATGACCGTTGCTCCCCTGCGTAGGAAGCGGTCGCCAGTGGTTAGGTAGGGGATAAGTTTGATACTCACGAGATCCATGAGAATAGATGGGCCTGACCTGGTGACATTTTTATAAATAAATTTTGAATGATATTAGTGAGACTATATAACCATTAAACATAAGTTCTAATGTGTTACTTTACTAATTTAATTGTTTGAGAAAACCTTATTCAAATGACATGAGTTTTGATATGTAGGCTAAATTGGATATGAGGAATCCAATTTTAACATTGATTTTACATTTTGAAAAAAAAATCTAATCATTAATTGTCTATTAACCATTCATTAAATGTATTTGTTCCTATAATCAATGGTGGCACAATTCTAGTAAATAAATTCCTTTTATCTTTTAATCCTATGGGATTGTAGCGGTCAAATTAGAATCAAGCCTATTAAATGGTTTATTCATACATTGAATTATATTATTAATTTAATTTGGCCTTGAAATCTTAATGTCTCACATGAGAAGGATGTTACAACTATATTATGCTATTTCACTTCAATTATCATAATATATCTTATATTAGCGATAAAGTGCTAGATAACAACATAGTCATGAGGCGTGTTAAAGAGGGGAGTATTAACCTATATGTATAGGATTGAGTATGTTATTACACTCCACCCCATAAAGAGGATTTCGTCCCCAAAATCCATCTGTCACTAGCCTAATGTACCAAGTCATACTAATAAATCAACTTAAGTATTTTAATTCACTTACTATAATCGATACCACTGCATGACATATTCATATAGCCAAAGTCCCATGACGAACCTATATTGTTCATGCATCAAGTTTCCATTGGTTTTCTCATGTAAGATGTTGAGGCAGGGAAGTTACATCAAAACCTAGTCTTAACTCATGTCTCATGACCAAGCCCTTTTGATGTACTATTAGGCACATTAGGTGTTAAGGTGTAATGTTAGGGTTTTGTTAGAAGGCATGTATTACCATTCGATTCAAGCACTATAGTGTATTGTATGCAACTAATCAATTTGTCAATCATGGCTTGAGCACGCAGATTATACACCCAATTGGATTAAGGTGTACATAATTCATATTCACTCTAGTCCATTATGATCATATTACAAGTATATACATATGTCCATACATTCCAATATTCTAAGTGTGTTCAAACTAGTCTCCAGTGTACAGTTACCCTTGCAATTTAATAACTAGAAAATTGGAGAACATGGTATTTATTCGTGCGGTTAGGTGTAGCTCATTTTTTTTACCTAACTTAGTATTATATATCTTGGTAAATCACAAGAACCTTTGTGGTGATATAATTAGAAAGGCTCATACACTAGTCCTAATTAGGTGGTAGCCACCTTTATTTGTCTATATTACTAAGAGTTGTCCAAATATGACTTATTGCACCCACCATTACAACTGATTATTCCATAAGTTAAGCTACACTCCTAAGCGTATAAGACTTCACCCCATAAAAGGGTTAACTTATGACTTATCTAATCACCTAAAGAGGAAGAAAGGGTGAATCTATGTGTTATGTATCCAAAGCTTCTTCTTTCTCTCTACACCACACTCAGTCCTAGGATTTTAGGTTCATCATTCTAGTCAAGTGCTTCTTCATTAAAGGGTTTCTCTACAATTCAAACTTTCTTGTGGTGGCGACTTGGTTCCAAAACCATCGATAAAATCTGAAAACTTTTCTTTTATACATATAAATTAATAATTAAAATAAGTTTGACGATGCAAAACTTGTGGTGAAAATCCAAAATTGGCGCCAAGATCAACCAGAGAACCAATTCAACCACCACATACTATTATTTTATCATCACATTCTTTTACTTAAAGGGTCTAATCCTTCAGACCACATAGGGAAATTGACTACACCTCAACTATGTTTTTACATGGGAGGGAGAAGGGTTTCCTATTACGCATGGTCAAATTCATCAAACCTTAATGAGGTAAGACATCCACCATTCCCCATGTCACTCTTAAGAATAATTGACACAGCCTCATCGCAATACCTAAGGGAGTCATATGATCATCCCAATAAATATAGTATGGTATATGTATTCCTCCTACACTTGGCGATTTACAACTATAGTCCCATCACAAGACAAAATGAACTATATAGTAAATTTACCAATAGCATCATTCACTAGGTAATCTAATTGCACCATGGAGGTGAGAGAGGCAAACTCCTAAGAATATTATTCAAACCTTAATAGCTTCCACCCACTAAACCTCATGTATGAGGCATAAAAGCTAATCAAACATGGTATCCAAACCTTAGATGAGTGGTCTTGGGACATACCTATGTTGTGATTCTTCATATTGAAGGCAAGGTATGCCTAAAAATAACTAAGTTCATTGGAAATTTTAAGGGAAACATCTAAATTCTTAAGATTTACATTGGAAATTTTATATTTATAGTTCATGTGTTCTCAGCAACCCCATAGTAGGTGTATGCAAGATGTGCTAGAGAACAACAAGGTAAATGGATTTAAGGTGAGAACTAGAATATGTCTATGTATGACTATTTAAGTCAATCTACACTTCATAGCTCTTAGGCTAATATCCTATAAAATTATGAGATGTAAACCAAACACAATAAGAGTCAGTTCGATGTGACTTCATCCTACCTCCATAAAGAAGGTGTGGGTGTTAAGGGTTACTAAAGACTAACTCATACTCACATAGCTGGGTCGAGGAGTGAAAGTGACCAAATTAATCAGGGATTGAAAACCCTAATTGGTATTGACTATTAGGAAATAGGTTTATCAATAATCTCTAAGGGTCAACCAAGGATAACTTGAAATAGTCAAGTTACCGACTGCTTAGGCTCTGATACCATTTTGTAAAGAGTGAGACCTGAAAGGGGATCCACTCAAATGATATAATACAAGAGCCATGCAATAATAAAGCAGTGGAAACAAAACTAATTCAAATTTACAAGATGTATCTTTATACAATTGTTCATCACCATAAAAGGTGGCACGACATAATGAAAAGTTATAAATCAAAGGCCAGTTGTAGAGGGTAACCTGACTATCCCAAGCTATCCCTAACTCCATGTCCTGATCATAATCTTCTTGAGTCCATGTCCTCTAATGTACCTACACCTGGGTGGAAGGGAACATCACCCAAAAAATAGGAAACAAGGTATAGAGGTCAGTAAAGGCTGAGTATGTACATATATAAAACACTTCAAGCATTATAATGGGTTTTAAATATAATGAGATGTTCTCATAAGAAAGGGGGGCTATTTGCAATTAGGTAAGTTCAAGAGAAATGTAACAAAAGAAATGAGGCATATTAAATTCAGATTACAAGCATGATAATAAAGAGTGTCTTGCCATAACAATCATCCATAGATTCATATTATAACAACAAATATTTGCATGCATAACAATGTAGACTAAATATACCTAAAATAGGGTCATAACACCACAAGATCATGGCCTAAAAATAAACAAGGGTGGAAACGCACACCCCGGGTGGAATATGCATGCCCTATACAAATATGGTTGTACATAAGTACCACTATTCTAGATAATATAGTCAAACACGCAGCATGCTATAATAGAGTGGCAAGACTATCATTTTAGTCAATATCTGACCAAAAGGCAACAAGGCAGGAGGGGCCTAAAGACCCATAATCATGTCAAATTAATAATCACAACAGTAAAGAGATTCATATCATAAATTATAAATGTCCAAGAATAATAGATTTCCAAGAGAAATAAAAGTTCAAGAGATGCCTCATTAAAATGTATATGGATTTAGTCAAGTAATGCCCAAAATAAAATAGAGGATGTACATACCTGATTTTCATGACTAGTGGTTAACTCAGTGGATACACTTGATCCTCAAAGTTGAGTATTCATCCTAGGAATACATTATGTATGTTAGTCAAATCAAAGCTAACATGTGTATACATTTCTATTATAGATATTCATATCGTCCTTATCCTAGTCCCAATCACCAATGACACATTAGTGTTGGAGTCTCATTAAGTGGATATATGATCCATTAGGTATTTGTATTAGCTCTAATATCCATCTTTGAACATACATATGCCCAAATATTTATAGGTTACACATATGTGTTCCATAGTAATATACATTCCTTTATTTATCGTGTTATAGGTTTACAGTCTATATATTTATTGTATGGCTCAGGTTTAGTCAACTATGATTGAGTATGCATTATGCATTAGGTACATTTATTAAGATTCTCTTGAAGGAATTTAGGATTCAAGTCTCTCATATAATTGTATTTTAAACACATAATACCTCCTATTATGGGAACCAATAGTATACATTATCATCATTTTGATGCTAAGAACTCAGAACATATTGTATATCTTTTTTTTTACCTATTGTTATCCATGGATTTTGTAATAGTAAGAACACACGAGCTACTGGATTTAGATTCCATATATACTAATACTCTAGTACATAAATGCATGCCATCGTGGTAAGCATATACATAATTGTAAGGGGTCTGCTAAGTCAATCAAGTTAATATTTCGTGCCTATATCCCATCTATCGTGTAAGATCAAGTTCTGAAATTGAAATACACAATGTAGTACATACCTCCATTTACAGTTATCATTCAACAAGCATGAGGTTGCTACATTCTTACTTCATGTGCCAGCTGACAATGACTGCATGTTGTATCCAGTAGTTATGCCATACATGGTGGCATCTGACATGTCAAACTCCACTGATGAGTCCAGTAATGGCTAGAGCTAGAAAGATGATCAACTGGTTCAGTTGGGATCAAGGGAGTATAAGAGGTGTACAGTGGGGCTGTAGGTCTTTCGTTGGCCACTTGAGGTGGCGGCCATGCCCAGCAGCCCTGGTGGAAGGCGCAAGGTAGGAGAAGGTGCATGGAGGACGACCAGGGTGAGAGTGCATATGTTCGGAGGTGAATTTGATTGGATGCATCTTAGAAATGGTAGCGTTGCTGTAGGCTTTATGCAGATGAAGGGAAAGGAGGTTTTGTAGTGTGCAGACACCATCCTTGGATATTGGAATTGTAGGCAGATATGAGGTGGCTTTCAGGAAGTCTGTGGCCACCAGTGTTAATGCATCAGGTCAGGACATCATGATCATCTCTTGGAAGCCGGTGCAAGGAGGAAGGAGGTATGGTGAGGCGATGTTAGGTGCGAGCAAAGGAGGCATAGGAGAGACGATAGGGTGGGTACTAGCTCTTAATCTTCTCAAGCACCTGTGTTGCTCACAATAGCTGTAGGCGGTGGCATCTGCACCACTGCGGTGTTGATGGCAGTGCGAGGAAGGGGAGGAGAAGAGGTTAGATGGTGCTGGAGGATTGAGTAGGATGCGGCAGTAGAGATAGGGGGTCCTATAGGTGTTGGTGATTGGAGGTGTTCACGGCTGGTTGCAGAAGAAGTATGTTGACGAACCACTAATGGCGTCGATCAGGACTACGTTGGGCATAGAGCACAGGAGATGCGACACCGATGGTGGAACCACCACCAACTCTGACCACCTGAGATCCGTAGAGCTACATCACCGAACATTGTCCTGGTGGTCATGGTTCCTGTCTTCCATGCACACGTACAAGGAGGATGACAAGAGGTCGAAGGGACAATGTGTTGGCACGGCCAATCTTGGTGCCAACTTCCCACTACCGGTGGGTTTGCTTAAGCAAACAGATCGCAGGAAAGAGGTGAAGGCCACAGAGAGGATGGAGAAGAAGAGAGAGAGGAGAGGTCAAGGATGAAGGAAGGAGGCAGATGAGATGAGAAATAAGAAGGGGTTTCAGAGAGGCAGGGACAACGACAGAGGTGGGAGATGGAAAGACAGAGAAGATAAAGAAGGGTAAGGTAGGTGAGGGAGAATTGGATGGAGGTTGTGACATGGATATTCATGACTAGGTTGAAGGGAAAGACTTGATTGAGGTTGGACGGCACTAAGCACCGTCGTGGTTGTGGAAAGAACGTGTGAGTAGGTTTTTAGGGGTGGCCAGTGAGTCCTTTGCGACTGCTTGACTGGTGGTTGCAGCGTCTGATCTCAGCAAGCTATCACGACAGCTGATGTAGTGGGGAAGATGGAGGTAGAGGTGACGTCCAATAGGCCGTGTGAATAGAGGGGATTAGGCGGGTGACGAGCGGTGAGGGGTGGAGGCTCGGAGGTTCACGAGGCTGGAGGCATGGATTAAGAGGGCGAGGAAAGTGCTGTGAGACCTAGGGGCACGAGGGAGAGACCAAGTCGACGGTCGTTGCTCCCCTACACAGGAAGTGGTCACCGGTCGTTAGGTAGGGAATAAGTCTGATACTCACGAGATCTGTGAGAATAGATGGGCCTGACCTGGTGACATGTTTATAAATAAATTTTGAATGATAGTAGTGAGACTATACAACCATTAAACATAAGTTCTAATGTGTTACTTTACTTATTTAATTGTTTGAGAAAACCTTATTCAAATGACATGAGTTTTGATATGTAGGCTAAATTGGATATGAGGAATCCAATTTTAACATTGATTTTACATTTTGAAAAAAAAACTAATCATTAATTGTATATTAACCATTCATTAAATGTATTTGCTCCTATAATCAATGGTGGCACAATTCTAGTAAATAAATGCCTTTTATCTTTTAATCCAATAGGATTGTAGGGGGTCAAATTAGAATCAAGCCTATTAAATGGTTTATTCATACATTGAAGTATATTATTAATTTAATTTGGCTTTGAAATCTTAATGTCTCACATGAGAAGGATATTACAACTATATTATGCTATTTCACTTCAATTATCATAATATATCTTATATTAGCGATAAAGTGCTAGATAACAACATAGTCATGAGGCGCGTTGAAGAGGGGAGTATTAACCTATATGTATAGGATTGAGTATGTTACAAGGGTTGTATGCACAAATACCTCAGTTGGGTTTTAAATAATGGGCCTGAAGTGCAAATTGTGCATTAAGTAATAAAAATAAGAAGATATTTCATCCTAGAACTTTCTAGTACCTTTTAGAATAGGAAAAAAAGAAGAGAAAATCCAAATTATATATAAAGGAGATGATAAATGCAATAATTGGAGGTAATATGGGATTTAATGGATAAAAGAAGATAATGGGGAATATATTGCACCAAAAATCATAAACAAAAATCGACAAGGATAATTTGACACTCAATTTCATTTTCTTGACTTAAAAGTAACTTAAGGGCTAAGTATCATTTAATTTGGAAGATAAATGTATATATTAATGTCCTTATCAAAAGAAAATAGGAAATAGGCCAATAAAGTGAAATAAAATATTTAATGCCCTCAAATTATAAAAATAACTCCAAATTCATAATCTAAACATAAAAATAAGCCTTTGGGCACATTTGCAACTAATTTGGATAATGTTTGTATAATTAGAAAAATTGGAGAGAGAAAGTGTGTAGAATCTTCTATTTATTAAATAAATAAATAAATTATCCCAACTTGTGAAATTAATGACAAAATCATATCCAAGTCACTTAGTGAGACTTATGGGTGAAGTTTCACAAATTTTAAGGAATATTATCACCTTTTTTGAAGGAGGAAAGATAAAATGGCATTTTAATTATTTAACCTATTAAAATTTCCCAAAAGGAAAAATTAATTCCATATTTGGATTCTACATGTCAAAATCAGTCAGAGTATAAATTTGGTTAATTTTGGATATTGTTTGGGCCTCCAAATGAGGAGAGAGAAAATTATTTAAAGTAATATGTCTCTTTGGCCGAATTTTGGTTAGGAATAGAATTTCCTTAGACAGGGCCTCTGATTGGACGGTCGGGATCCATCAGTGGACCCAGGTCCATGGATCGGACAGCTAGTCGCCATCTTCTTCCTCAAATCGATTAGGAAATAGGTTGGTTTCTTTCCAAAAATTCAAATCTAGTTATCTCGAGAAATACTCGATGAAATCTCGAAGTTTTGGATTCGTTGGACTCCTCCCAAGAATCCGCACAACTTTATCCCAAGGTTTTTGTGTTTTAACCAAAATTTCAGAAACCCTAAAATCAAGCGGGACTCCTCTCTCACCCCACCTAGCTAAACCCTAGCCTAGGCCTCATTGTCTATAACTATCCATACCCCAAGGTCCGCTGTCACCTTAGCAACTCAACCTTGCCCTTGATTTTGTGTTTCGTGGATGTTTGGACCCTTGACTAGCCACTGATGACATCCAACTTGTAGCACTTCCCTCTACCTCATCTCTTCATCTCTGTTCAATTACAAGGTACCAACATATCTGTTTCGCTCTCCTCTTTCTTTTGCATGTTTGTGCGTTGAATTTGGTTGTGAATTATAATTTTGCCCTAAATCACAAGCAAGCAGAAGAAGCAGCTCACCGGTCATTGTCGGGTGCTTTGGGGAAGAAAGCCCCATGCATTTTTACATTTTTGCCCTCCAACTCGTCTTCATACATCTCTGATCGTGAGAAGGGTACCTTGGTCCTTTGTTTTGTGTTGGTCCCGCGTTGATCACAGGTTGTCTGGGGTTCCTTGGACAATAGAGAGAGGCAACAAGGTGTGCAAGCCCCACCACTAGGCCCCACTCTTCTCTCTCTCTCTTTTCTATTTGCTATTCAAATTTTTGATTTTCTGATTGGTTGATACAAAATAAATCATAGAAAATTAATTCAGTGGTCAAAAATGGAAAATAAATAGTGTTTTGAAATCAGGTGAACGAGATCCATCCATTAAAAATATTTTCTAGGTTTGATTCCGATGTTTGCGAAAAATTGGTTTTAGAATGATTTAATTAACTAAAAATCACCAAAAATAACCCGAAAAGTCCATATCTTCAAAATACTTAATATTATATGTCATTTTGATCATAAAACCCTAACTAAAACAATGGTGATATTTTCGGAGTCAAATTTAAAGGTTTGCACAAAAAGTTAGTAACTTTAGGGTTTTGACCTTTTAAGGAATGAACTTATCATTAATGCATGTATATGATTATGTAATAGGGAAAAGTGGACTCTAATCTTGACTAGGAATCTAAAAGTGAGTTCTAGGGTTTGGAGGAATGAGGTATTTGCATCTACACCTTCATTTGGGAAATACATTATACCATTACCTATGTTCACTAATGAGGCTTAATCCGACCTAATCCATTATTCCTGAAACCTAATATATTTATGACTCAAAATCAGTTGTAGTATTATCTTTCTTGGGTTTTATACCCCACTGACATTTTATATAAATCCTTTGATTAATCTTTCCATAACTCTTTTGCTAGCATGTAGTTATATGTTCTATTTAATTTTAAAGTAGAGATACTTATGTACAACCACCCACAGAGGGCATGTATATAATCGCCCTAGGGGAATGTTTTTATTTCTTCCCATAATATTATAGGTGACTGGGAATGTCTTATTCAACCCTCACCTAAGGTTAGAGGTCCGGTAGGTGCCTCAACCCTACTTAGTTAGGTAGACATATTAATTTACATGCAAATCCTTCATTTACAATTGTTATTGGCAAGTTTCCTTATTTAAATCCTCATACTCTTGATGTCTCATCTTTTGGTGATTCCCTAGCCTATTTTACTTATTACATTTATCTTGACACCTTTAGAATAATTTTTCAACACATACTTTTTCTTCCTTTTCCTCTTGTTGGGTGTTTTCCCAACCACCCAGATGCTGGTGCTGTGCAAGGAGAAGGACAAGCTTAAAGGAGTTTTTTCTCAAGAGTTGATCTCAAGCTTTTGGAAAGGATGACTAGGTTGCTATAGCTAGATCTTGTTTTTATTATCTTTTCTTTTAGAAATCAATCACGTAGTAAACCATGTATGCCAAGTGAAGGCTTAGTATTTCTTATTTCTGCTACTATTGACATTTTACAATGTATCTAGAATCATGCTTATTTACTTGGAATATTATGCAACCATCCTCAAAGTCTCTATTTTTGTTAAAATTGTGGATGTTTTGTATTTCCTTTAAATTTTAGTAAAGTGGTGAACTCGCCTCTTTACAACTGGAGTTTTGGGTGGTCTGTGTGGACTTCCATAGAGGCAAGGTGGCCTTTTCTTGTCGTTGGGAGGACGTCATCAACTCACAGTCTGTGGAGAGAGTTCAAGGAGCTATTGCAGACGCTATTCTAGTTTGTTGTCTGTGGTGAAGACCAGGAGCTACACAAACACCATCAAAGACAACTAGAAGATAGTTGCACTACAATGAGTTGTAGTCGCTGGACTTGCTCCAGGACCAGACATCTTTCTTATTTCATATTTATTTACATGATCTTGGTGTTCTAGGAATACATATATATATAATTTTGTTTATGCAACCTTACTATGTGCCCATTTTCCCCAACATTATACACTTACTAGTGAGATGAAGTTTTCAAGAATGGGATAGGTGGTACACATTCATGAATGTGAATTCTACTAAATGATTAGGACTCAATTCAAACATTTTTTTTTAAAATTAACTTAATAGCTAGAAGTTGATGAGCTATGTGTCTCCCATTTGATCACAGAAATGGATCGATCATGGATATCTTAACCAAATTGCTGCACTTTAGAGTTTATTTATGGTCTCGATGAGTTTGTAAGATTTGTGGAGGAACATGGAAAACAACATGGAGATAGATTTTATTGCCCCTGTAGGAATTGTAGTAACAACCTAAAACTTGACACTGTTGACACGATCAAAGATGTGTCATGTTCAATGGGATTGTATAAGGTTATACAAAATGGTACTGACATGGAGAGATTCTAGTATGAGATCAGCGTATGTTAGTAGTAGTAATTGTTTCGAAGGAGAAATGGTTGAAGATGTTGATGATAACGTACCATTCCAACAAACATGGTGGATGTGATGCTACATAGTTGTTCGGTAAATTGTACAGACCCATCTCCCTTGTTTAGAAATATTGTGCATGATGTTGAGAAATAGTTTTACTTAGGTTGTATTAAGTTTACAAAGTTGAGTGTGGTGTTGAAATTGTATACTCTGAAGGCTAACAATAGATGGAGTGACAAAATATTGACTTCTTTGTTGTCTTTGCTGAAAGAAATTCTCCCTGAAGCTAACGAGCTTCCGATCTCAACATACAAAGTGAAAAAGATGTTGTGCCCGATGGTAATGGAGGCTAAGAAGATATATGCATGCCCAAATGAATGTGTGTTGTTTCAAAAGGACTACATCGATATGAAAGAATGCCCAAATGTGGAGCATCTAGGTACAAAAGGACGACATGGGGTAAGACCGAAATTGAGTCTCCTACTAAGGTGATGTGGTGTCTTCCTACCACAATTTTAATGCATGTTTGCTATATCATAGATGCACAAAATTTATCTTGACATGCATAGGTAAAGAAAAACAATGACGGAATGCTACAACATGAGTCTGATTTCCCGTAATGAAGAAGGTTGATTTATTGTATCCTGAATTTGGTAAAAGAAACTAGGAATTTAAAACTTGGACCTTGTAGTGACAAGATGAACATTAAGAAGACAACATAGCTCTTGGACTTTCATTATTGTTGCATACAGTTATCACAGAACTATTTGTTATATTATGTCCACACTCCTAATGTACAAAGACAAAGGTGAGTGGACTTGGTCGTCTGTTCATAGAATGGAACAAATATTTCACAGAATTAATATATATGTAAAAGCAGTAACAACAAGACATAAAAAGATATCAAAAGGGGGATAGAGAATCATGTACTCATTTCTATTTCAAGATAACTCATCGGTGTTTCATTTCAGATCCTAAAGATTTGATTGTAGTGGATATTCATTTTACAACTACAAATTTGAAAAATATAATATATCAATGCGAGTGCATTGAGTATGCCATGAAAAGGTGTGTAAATAGTTTAAGAGTGTATAAAAGTTTCTTGTCTAGAAACATCATAAAAAGTAAGAAGTAGAAACAAGGCATGAAACATTTAGTGACATTCTTTTATACAAAGTATGTTTTAAGTGTATTTCCATAACACACAACAACATATTATGGCCATTGACCGACTTTCCATTGGAAGGGTTTGTAAGGGTGCTCAAGATTAGTTAAACCTTTAATCGGCATGGTCTACCTTATCTTGACATCTCAAATAAGATGCCCAACCTTGTGCCCTTACTCCAAAAATATAGGAAGGTGCACAAGGTTTGTATAATGGAGAAGTTCAATTATGTTCAAAGTTTGGTCAACATACTTCAAGAAAAATGAACGTACTAATCACGAGGAACAAGTAGCTCAAATAAGTAATTATCTAGCCAAGCATTCATACAGGCATACATAAAATAAGCCAATAACATAGCAAGGTCAAGAGATTGAGTGTACCTTGCAATTAGAGTACAATTTATGATCCATGAGTAGATTGTAAGAAAGGTCCAATCCAAAGGGTCCCTAATATAAAAGGGATTGATAATCTAAATGTCATATGAGTAATGTGTAGGTTTCCCTAGATGTAGGTTTCACTTAGTTCAAACATAGTTCCAAACATGCATGCAATCATTCCATATGGCACAAGCATAAACACTAGACCTTAAATCTAAATGAACTATCCACATAGTAGTAATAATAGATATAAATAAGTCTGATTTAGGAGTAATGGAAGAATGACATTGTGATATTCATCATGGTTTAATCATGCAAGATCAAATCCAATCATATTAGGACAATATCATGTAATAGGGTCATACTCAAAGTCATAGAAGAATAAAAGAGCATAGGATAGATCAAGTTGGTATGAGTGCTATGTGTGTGATGATTCTATTGATTTGATCTAGGTAGAGCAAGACATTTGCATAGAAGTCATATTCCATCGTATAGAAACAAACTAGGTGAACTAGATCATATTAGTGCACAAAAGGGATACTTGAGGTATCATGAGTCAAACATGGGATACTTAGAATGATATCTTAGCTTCACATGTAATCAAAACATCATATACTTTACTGATTTTGATATTAAATGGTTTCATGAAGACAAGATAAGCTAAAGTTCAAGACATAATCAATTTATAGCATGTAAGTACATAAAATAACAACCTTTTAAGTCATGATGGGTTAAGGTGCCACTTAAGCACAAGTGGATGAGCTAGGACATCTAATCATGATTCAAGTGAGCATACTTTACTGATGTGCATAGAAAAGGGGTTACATATTACTAATGGTATAAGGCTTACATGTATGAAAAGGATTGGATGATTAAAAGAGCATGCAAGATGATTAATCAACAAAACAGAAGAGGAGCAAGCATAAATAGGCACAATATCATCACCATTAGAAAGATGGTGTTTTCCCAATTGAAATGGTATATAATATCGTGCCATTTGGTTAAGCAGTCTAGGAGATATGAGGGTTTGAAGATAAACCCTTAAATAGGGTTTACAGAGGGTTTTTACCTCTAATGGGACAAGATGGGCTGGTTTTGCTCTCTCATGCATGCGACTCAAGTGTGAGCATATCTTGGAATGAACCTAGCCCAACTACGGTGGTTGACCGCCGACTATTTCCCACAAACTCCCTAAGTCGCTGCTCAGATCTTCCGCCACCACTTGGTCAAACGTCTCTTTGAGAGTAAGAGGGGGAAGAGGATGAGCTATTTGGACCATAGATTCTCGATCCACCATTGACCTAAGAATATCTAAGGGCTACTATTACTTTTCCTATGAGACGCCATTGTGCGTGCCAAGACGGTGGCGTGGCGGCGTGCAACTCTGGCAGTAAGGCAGGAAGGGGTAAGGGACACCCTATCAAACACAAAATGGCCACCCTAGCACGCCTTATCCCAGAGAGTATGTTGGTAGCCTTATATTGTAGAGAGGAAGCATGGAAGTCATACACCCAAATAGGAACACCAAGGTGGCATCGGGATAGTAGGGGAAGAAGATGGAGATGGTTGGAGTGGCTAGGGTTAGCAAAACTCAATGAATGGAGTGTGAAAAGGCTTGGAAGGGAGATTTATAGGCAAACATGATCTATATTGGAGATAAAGGTGGCGATAAGGGGGTAGATTAGTGGCACAAGGAGGGAGTAGGTGGAATCATAGAGCCATCAGCGTCGGGTGATGTACAGAGGAGGAGGAAGGGCGCTTAGCCGTTGGAATAGGACCTAGATCCAAGGCCAAAAGATCCTAGGGCCACGATTCATGTTCCATGATATTTAGGATCGTGATTGGGAGAAAAGAAGGGGATCGATCTTGCTCACAAGGGGAGGGTTATAGTGCCACACTTGCCCAAAATTTTGGCCCAATAGGGCTATTTTCGTTTCAATAGAACTAGAAATCAAGTAAATTCAATGATATTTAAAAAAACCATATCTCTCTCATCTGAGCTCCAAATGAGAAGAAATTTGATGGATTGGAAAGGTAAGAGAGATATATACAAAGTGATAACAACAAAAGTATGCAAAATTTTACAAATATCTGATGAAAATTCAAGGGAAAGTAATTAGGTGTGACATGAATGTAAGCTTGATCTTTTTTGGACAAATTGAGTATCATCAAGGTGATACGAGCATACTAGATGGATCAAATGTGCATCAATGCACATACCAACATGATATTGAATTTGAAAACAAAATCTAGGTCAAAAGTAGAAGTCATATTTAGTGTGCAAAATTCCAGGTTATCACCACAATTTTCCTCCTTTATTGTGTATGAAGAATAAATATGTCATGTTGTCATTGCTGATATCTGGCCCCAAACAACCTGAAAATGATATTAATGTTTACCTTAAACCTCAAAATGATGAACTAAAGAAACTATGTGGAGAAGGTGTGATGACTTATGATGTTTTTTATGGAGATATGTTTAATTTATGTGCTATGCTATTTTTTACTATTAATGACTTTGGTGCTTATGGAAACTTGTCCGGTTACCATGTTAAAGGAACCAAGACATTCCCTATATGTGAGGAAAATACAGAATCTATCAGACTAAAACATAGTGGTAATATGTTATATCTTGTTCATCAAAGGTTTCTGCAAAAGTTGCATTCTTACCAAAAGTTTCACAAAATATTCAATGGCTCAATTGAGGAATGGAGTGCCTATAAACCAATGTTAGGTAAGAGACCATGTACTCTCACAGGTGAAGTCTTTATTCAATAATAGGTTGATATTTTGGGATATTCCTTATTGGGGTTCTTTGACAGTTTGACACTGTATCAATGTAATGCATGTTGAGAAAAATATTTTTGATAGCATTATTGGCACTCTATTGAATATACCCAGTAAGACTAAATATGGCATCAAATCTGGAATGGACCAATGTGAAATGGGAAGAAGGAAAGAATTAATAAAATAAGTTACCAAAGGTCACCACACATATCTACCTCCTGCTTGATGCACCTTGTCTACAAAGGAGAAGCGAACTTTTTATGAGTTCTTGTGTAATGTTAAGGTACCAAGGGGATACTCAATCAATATATGTAGATTGGCATCAATGAAGGAACTAAAATTGGTAGGTATTAAATCTCATGATTGTCACACTCTAGTGCAACATATATTGTTTGTGGTTGTTCAATCTATCCTTCCTAAGCATGTAAAGTTTGCAATCACTAGGTTTTGATTCTTCTTCAACACTGTATGCAACAAAGTAATTGATTATATGTCAACTTGAACAATATTTTCTCCCTTCATTCTTTGATATCATGGTACATCTAGTTGTCCATTTGATCAGGGAAGTGAAAATATTGGGTCCAATTTTCTTGCATTGGATGTATCATTTTGAGCGATACATGATTGTTTTTAAAGGTGATGTTCGGAACCACTTTCGGCCCAAATGGAGTATCATTGAGGTCTATATTTCTAGGGAGGTTATGGACTTTTACAATGACTTTTTGAGTTTCAAACAAAATCATGCTAAATATCAGTCATGAGCGGTGGGAACTAACACAATGGTTTACACAACATTAACGATGCATCTTTTTATATCATTGAATGCACCAATGAGATCAAGAGAAGTTATCCCCAAGACAGTTCAATGTGGCTTGCTAGAGAGCATAATCAGACATTTATTAGGTGGTTTCAAAAGAAAGTATTCAATCAACTATCTCAAACACCAAATAATGTTATAAAAACTACCAAATGGCTCGTGTATAAGACAAAGACCCACGTTACATCTTACGAAGGGTTTGACATAAACAAATTTTTATACTACATAAAATGTCAAGATTATAAGAATATCGTCTAAAATTGTGGGGTCACCCTTCAGGCATCTTCATTGTGTTTTTCTAGTGACAGGGATAAGAGTCCACATGAAGGAAAGATGCCTTATTATGGTGTCGTTGAAGATATATGGGAAATTGACTACATAAAGTTTAGAGTTCTTTTATTTAGGTGTAAATAGGTTGATAACAACAAAGGAGTTGTAGTTGATGAACTTGGTTTTAGAATAGTGAATTTTGAGTGGACATGCAAGAAGGATTAACCCTTGATCATGGCATCACAAGAAAAATAGGTATTCTATATCAATGATCTTGTAAAAAAAATTGGCCTATCATTCTTCATGGGAAAAGACTATTCATTTCAGATCATATTGATGAAGAAGAGTACTATAACAAGTATGATGAATCTAGTACATGTTCCGTTGGCTTACCGAGTGTAAATGTTGAATCTAATGCTGATGACTATACACATGAAGATCACACAGAAAGGATATTAGTTGAAGGTATACTGTTCATATGTGATCTCTTTTTTTTGCAATATATAACATGTTTATTTGTTCATATGTGATCTAACTTTTTATATGTGATCTGCCTTTTTTCATATGTTTACTTTTGATTTTATAGATGGCATCTGACTAAGAGCACAATGATCCCGAGCTTTAGGAGCCTAAGTGAGGATCCGAAGCATCCTGACTAGGGTGCTGACGATGATGATAACTCAAAAGATAAGAGAGGGATAATTGTGATGAAAATTGCCACAAATAGGCAAGGAAGGAAGGGCATCGTTGAATTCAATGAAGCATGCATGCTTATTACTAAAGAGTTTGTCATCTACTGTGGGGTCCTTGATCGAAGAAAAGTGCCTCTCTTTATTGAGGACTAGAGACAAGTGAGTACGGCCAACAAAGACCTCATTCGAAGGGATTTAGTGGTGAGATAATTGCATTTGTGTTTTTATAGTCTTTTTTTATTCTTTCTTTTACCATTTCTAAATAGTAGTGAATGTTGAACTTTTTTAGGGCCGGTATGAGCTTGATGAAAACTTGCATCACAAGTATGTTATGCAGCTCGTTGGGAGAAGATATAGACTACAACTTTGGAAACAAAAAGGATCAAAATTCCAGACTTAAATGGAAGTATATTGATAAAAATGATTGGAAGGAGTTTGTTGAGCAGAAAATAACAGATGTGCTCAAGGTATTGAATTAATTACATTTTTATAAATTCTTACAATTACTTAAAAATATTTTTTTTATTGAATTAATCACATTTTTATTATTTCTTATGGTTACTTAATAATATTTCTTTATCAAATTAATCAGGCCATTCAAGACGCTCAAAAAGGTTAGGCGTGAGAAGAATGTACACAACCATCGATTGGGTTCAGGTGGTTATTTTAAACACCACTAGATGAGAGAGCAAGAATGAGAGAAAAAGCAAGGCCCTCTAGTTCTACTCCTTTTGATACTGAGTCTTCTAGTGCTTCTAGAAGGTTGTGTCACTATATTGAGTGGATAGATTTAGGTAAAAACAAAGATGGAGAACTTCATGTCCAAACAACATATGAGGTGGCTTCAAAAATAGTAAATTTCTTGGTCTCACAATACGTTCATGTTATTTTTTCATTGGATTGTTGAATTTTATTAATTAGTCAATTTTGATGATAATTAGTTAGAGCTGAGTGAGCAAACAAAGGAGGGCAAGTTCACCCCTCACGATACACATGAGGAACTGATGGCTGCTCTAGGGATGGAAGGGCATCTTGGACGTGTTAGGGCATTAGAGCTCTGTATGGGATAAAAAAAGATTTTGGCGCATCCCAACAAAAGTGCAAATCTACCAAGAAAGGGAAAGTTGACCACTAGTACATGTGCATATGGATAGATGCAATCTTGGAGAATTTCAAGTCTTCTCAGGTGGCGTAAGATTCTTCAGCAGTCACAGAACTTGTTCATCACTCACCCATGGTGTGCATTGGGAGTAGTCCTTCGAACTTGGATGGCATGACCAGAGTAACATTCAATTCAAATCAATTTATAAATACATTATGATAAAATAATCTCTCAAGTCAATTTTTATGTTTGTCAATTTAAATTTGGTGTTTCATAAATTGTAAGTGGCCAAAAATTGTCATTTTGCCATCAATGTTCCATAACATAACATAGTAGCAGATGGTGAGGCTTCTATCGCTGATATGGTTCATGGTATTACCCCTCCCATTGATCATGCTCATATGGGAATCATATGTGTCTTTCCGATAATGAGAGACCACCTCTCCCATACGATCACATGGATGCCATCACAGACAGAAAATGTAGAAGGTGGCTTTACTTGGTGGCCCAAATGACATGTGATATTTCTTCATGTATGACAAATGTATATTGAAATTTATTACAAATTATTGAAAGCTAATATGAAAATATATGCATGCATCCTACATCAGCTAAGAAGCCCCCTAGGGTTCTAAATCCTCCACCCCAACATTTTATTCTATAAGAGTTGTTCGAATCCTTAGGCCCTAGATGCAAGACATTGATAAGATGGTTAAATAGTGTAAACTAAATAGATACCATGGTGGTAAGCCTTAGGAAGGAGATCATAGGTATAGAACATGACACTATTATACTGTTGACAGATGTTTCAGAGCTATTTTAGTATGATCAGCTAAATACTTCAATGATAGAACTTTGGATACAATGAGTCTGAATACCCTGTCATGTATAAAAATATTTAATTGTTTCCTATAAGTATATAAATATTATTCTTTCATTTGTATTATGCGACTGTTGTGTTTGGAATAGCAAATGTGGGATTTCTAATGTCATCATTGATTAGTGATGTACTTATAGATCCGAGTGACGTCAAAGATTATGTGACTATTGTGATACATTTTTTTGGTGCTTCTAAGAACGAATATTAGGTCCCTTCAATGTTATCTAAGTTTTGGGGTTGTTTTATATGTCTAACTTATGAATACAATTTGTTGTGGAATTTAATTTTTATATTACATTTTCCTTCTTTCACTCAATAATAAGCATTGATAGTTGTTACTAATTGTTTCTAAGACTTAGACTGTGTATTTCATTGATCCTTTGTGTATATAACTGACACCAAATGATGGACACACAATAAAATTGGCAATTCATGCATAAGTATAGTTTCTTGACACACAACATATTTTTCGATATTTGCATCATATGACAGTGTAATAATGCAACATATTTATTAATTTAACTTACACGGGGGTGAAATCATTCCATAGAGGTTGAGGGAAAGTAGATAAGGAAAAGAAATTAGTAACTTTAAAGAGCATTGATATATACAGTCTTCTCATTCTAATTGCATAATATTTCACCAACTCTGCTTTATTACATTTAGTAACGTAATTGTAAATCTACAGGGTCATATACAAGACAATGATTGGGCATGCGTATATTACATGATGTTGTACATGTGTATGATTGTCACTCACATGCAACAGATCAAATATACACAGAATGTAAGTTATTAGTCTTGGATCATATTGATAAATTTAGTCTCATTTGATAATACAAATAATCAAATCTAATTAGAAGTCTCATTTTCTTTGTAGTTTTTTGAACATACTGAATCTGATACATTGGATCAGCTGAATAACTTACGCAAAAAACAAACATACCATTTCATCAAAAATGTGGACTTGATGAAAAATGAGATGGTTGATTGATATTATTTGTAGTTCAAACTTTGATTTCCGATTTTTTTTATTATATTATTATGCACTGTGAGACTTAAATCTAAGATGGATGTTGATGTTGATATGTATTTGATTGTATGAATTGAATGTGAAGTGCATATTTACGTGTGAATTGAATGTAAAGATATAAGGAAAAGAATGATATGTATATATATATATATATATAATTAAAGTGTGACTGAGAAATGAAACAATTGAGCTTTGAGTTCATGTATTTGTGTGCATTTGAAGTGACAAATGATAAAAAGTGTGACATGTTTGTGTCTATTTTGTATATATATCTTTTTCTTGTAGGTTTATCATTTAAAAAATAGAGAGTAAATGTTAAATGTAACGGTGTTTGTTCTTAAAATCAACGAGGAATGGTCAAAGGAGATCACAAATACGTCGCCTACTGTGCATTATATCGTCAGTTTTTCTGTAACGTGGACCCGATGATAAAAAAAGTATTGTCGTCAATTTTGTGAACAAACAAAGAGTGACTTGAATTTTAGCGTCACCCACTAGGTCGTCGATTTGTAACTGACGTTGTATGCCTAAAATAACCGATGCTATATCACTATTTTGTAGTAGTGAAGGCCTTTAGCCTCAAACCATGGGATGGAAGCAAGGACCCTTGCACTAAACAGGAGGTATCTTTTTCTAATCCAGGTACATATTATTTAATTATTTTTTCAAAATAAACAAGACTCATATGTCAATTGCCAGTTTTTATGTCTATCTAGTGATTTTCTCTATTGTGTATAGTTGTAGTTGGCAATGTTTCTTTGGCCTATAGCATTTTGAAAATTGTTTTCCAGTTTAGTATCTCATTTGATTACTCTTGTTGTTTATTACATATATGTAGGCTCTTGCATGGAGGTCTTTACATCTTTGACATTAGAGCACTTCAAGTATACGATAAATTAGAATTCTAAGGGGTTTCTCTTCTGTAATGCAAATCTAGATTGAATCTTAATTCAAAACCAAATCTTTATTTTAAATTAAATTTTTTACGGTGATAGACCATGTGATCCTTTGTAAATGGTAAAATATAACCTCGTTTTTAATGGATTATGACATTTCAAATATGAATCTATTATCGACAATGTAATTAATTATTTAAGCAATATAAAGAAAATATAGAAATGTGAGTAACAATTGTTAAGTTCCTAATTGCATTTTTAATATGAAAAGTTATATTATATTATATATTCAGGTGAACTAATTGTACTCTATTTGAAATCAACAACAACACATTGAGTATATATGATTTTCATGTTTATACATTTAAGACTTTCATTAATTGCTTATACATGTGATATATTGTTGTTCTAACCTAATATTTTCTCATTATAAACTTGTATAACATAAACTACAAGTGCCTAATACACTTTGTTTCACAGTTTAAGATGTAAGGCACGATGAAACCCCCCAATGAAGAAGTAGTGGAAGAAATAGTAAAGGAAATGGAAGTAAACCCGTTCCCAAAAGTGTAATTTTTCTTTGAAACATCAGCTAAACAATTTGATACAACACACGAGGTACATGTGTGTCATTTGAAAATAATATTAGTGGATATGACTTATATTTTTGGAGGACAAACATGATGTTATGATAACTATTGTAATGCAAACACTATAATTCAATATATAATGCGCCATTTCTCTGTACTAAATTTTATTATTTTTATCATGTGATGATTAATGGGAAACTTTGCATGACATACTCCTCCTCTATATGTTATATGTAGTCAAATTTATATGTTCAAAAGAATGTGCCTTTTATATTTATTGGTCAGAGATGGGCCTAAGAAAATAAACCAAACATTATAAAATAAATTAAGTACAACCAACATAAATTAAAAATGACTTATAATGAAAATTATCTATCAAATATTCCATCACACTCCTTCATGTAAGTAGATAATCACCATAAATATCTTTTATCTATTATATAAAAGACCATCCAAGGCATATATTGGTAGGAGGGAAATGATGAATAAGGAAAGCAATGGAAGAAGGTTGTCTTGTTAACAAAGTGCTGTGGAGGGTGGGAATAGAGGAGAGTGAAGAGAAATCAAAATGAGATATTAATGTGTATTTTCATCCACTTCTTTCCCACCAAATCCGTGTAGAGATAAAGGGAAGGGGAAAGATTTTATTGGAAATTGAACTATGATGGGAAAGTTGCAAACAACATAAATAATATGGAAGGATATTGTTTTGTATCCCACAATCAATACAAATATATAATATTTAGTCCTTTTTACGTCATATGTTACATTTGTTCGATAAAATACAAAAGTAGGAGAGAGAAATTGTGGTATACTTTGATAGCAGTAGAGACTTTTTAGAGGGAAAAAGCAAAATATAAATAAATCATAATATACTTTATAGAAAAGTTGGAAGGAATTAAATAAATTTTAGAAAGAAACTTGCAGGGAATTTCAAAATTTTGAAATAGTTTAATTACAAACACGAAAATTTGAAAGAAAATTGAAAAAGGTAGAGAAATACGGTAGTTAGATTTATTTTTGTTTTGCTTTGAATCATTATTCCTATAGTGTGGATATCTCTTAGAAATATTTCTATGAACATATACTTGCTCACTTTATTTTGAAATAATGTTGGATAAATCATTTAATTAATTTTATAAAAAAATTAAATTTATGCACAATAAGGATAGCATGCTTAATAGAAAAAGATTAATTTGCAAACTTCAAGCATATATAAATAGTTGAATATTCATAAAAAATTATAAAAAGTAATTCGGTGTGGATTTTGCTCTTTGTTTAAGATATAGACAAATAACTATATTGACTATAATTTAATATGAAAAAATATTATTTTTTATCATTCTTAAATAAAATCTCAAGATATAGAAAAATATTTGTTTCTAAAATCCATTATTCTATAAAAATAAAACCTATTTGTAGTGTGAAATGAGAATTTGACATAATGTCATGGACACATTTATATAACATATAAATAGTGTATATTAAAAATAGTAAATATAAGATTGATGTATAAAAGTTTCCGAATGAATTTTAATGTTTATGGAAAGAGCATGGTTTACATTATAATGGTTAATAAACTATTTTATGGATTTTTAGAGTAGTATTTTTAGTCATTATTACTATATCACTGAAACTTGCATATCATGAAATATCTGTCATATGATTTTAAACATATATATATATATATATATATATATATTGATATGATCCATCATATGAAAATGATTTAGTGGCACTTCAATATTGAATGAGGAAATATTAATTATATTAGTTGCATATTTTACCAAATGGTACATAATATTTATTACATTAAATATAATTTTCATATATTATTGAACTAAAATATAACATTTACAAATGCAAAATTCACAAATGTTAAAATATATTTTGTCTTTCATTATTTTCATTAGGTTGATTCCATACCACAATAATGCCACATTAACATCATTAAAAAAATGAGATGATAATGAATTAACCATCAACTATTATTGGATATTTTTAATCTACATTTAATGCCCCTTATTCTAATATTTTTTAAAGACACATGGACCCTACTTTTAATCATATTTAATGAAAACAAATTTATGTCAGTTTTTGTATATTAAAACTATCTAATATGAATCCATTATATGTGATATGACACGTGCATGTGCACATGTAGGTTCAGTAGTAGTAGTAGTGTGTGTGTGTGTATATATATATATATATATATATATATGTATATATATATTCATATATATGTATATATATATATATATATATATATATAGGGAGAGAGAGAGAGAGAGAGTCAGGCTAGAATACACTCGAGTGTACAGATCACATCGTACACCCCAATGGTGTTTGCCTATCTAGACCTTGTTTTTCCAAACACCAATCCATTGATCTTCATGGTTACGATATTAATAGGTCACATACAAAATTTGAACTCATTTGGATGAGTATAAGTCACTCATCCAAGGACAACAAAATCGATGCACAAAACTAATTTGAAATACATGATTTTTGCCTCATTTAGAAGCACGACCTATAAGTGTCCAAATGAGATAAAATTTATTATATAGTATGTTCTTATGATAATTAAGAAGATCAATGATTTAGATTTTACAAAAATTTACTACATCTTCAACAATGATTGATGTGTACGGTGCCTCTGGTACACTCGAGTGTACACTAGCCTGACTCGTGTATATATATATATATATATATATATATATATATATATATATATATATATATATATATATATATATATATATATATATATATATATATATATATATATATGTATTGTTTTCATTTCCCGTGTGGGTATTCAATTTTTCTAGCCGTGAGGATGATACAGTGGCATTTAGTTGTAAATAATCCAATAATTTCATTCCTAAAATTTTACAAATCCGCTCCTCTGACCTCGCCCAGCGCCTCACAGGATACAACACGCTCTCACAACCCCCCAACGCCACCAATTACAGATGAGGACCGTCCCCGGCGCCACCGCCACAGTCTCCTCCCATCCCAGCATCGGTGAGGCCACACGTCCCGTCATGCACCCGATGGAACGCTGCCCCTTCCCGGCTCCAGGAGAGAAAGCGGGCATCCAAAAAGTACGCAGACCTTTTCGTGTCAAACAAAATGATGCAGCATCATCCGACACTACACATAGGAATGGTGAATGCCTCATCTTCATCCGTCCTCCCATCACCATCGACAGTGTTCGTGGGCTAGGTCTATTATCTCCGCCCGTGAGGGCCCTAGTTCCCACAGTGAACACCGTCCGTCGGGTGTTCGTCGTGCTAGATTTGGCGAAGGACGCTTCACTCAACAAGACCCTGCCGGCCAAGGTTCAAGATGCTTGCACCCATGTCCGTGGGGACTGGGAAATTAGACGAGGAGAAGTGTAACGTCCCCACCTCCCAGTAATCCCCAATTAAGGGAGACCCGAAGGTCAGAGCCATTATTCAATTAATAGGATCAAATGTTCGACAAATAATCAATAATAATTATGAAATTCTACTACTAAACTGAAAAAGGGTATAAAATAAAAACTTTACTTACCTTTTAAAAGCTGGGATTTCTAAACTTCTATCCATGAAGATACTAATCTAACTAATCCTTCTGTGTAAGTTATTTCTCACTTAGTTCCACATATGCCACTTTACTATTTGTTCTTTTCATTTGTACCTAAAACGCCGACAAATAAAACGTCGGTCAGCAAAAAGCTGGTATGTGGGGGAAACAATAATTGTGCAACTATTTTAACAATGTAGTCAACCAAATATCATTTAACATCTAAGATTACGTTTTAAGCAATACTACTCAGTCCTTGCCTATCCCCTATCTCTGTATTATCCCTACACTGGACATGGATTCTACCTCTCTCATATGGTAGATCCTTACCCCCATGGTCCTAACACACAGGTAGCCAATTCCTAGGGTTATGGAGTCGCATGGCCCTACCCAAAGGTAGCCCAATCCCCAACTCATGATGACTTGATGGACCTACCCCATTGGTAGCCATTTACTAGGTCAATCTATAAAGCTACAGAGGGGACTAGGATTTGAGCTAGTAGGCACTTATCTTAGGTGATAGTCATATCCACATTATGATTTGCAAGAATTAAATGCAACCAACAGTTTAATTCAAGTCATCGATAAAACCTCAAAAATCCTTGAGAAACTAATTCAGGATATTGATAGGCATAACCACATACCTATCAAGTTGATGTGAGACAGAAATAATCCAATCAACCAATAGGCAAGCAAGCATTCAATAAGATCTTGAAAAACTTATACAATTTCCTTTTATTAATCATGTCATTAAGATCTATTAAATCTAGCTCACTTCCTAGGATTTCTAGTTCACTTTTAGGGTTTCCATTGCAATTAGGGTCTCCCTTCATCTTTTACTATTTTAAACCCTATTTTAATACAATTGATCACAAACCCTAATTATTTCCACATCTAATCCTCAATTTCAGATTAAAGGCATAAGTAACCATTAATTAAGTTCATTAAGCCTCTTTTACATTAAAGCTACTATTTTTATCCCTTTAATCCATGACAAGATCATTATATGCATTTATCATCAATTCATAGTTCATTATGGTCCAAATCACATATGAACTCGATTTGCCATTAATTCCATCTTTTATTCATGAGAAAACCCTAATTACTACATTTAGGGTATTTATCCACAAATTAGGAACTTTACTACTCGAAATATATTATAACCATGAAAACTCAATTTGATACATGAAATCGAATAATTAAAGCCATTAATAGTCCTAATTACCAATATTAGTGTTTCAAGGCCCATTAAAGCCTATTTATGCACATAAACTCTAAATTAAGAAAATTACATGAAAATTTCATCCTTTTTGTTCCTAATGTCCCTTTTTATCATTAACAGGTTAATATCAACTTTAACCATTCATTAAACCCTACTAATCACATTAATCATCTCAAAATAGGGTTTCTTAATCATTATTACATTAAAGTTAATAACATCCATTACTTTTTGAATTGTAGTAAGAATTAGGCTTCAAATATATTTTTATTGCATTCCTTGAGTTCTCCTGATCAAAATTCATGTATAATGTGCATCTATCCGAGCTACGGTTAATGATATACGAATTTAGAAAAAATCCATTTACTTTGACCAATCGGAGGGCGCCACGTGGTTGTTTCCATGCAACATTGCTTCGGTGCTGTGGGAAACATTTCGAAAGGACTGAAAAGCCCCTAGTTAAGTGATGGGCTTCTTTAGAATGTGGAGGGCAGAATCGTCTAGAGCGGCCCTGCCTTCATCTTCCTCACGATCTCCTACCGTGGACGCCCTAGCTGCGACCAGCACAACTTCCCTTCTTCTTCCCAGACTCACATGCCACCAAGGAGGAGTCCCTCATCTCTGACAGATTCCCTCTGCCTCCAGCCACAAGGTCTCACCACCCAGGCGCAGAGGATCACTGCCTCCCTAGCCTTCAGGGAGCGCCACATGGAGGGAGACGCTCTCCCTTAGCTGAGCGGCGGTCTACAAACCATGGCTCTACACTGGATCTCGTAGGCAGTTCAAGGATCTTCGGTGCCAAACAACCACCTCGATGGTGCCCTAGACCATGAGTCAACATCCGTGCAGATGCCCTCCCATGGAAGACAGAAGAAGGAGAAGAAAGGCTAGTTTCTAAGGGATCACCGCCTAGGGCTGTTGCCCTGTTCAGGTTCTACGCATCCCATATCCAGAAGATATTCTAATGGAGCTACACTCGATCTCCGCCAGGTCAAGGGATCATCGAAAGCACCACCGATCAAACCATAACATCAAGATGGAAGAGGGATAACTGGATATTGAGGTGTCTAAAGAGAGACGTAGGGGAGAGGGCAGGCAATCTCTGAATCATGCATTATGCAGACCTGTATATATATATATATATATATATATATATATATATATATATATATATATATATATATATATATATATATATATATGCCTGTTCTCATCCTTCTTTTCCAAGCACTACGAAACCTCCCTCTTTTATACCTTAGGTTGGGTGTCCTTAACGTATAAGGAAAGAAACGATCAACCGTATATCTAAATATTGATTTGGTTGAGATAAACCAATACACAATACTTTCCCTCCAAGAAATTAGTGAATTACCTTTATCATATGAGAGTTATTTTTATGTGAAAGGTAATTCCAAAACGCCAACAATACATATCCATTAAAAGATATTTCTTTTTGATAATACCAAAAGTCATTAATTTATATAACACATTAGCCTTATATTTTGCAATTTTGGTATTTTCTCTTTCTTTCCTCTTTATTGGGACTCCTTGGATCCCAAGACATTCCATTATTTTTAAATTCCTTTTAAAGGATACTTATTACCCTTCTAGATGCATCTATATGCATTATTTCTCATTATCACATTTATTTCTTATTAAAATATCTCTTTTTGAGGATTTCTCTTTATTACTCCTTTATTTTCCTCATTGCTATTCCTTTTATCATTATGAATCCTTGGGATACGAAAATCCACCAAGGATAACTCAATTACACCTCTTTTCACATATTTCCCACATTTTGTCATTATTTTCAATTTCTTTCCTAACAAGGAAATACTTAATTGGTCTTTTCTTTTCTTATTGCATTATCTTTGCAACTTTGGACTCCTTGGAACCCAAGGAACCCATTTTGCACGAAATCCACTTTTGTATTAAGTTCTTTTGCTTTCTAGAGGTTTCCATACCTTTCTTTTCTCAAAATCTCCATTATTCATTTATTAATTGGATTTCTTTGTTATTGGGCCCAATAGCCAATAAAGCCCACAATACAATCATCAAGGCTATTGTAAACGAAATTACATCATTATTTGTCCCATATGAGAGTTTACATTTCTCATCAGATGAACCCAAAATTGGGGTTGTAACATCCTTCCCCTTTTATAGGAATTTTGCCCTCAAAATTCCACCAACCAAACAAACAACTCAGGATAAGCCTTTCATAGGTCCATCATGGCTCCCATGTGGTCTTTACCCTTTCCATGGTGCTTCCTAAGAACCTTTATCATCTCATATTCTTCCATCTGAGTTCTTTCTGACCTTGGTATATTGTACCCTCATAGGTGACTCAGGACATTTCAGCCTCTCAAAAACTGAATAGGTTCAGGGCTCAACCCATGGCTTGGGTACCTCACATAGTACTCTAGATCGGACTCATGGAACACATTATTCATCATGTTATCCTGAGGGCAAGGCTAAACAAAACTATCTCCACCAATCCATCTCAAATGGACCCATATATCGGGGACTCAGCTTTCTTAGTTGTAGCTTAGAGGGGTCGGATTTTCACATCACATATTCTCCCATAGTGAATTGCATGTCAGTCTGCTTTGCATCATCTCGTGATTCATGTCACCATTGGGCTCTCTCTCGGCCATTGCACGATCAAAGCAACTTCATCTACTCACACTATGGTTCTCTTCTGACCTTCGCGAGGCCTCCTTCACCAACATCATCTTAATGAAGTGGTGACTAACACAACCTCTCTATAAGACTTCCTGCATCCCAATAAAGGCTATGGTGGTTAACATCACATATGTAAGAATTGTCTCTATGTATCACCCTGAATGAGCACACATGCTCTCATCAGACCCTCTAGTCTGGATCATACTATCCATTAGTATGGGGTGATAAACTGTACTATCATCGAGTTCTTCATGTATCCACTTCCACCTCATGGAAATGAACCTTGGTCATACCCAAGAACTATTGAACTCGCATCATGGTGTAGTTGAACCATCTTTCTCTCTTAAGTAATTCAACTGAATCTGTCCCGTGACAATATTCTTCCTTTCTCATGTCATCTAGGTAAGGTGATCTACCATAACCCATATTGCACCTCGACCCTCCTTGGTCTAGGGGGGACTCACAACATCCATAGTGATGAACTCACATTCCCTCTCGAGAACTCTTTATACTTTATATCCATGCACTGGGTTAATGGTGTTCGTCCTTCACCCATGATTTGCATGGCCATATACCACATGCAGCTTCACCTTAAAAATCCAAAGTACTACTACCATTTACTATCTTTGTAGCACCATGGTTTATGGTGATCATGATCTCTTGTATGTCTTAATTCCTCAAGATCGATGCTTTGGAAACCCTAAACCACTCTCATCAGGGTTTCATCACTTTCCTTTCCAAAGAAGTACATTTGAGGTTCTACAACCATCCTTTCATTATATCACAGACTAGGCTGGCTAACCAAATAATCATTTACTTGATTAACCGCTATTGATACATCTGGATGTTAGCCAAACTTATCTCTTTACCTCATCTTAAGGTTAGACTAAAAACCTCAACTTCTTCTAGCTTCCAGCTAAACTAGGCATCCATTATCTCAACCAGAGAATTCATTACCGCCTTTCATCCTCCATGTATTATACTTAACATATCATCTCAAACTCTAAGTTTATCTTCATCAAGAAACTCTGAGCTCATCCACCTGGTGATCAAACTCAACCTTGTATAAATTGCAACTTCCACAAAACTTCTACTAGGAACATCCTTACAAGGTGATTATCTTAATACTTTTACCGTTTGCACCTATCCATGTATCATTCACTCCACTAAGGTATGTTATCATCTCTTTCATCATACCTCGTAGCAACGTTCCAACTCACATCATCTTTTATCCTTGGTGTATGGCATGCATATTGTCCCATCTCTCCCTCTCATAACAAGAGGAAATAAGCATTTGGTGGCCGTCCAAACACAAAGTTCTTCCTGTTCCAAGAGTAGAGATGATACATCCCACATCGCCAGTACACCTTCAATTCTTAGTTGAAACTTGCAACTTATGTCTCCACTTCACAATGATCGTGATATCAAAGTTATTTCCATGGGAAAACTGGTCCCGAACTTGCTTGGTCCAAACACAATCCTTGGTCGTCTCCTCTAGGTCTATAGGGTGCCGACACTTTTGGGGTCATCCTTCTTCCCTTATGCATCTAGAGAGTTCCCTCCTCATCTGCCCTTTGGGTCCCATGAGTTCATGAAGGTGATCAATATCCTAACCCATGGCCCTCAGACAATGATAGTTGTTACCTCCCGACCCTATGGTCATGTGCAACTAGGGGACTAGGCAACTCCAGCTTCCATCGGCCTTATCCCTACCTGACCCTAGGATATACTTAGGATTATATCATAGTACATGTTTGACTTAGAACCTTACCCAATCCTTCATCATCTCTCTCTGCAATCTTGGGCTGTCTTTCATCCTTTCTCAGGGATTATGGCGACCTGCCTACCTTAGTCAGGCCCCATACCGGTTACCTCCACGGTAACACATCCACATGCACTTAGAGATAGTTAACTATGGGTCTACAAGTTCTTTCTCATGCCATGTACTTTTCACTTGGCTCCTCTCGATCCTATGAGACCCCTTTAGGTTTCCACAAAACCCACAAAACTGGTAAACTCCCTACCAAAGGGTCCCTCTTCTAGGATGGGAGGAAACTACGCCTTGATAACAAAGGTCACAAACATCCTTAGAGTTTACATTCACATGAGCATGCTTATTCTAGCAACTACTAAGGCACAAGTGCACCCACTAAACCATTCTAGGTCACACTCATTCTCAACCTCAACATTAGACCAACTTAGTCGTGAGGGGTTCATCACACACACCTTTAACTTAAGGGGTTTCGTTTTCCTCTACACATGCTTGAACCTATAGAGACTCAAATCTTATCATGAGCATCACGTACACTGCTTCCCCTCATAGGCCTAGAAACACTAGGTCCACCTTTGGGTGTCCAACTGCATGCTTAACTCTTAACCACGAATCAAGAATGTCCAAGGTGTGTGATCCTTTCATTCGAGCAACACCTCAGAGTTGGGTCCCCTTCCAAAACAACCAACTAGGTACAAGGCTTCACAACTTGCTACTTCATCCTCTTCAAGTCTAAGAAACTTTTCTACCTATCTTAGGAGGTAAACACCTATACCATAGGCATAGAGGTATCAACAGACTCATCCTCTCTCTAGGGTTTGGTTCCTTTAAGATATCATCAGCCTCCAGGGATCATGCATGAGGCAACCACTATCATCCACCTAGGTCGCATCGTTCTCGACTCCCCACTATTCCTCACATCTTTGGGCTTTTAGGTTTCCAACCTTCTTGCTTGGTTCCTTCTTTCTCTCTCTAGATCTAACTCCACATCCATCCTTACTACTAGAGGTCCTCTCTCCATGAAGTTAGATCAAGCTCACAAGCATATCCCTTCTTGGGTGAAGCCTATACTCAACTCGTGTTTTGCTCAAGATTATCCTTAGCTCTTTATGCTTATCACATAAGCTATCCAACATACTCCCTTGACCAGGGTTTCCACCTACTGGTCCTACTACAGATGTACTCTGGGTGCAAGTTATATCCTTCTTACAACATCACATAAGGTTTTTATAGGTTCTTCTCTAACTTTATCCATGAAGGAGCTATCCTTTGTTCTAACATGCACGACCCTCTCCAGGGTTGAGTTGTCGAAGGTACTAGGCCATCTAACCTCTCATGGCTCATATGGCGTCCAAGGCATGTCTACATAAACATCTGGTCTACTAACTCATCATGTCATCTCTCTAACCTTCACTTAGGGTTAGGGTTAACATCATCCTCAGAGGATGTGCTAGGTCTCTACTTCTGATGGAGGTCTCTACCTCCAAGACAACTCTCTCTCTACTCATCCTCCTGCCAAGGAGGTCTATCCTCAGGTCTCTCCTGAGGGTAATGACAACTCATGTCATATGACCTAAGCATGTATCTATTCTTTAGTTTGCCCTTAATCTATTAAGTTTACGTCCATGACATCTTATTTACATGTTTTTCATTTAGTTTGGTGGAGGATTCCTTAGACCTTATTGACCTTATCCATTCCTTAAGAGGGTGAGGAAAAGAGAGAAAACCCTAATCCTTAAGGTCCTTATTCATAATTTGAGTTGAGAAGGGATGAACAAGATGAGAGAGTCCTAAAGGTATCTTATTTTGAATCATACCCTAAGACTTTGGCCAGGCAGTCACACAGATCTGGGAGTCCTCGTATTCCGACTAACGGTGTGGAGGAAAATATTTCCAGCCCCCAACCGTAATCCTTTTCTAGACACCTCTATCTTTCAGATAATCCTCTAATAACTCCCTTGGGTTCTATAGAATTTTTAAAATTTAATAATTATTAAAGATTAATTGAGGAACCTATGCTCTGATACCAATTGTAACGTCCCCACCTCCCGGTAACCCCCAATTAAGGGAGACCCGAAGATCAGAGTCGTTATTCAATTAACAGGATCAAAGGTTCGACAAATAATCAATAATAATTATGAAATTCTACTACTAAACTGAAAACTAGTATAAAATAAAAACTTTACTTACCTTTTAAAAGTTGGGATTTCTAAATTTCTCTCCATGAAGATACTAATCTAACTAATCCTCCTGTGTAAGTTATTTCTCACTTAGTTCCACATATGCCACTTTACTGTTCGTTGTTTTCATTTGTACCTAAAACACCGACAAACAAAACGTCGGTCAACAAGAAGCTGGTATGTGGGGGAAACAATAATTGTGCAACTATGTTAACAATGTAGTCAACCAAATATCATTTAACATCCAAGATTACGTTTTAAGAAATACTACTCAATCCTTACCTATCCCCTATCTTTGTACCCTCCCTACAGTGGACATGGATACTACCTCTCTCATATGGTAGATCCTTACCCCCATGGTCCTACCACATAGGTAGCCAATTCCTAGGGTTATGGAGTCACATGGCCCTACCTAAAGGTAGCCCAATCCCAGACTCATGATGGCTTGATGGACCTACCCCATTGGTAGCCATTTACTAAGTTATTTAATGACCTAATGGACCTACCCCATTGGTAGCCATTTACTAGGTCAATCTATAAAGCTACAGAGGGGACTAGGATCTGAGCTAGTAGGCACTTATCTTAGGTGTTAGTCATATCCACATTATGATTTGCAAGAATTAAATGCAACCAACAGTTTAATTCAAGTCATCGATAAAACCTCAAAAATCCATGAGAAACTAATTTGGGATATTCATAGGCGTAACCACATACCTGTCAAGTTGATGTGAGACAGAAATAATCCAATCAACCAATAGGCAAGCAAGCATTAAATAAGATCCTGAAACAATTATACAATTTCCTTTTATTACTCATGTCATTAAGATCTATTAAATCTAGCTCACTTCCTAGGGTTTCTAGTTCACTTTTAGGGTTTCCATTGCAATTAGGGTCTCCCTTCATCTTTTACTATTTTAAACCCTATTTTAATACAATTGATCACAAACCCTAATTATTTCCACATCTAATCCTCAATTTCGGATTCAAGGCATAATTAACCATTAATTAAGTTCATTAAGCCTCTTTTACATTAAAGCTACTATTTTTATCCCTTTAATCCATGACAAGATCATTATATGCATTTATCATCAATTCATAGTTCATTATGGTCCAAATCACATATGAACTCGATTTGCCATTAATTCCACCTTTTATTCATGAGAAAACCCTAATTACTACATTTAGGGTATTTTTCCACAAATTAGGATCTTTACTGCTCGAAATAGCTTATAACCATGAAAACTCAATTTGATACATGAAATCGTATAATTAAAGTCATTAATAGTCCTAATTACCAATATTAGGGTTTCAAGGCCCATTAAAGCCTATTTATGCACATAAACTCTAAATTAAGCAAATTACATGCAAAGTTCATCCTTTTTGTTCCTAATGTCCCTTTTTATCATTAATAGGTTAATATCAACTTTAACCATTTATTAAACCCTACTAATCACATTAATCATCTCAAAATAGGGTTTCTTAATCATTATTACATTAAAGTTAATAACTTCCATTACTTTTCGAATTGTAATAAGAATTAGGCTTCAAATATATTTTTATTGCATTCCGTGAGTTCTCCTGATCAAAATTCATGTATAATGTGTATCTATCCGAGCTACGGTTAATGAGATACAAATTTAGTAAAAATCCACTTACTCTGACCAATCGGAGGGTGCCACGTGGATGTTTCCATGCAACATTGCTTCGGCGTTGTGGGAAACATTTTGAAAGGATTGAAAAGCCCCTGGTTAAGTGATGGGCTTCTATAGAATGTGGAGGGCAGAATCGTCCACAGCAGCCCTGCCTACATCTTCCTCGCGATCTCCTACCGTGGATGCCCTAGCTACGACCAGCGCTGCTTCCCTTCTTCTTCCCAGACTCGCAGGCCACCAAGGAGGAGTCCCTTATCTTCGACGGCTTCCCTCTGCCTCCAGCCACAAGGTCTCACCACCCAGGCACAGAGGATCGCTGCCTCCCTAGCCTTCAGGGAGCGCCACCTGGAGGGAGACACTCTCCTTTGGCTGAGCGGCGGTCTGCAGACCATGGCTCCACACTAGATCTCGTAGACAGTTCAAGGATCTTCGGCGCCAAACAACCATCTCGATGGCGCCCTCGACCATGAGTCAACATCTGTGCAGATGCCCTCCCATGGAAGACGGAAGAAGGAGAAGAAAGGCTTGTTTCTAAGGGATCACCGCCCAGGGATGTTTCTCTATTCATGTTCTACGCATCCCATAGCCAGAAGATATTCTCATGGAGCTGCACTCGATCTCCACCAGGTCAAGGGATCATCGAAGGCACCACCGATCAAACCATAACATCAAGATGGAAGAGGGATAATTGGATATTGAGGTGTCCGAAGAGAGACATAGGGGAGAGGGCAAGCAATCTCTGAATCATGCATTATGCATACCTGTGTGTGTGTGTATATATATATGCTTGTTCTCATACTTCTTTTCCAAGCACTACGAAACCTCCCTCTTTCATACCTTGGGTTGGGTGTCCTTAACGTATAAGGAAAGAAACGATCAACCGTATATCTAAATATTGATTTGGTTGAGATAAACCAATACACAATACTTTTGCTCCAAGAAATTAGTTAATTACCTTTATCATATGAGAGTTCTTTTTATGTGACAGGTAATTCCAAAACGCCAACAATACATATCCATTAAAAGATATTTCTTTTTGATAATACCAAAAGTCATTAATTTATATAACACATTAGCCTTATATTTTGCAATTTTGGTATTTTCTCTTTCTTTCCTCTTTATTGGGACTCCTTGGATCCCAAGACACTCCATTATTTCGAAATTCCTTTCAAGGATACTTATTACCCTTCTAGATGCATCTATATGCATTATTTCTCATTATCACGTTTATTTCTTATTAAAATATCTCTTTTTGAGTATTTCTCTTTATTACTCCTTTGTTTTCCTCATTGGTATTCCTTTTATCATTATGAATCCTTGGGATATGAAAATCCACAAAGGATAACTCAATTACACCTCTTTTCACATATTTTCCACATTTTGTCATTATTTTCAATTTCTTTCCTAACAAGGAAATACTTAATTGGTCTTTTCTTTTCTTATTGTATTATCTTTGCAACTTTGGACTCCTTGGAACCCAAGGAACCCATGTGGCATGAAATCCACTTTTGGATTAAGTTCTTTTGCCTTCTATAGGTTTCCATACCTTTCTTTTCTCAAAAACTGCATTATTCATTTATTAATTGGATTTCTTTATTATTGGGCCCAATAGCCAATAAAGCCCACAATACAATCATCAAGGCTATTGTAAATGAAATTACATCATTATTTGTCCCATATGAGAGTTTACATTTCTCATCAGATGAACCCAAAATTGGGGTTGTAATAAGAAGGGACCAAGATGATCTGAAGATGACGGTCGCCGCCTCAGGGAAAGCCGTAAAGAAGGGAATAGCACAGGTCCTTGGCTGCAATGATGGATTTGACCTATAGAAGTTGGAGTTTGTCGTCTTATTGCTGTCGGTGGTGTTGAAAGGAGTTAAATTGGAAACTATGATTGATTCTAAAAGAACCAGAATTCAGGAAGCACCTTTAGCGTATCACCAGGTTGTAGAAAAATGACCTAAGAACAGTGCGCTCATCTCCAACTGATGGTCATTGGGGGCTTTTAGAATTATTTTGTACTTCATGAAGAGGTTTACAGATGTAAAACCTAGACGATACTGACTGAAAGGAAAGGTGACAAGGGAATAGAGGTGGGAACATGAAGGATTTAATAAGGATAGATGGTAAAAAAGAAGGCGTGATTGAGTGATGATTTTCTTTTTTAATTTTCCTCAACTAATGGTGGTAACAGTTAGATTAAAGGGGGAAAGGGAAGTTAAAGAAGAGAGAGATGGGAGGAGGAAGAGGAAATAATGCCGAGATAAGTTGGGGAGTCTGTTTCTGTAAAATAAGAGTTAATTAGTTGTTCAATTTTGTTGTACCCGAGACTTTGATTATTTCAAGTGTTATCTTGAATGCTTCGAATACATTTATGGTTTGAATGTTTATGTTCTTGAATGCTTTAAATACTTTTATGCTTTGAATGTTGTAAGAGTAACTCTGAAACCACTATGAGTAGCTGATACAACCATGTGAGTAACTAAACTAAAAGTAACAGAATGCTTGAGTAACTGAAAAGTAATGTTTGAGTAACTGAAATTAATTCTAGAGTAACTGAGAGTAATACTTGAGTAACTGAGAGTAATGGTTGAGTAACTGAATAAACCCTGTGAGTAACTTTCACAACCCTGGAGTAACTGAAAAAACATTGTGAGTAACTGAGAAAGGACTATGAGTAACTGAAAAAACATTACGAGTAATTGTGACAATATTGCGAGTAACTGTGACAATAATGCGAGTAAATAAAAAAAACCCTGTGAGTATAGCAGTTAGAGTAACTGCAAAAACACTGTGAGTAACTGTCACAACCCTACGAGTAACTGAACAAAGAATGTGAATAACTGAAAAAAGCCTGTGAGTAACTGAAACAAGCCTACGAGTAACTGAACATTGCAAGTAATGGTTGAGTAACTGAACAAACACTATGTGCAATTGTTACAAACCTACGAGTAACTGAACAAACACTGTGAGTAACTGTCACAACCCTGCGTGTAACTGAACAAACACTGCGAGTAACTGTAAAAACCATGTGAGTAACTGAAAAAACTCTGTGAGTAACTAAAAAACCCTACGAGTAACTGAAAAAAGCTTGCGAGTAACTGTGAAACACTACGAGTAACTATGAAAACAATGTGAGTAACTGAACGAGCACTACGAGTAACTCAAATAGCAGTTAGAGTAACTATGAAAACAACACGAGTAACTGAAAAAGCACTATGAGTAACTGTGACAACCTTGTGAGTAACTGAACGAGCACTACGAGTAACTCTAACAACAATAAGAGTAACTATGATAGCCTAGAAAAGAAACACTATGATTCAAACTCAGTTACTCTTATAATTTGTAAGAGTAAATGTGACAATACTAAGAGTATCCATTGCACACAAAGACAAATAGATATTCTTCAAAAAGAATAACAACTGATCAGAACATATTCTTTGTAACATATTCAAAGTATACATACAGCTGCTGGAGCACAAGGTAACACAAAGAGTAACTCTTAGAGTAACTCTTATAGTTAACTGAATATATTCTTTGTAACATATTCAAAGTATAAGAATACTAAGGGTAACTGTAAGAACACTAAGAGTAACTGTAAGTACACTAAGAGTAAATGTAAGAACACTAAGAGTAACTGTGACAGTAGATAAAAGTAACCATGTGATTCAAAAAACTAACTCTTATACTTTGTAAAAATAACTCTAACAGAGGAAGGTAAAACACATATCAAAAAAATAATATGTATGGAACACTGTGTAATAGAGACATCTTGTAAGTAACTGTCCGAACACGAAAGCAAGTGTTCTATTCCAAAAAAAAGTATCTATATCAGAACTCACTCACAAATAAAAGAGATGAACTCGCCATTGATAAAGTAATTATAAGAACACCTAGAGTAACTGTAAGAGCACTACGAGTAACTATAACAACATAAAAATAAGAACACCTAGAGTAACTGTAAGAGCAGCTAGAGTAGCCGTAAGAGCACTACGAGTAACTATACGAATTGAGATGATGGATGCCCTCGATATCACCATTAAAGGCATCATTGACCCATGGTCGTCCATAACTCCTAAATCATATGTCATTTTCCTACCTCCACCTCCACGCCTATTCACCATGCTCGCGACCCCACTGTCTATATACCCCCTTAAGCCTGCAATTTTCTTTTTCCACCAACAAATAGGAATTCATCCTCAACTACTCCCAGTTCCGTGTGATAAATCTTCCATTCCTTGTACCCATTATCACAGAGGTCAACATTTGCAAGTACATTCCTTGGGACCTACCATCCCCATCCATGTTCGATGTCAATTAATGGTCCTTCTTCATCTTGTGGGATAGAAAATATTCCCATTAGTCGAGCCAAACAAACAGTTGACAAAATACGATCTGATCAGTGGGTGCTAATTTGCAAAGCATCATAAAATGGATCTGGGTATACTCTGTTTACATACCACATATGCCACATGGATTTTTCTATATTGTAGTTGCCGTCACCTAAGGCACTGGTAAGCCCCTAAAGATCGAGGACGTGAAGGTGGAACCTCCTGCAAGTCATGTAGGTTGAATTAATTTGATCTTGTCTAGTGCCACGAGAACTAATGTAGCCGGAACTAATTACCATGTTCTATTTTTCTATCACAAATTTACTTTGTACGGCACATTGTTGCCTTTCTTACCATTTAATTGCTTTGTATACCATATTATTATTTAACATATGATGTCATAACTCCAAGTTCTTCGTAAAGCTAAACAACATCTTTTGCAAGAAGCATGACTGCATACAGAAAAAAAATTAATGTTCGTATACCTTTTCCACGTTCGCCAACATCCACATTACACCAATTCCAACTAACGAACTAATGAAAATTGGCTAGTTCTAGTATCATAGATCAATTAACACATCTGGCACATATTTGGAGAAGTTCCAGTCTTCATATTTGATCAATTAATGATTTGTGATCCCTAACGATGTTGGGTTTCCATTTTCAAATCTGGTGCACTCCTAGCCACTGTCTCTGTCATTTGGATTTGACTTCTAGGCACGAGCATCGCAGTTCCAGTTGCAGCACTGCCATACAACTTCGTTTCTGGCCAAAGTAGAAACCATGGAAATCATCTGAATACAAAAAGAAAAACGGGTCCAACAATCGCCATGCATGTACTCATCAGTGCATATTATTGACTCACAAAAAACTTAGAAGCTACAACAAACTGACACATCTAGTTTTCTTCGTGCAATTTTTTCAAACATACAAACCTTGTTTTCATCTGGTAATTGCAGACTGCTAAAAATGTAATGAATACCACAGTTCTCCCTTCTTAATTATCTCAATCAGAAAAAGACAATGAAACCCCAAAGAAGAAGTCAGATAACAATTGGACAGTTCACATTGGCATAAAAGGTGCAGTTCTTAGCCCGCTTAGACAAAAGAACAAACATCTTAAAGGTGTAGTTTGTAGCCCACTTAGACAATTCTACAAAATAAACAAGCTTGTCTTCTATAGACCTCCGTTGCAGAGGAGTAATTACTGAATTGTTGGATTTGAAAAAAAGGAAATAAGTTAACCAAAGACAAAACCATAAGACGAAGTTGATTACTGGGTTCGACCACAAGAAGCAGATATACATATGGCATCTAAAAACCAATGAAATAAATGTTAAACCTCAAAATCTAGACATTACACGGTTCTTTGTGTTCTCAGATGCACCTTAACAATTACATTACAATTAAAGAAACAAAAAATACTAGTACATATATGTGTGTTACTAGCATCAACTATGTTTGACTTTATATTTATTCGTTGGGCTATGCATAACACCAATTCTTCTAGATCCAATGTATGACTGTATGCTCATTCATATTCAGAATCCCATATAAGGTTTCTTACATATCGTGAGAAGGCATGTGCTACTTGCATTTGAAACTTGCAGAAAAACAATCTTAGTGAATAAAAGAGATGTACGCCAAGTCGCAAAACATACACCAAGTACGTGGACTACATGATATCGATTAGACTATATGTATCCAATGCAAAACATCCCATTCATATTAGGCTAATTTCCTTGACGGAGGTCAATCCATTCACATTTATTTTATCCCGCTACAAGCTTTACCTTCACTCTGTTGGGAGCAAATAGAACAACAATCACATGATGGTTTCATTGTAGAATACAAAAAATGATTGCTGTTGACAAATGGTATGAGTGGCTCTATTGACTCGCTGGTTAGGATCCAGCCAGCAACGTGGTCTAGGTATGAGGATTAGTTGTTAATTCAGTGGCTACCTAGCTAATATGCGTAATGTGTTCGAGAAGTTCTGTCTGTCAAGAACTGAATAAGAATAAGCTATAAGTGAATTAAAATGGAAACCCAAAAACACCCTGAAACAGAGGAGGCATGTGAAGACACAAAACAAATAAGAGGGAGAAGAATAGCTGAGAAAGTGGGTTGAAATGAGTATGAACATACCTCGAACTGTAGCCTGTAGGCACTAACTTATGTAGTAGGATCAGAGATTCTAGACTCCCATGTTAATCCACGAATGACAAAGAAGAAATGGAGGTTGAGGTTGAGTAGGAAGAGCTCTTCTTAGACACCTTCCTGTTCCTGACAGCCTTGTCACTCTTCTGGTCCTCTAGCACCACACTATTGAGATCACAGCAAAAGCCCCAGCCACACCCTCACCCAGGCCACCATGACAACGAACAAAGAAATATGCTTGGAGACCAGGACGAATCAAATATGCAGACACTGCAATCGAACGACCACCAACATCCTAACATTGTTGGAACCTTGGGAGCGCATAACAATTAGAGAGAATATCAGCGTCAGGAGAAGATTTGCATCCCCTCACATAGGTGTATGCGCTCCGCTGAGCTTAGGGCCGCTTTAGCATTGTCAGATCTGCAAGACGACATCTAAAATTTG